>VWZU01006076.1:501438-526283 GCA_013397095.1 Sterrhoptilus dennistouni | reverse complement strand
CCCGGTGCCGATGGAGCTCATGGCGGCGCCGCTCCCAGCCCGTCCCGCGCCCACCGCCCAGCAACGCGCGCTCCCATTGGCCGTCGCACGGCGCCGCCGGGATGACGTCACCGCGCATTGCGTTGAATTACATGTAATGTCAGACTAGGAAGCAGCGCCCGGCTAGCTCAGTCGGTAGAGCATGGGACTCTTAATCCCAGGGTCGTGGGTTCGAGCCCCACGTTGGGCGCATTGTTTTTGAGCTCCACGGAGGGTTCCGGGCGGGAAAACGCCGCCCCTGAGGGAAAAGGCCCGTGCGGAGACACACCGGGTGGTTCTAAAGGTGATAAACTCTGCAGCGGTGGGAAAATCAGCTTTTTTAAGTGACCTGGATGCGGGAATGACGTGTGCATAATAAAGTGGGAACCGTGAGGAGCTGGCCAGTGACCACTGAACACTGGATCCCGGCGAATTTTTTTTTTATTTTTAATAAACTATGTGGGAAAGAGATATTAATCAGTAGGAGCTCTGGGCTCCCTCGCAGATAGAGAGGGATTACAAAGATACCTGGATAAAGTGGAGAGCTGGGCAAGCACCTGCCATAGGGAATGGAACAAGAGCCAGTGCGGATTCTCCATCTAGGGTGGGGCAGCCCTGGTTAAACACAAACTACAGGAGAGCAGCCAGAGCAGCTGACGAGAAGGGACCTGGGGGGTTTGTAGTAGGAAAAAAATTCTTCCTTGTGAGGGCAGTGAGGCTCTGTGGCTGCCCCAGGATCCCTGGAAATGTTCCAGACCGGGTTGGACAGGGCTTGGAGCAGCCTGGGGTAGTGGAAAGTGTCCCAGCCCATGGCAAGAGGTGGAACCAGATGGGCTTTAAGGTCCCTTCCAACCCAAACCATTTTGGGATTCTGTGGTTGGTGCTGGTCCATCACTGAACAGCCCCTCCAGGGAAGCGCTCACNAGAAGGGACCTGGGGGGTTTGTAGTAGGAAAAAAATTCTTCCTTGTGAGGGCAGTGAGGCTCTGTGGCTGCCCCAGGATCCCTGGAAATGTTCCAGACCGGGTTGGACAGGGCTTGGAGCAGCCTGGGGTAGTGGAAAGTGTCCCTGCCCATGGCAAGAGGTGGAACCAGATGGGCTTTAAGGTCCCTTCCAACCCAAACCATTTTGGGATTCTGTGGTTGGTGCTGGTCCATCACTGATCAGCCCCTCCAGGGAAGCGCTCACGGCCTGTCAGAGTTCAAGGAGCATCTGGACAATGCTCTTGGCCACAGGATTTACTCCATGTAGTCCTGGAATGAGTAGGGAGTTGCACTCCACGAGCCTCAGGGGTCCCTTCTGACTTCAGACAATCCGATTCCATGAAAAGGGAGATGAGGGAATGAGATAAAGCTGCTGCCCCCAGGGACCAGCTCCTGCTGATGCAGCACAGACACAGACATAGTACAATGGGCTCATGAATATTCCAAAATCCTCCTCCAGTCAGCAGGACTCACCTGGAGCTGTTTGCAATGGGCCAACACCAACCTGCTGGAATGACATCCAGTCCAGAATCGGGAACCTCTGAGGAAAAGCCTCCAGTTACTGCAGGAGTTTGTGTCTGTCATTGCCCTTCCTGCTAAAGCAGGCAGGCTCACTCTTAATTTGTCTGCTGGGAGGATCGATGGATTCCTCACCTGTGCCAGGGAGGGAAGAACTGCAACAGAGCCTGGAAAACCCAACCATTTCCACACCATTACACATTTAGGGTGTGATCTCTGAGGGCTTTCCAGGGCACATCATTAAGAGTCTTTCTCACCCCTTCGATGAACTAAAAATCTGTCTTAGCAGGTCCCAGGACTCTGCACTCAACCCAGCAGCAACACAAGAGTGAGGAATTCTGTCTGTGCCATGTGGAACAGAAGCAGCTGAGGCTGTTCAGTGATGCAGAAACCCCACAGGAGCAGATCTGAGTGGGCAGAAGGAAGATGAGGTGGCAGAACACGCCGGGAGAGGTCCCAGGGTACGTTTGTGCAGCAGCCCGGAAATACCCCCAAAAAGGGAAGGGCTAAGAATATCCTCAATTTCCTCAGCTGCAGTCTGCTGCAGTTCAGGAAAATGACATCATTGCACCACCAGCACCACAGGCTCTGTAGGAGTTTCATCTCCTGACTCCTTCCCACTGAGAAGGGAAGGAGCTCCCAGCTCCGTGGGACTTGCAGATGGCAAATTCCTCTCTCAGGAAGCTCTGGCTCAGCTCTTACTGAGCTAAAATATAACCTGCACCCCAAATCACCCAGATTGTGACTGAAAATGAGCAGCACAGCTCAGGCTGCATGTTCTGTGCTCCTAAGGCTGGCTCTCTGTGCCTGGCAACGAGATTGTGTCCATTTATCCAGCCTGGAATGGCACCAGGAGCTGGTCCCTAAAATACCAATTTCATCCCAGGACTGTAAAAACTAACAGCACCTGTAAAGGTAAAGCTCACAGGAAACACTGACAAAAGCATGCAGGAGTTACTGAAGTGCTGCAGCACATTCCCTGTGTCAGGATTCACCAGAAGAGGATTTCTTTAAATATCTGCTTGAGTGGCAGAGTCGTGCTCCAGGCACAGAGCAGGTGGGCAGCACAGGGAGATCTGTCACAAAAAGCACATTGGTGCCAACAGAAGACTTCACCACCCCAAAAAATGTTATATTTATCTTCCCAAATTTGAGACAAAAATTACTCCTCAGGGTAGGATTTAAACCTCAGATTTAACCAGCAGATACCAGCAGTCACTATGTAGCCACTGAGTCAAGTTTGACCTCACAACTGTTAATAATTAATTTATAATAATTTATGATCTTACAGGCTGAAATCTTTCTTGGGGGAGACAGAGGGAGAGGTTTTAACTCAGCACTATGAGAGAATTTCAGGCAGAAGAGCTCTCTATTACAACTCTTAAAACAGGGGAAATAATGTTTCCACTACCTTTGCTAAACAGCCCCAAACCATTTCTTCACTGTGATTCAAGGGTGGAATATTTTTAATACAGAATTTGGCACAAGAAATTCCCGCAGATGTTTCTCTAGTGCTGTTCATTCTTCTCAGCATGCTTAAAATGAAAATATCTTAAACCAAATTCTCTCAGCAATGCCATTTACTATACATATAAATAATAAACAACCCAGTAAAGCACAGCTTATGAGGGGACAGAATTTCTCCAAAACAAGACAAAAGAGCAGAGGAGTTGCCAGAGTTCAGTTTGTAAACTATAACTGGACAGGGTTTTAAATAGTGTTAGTGCCTACACCCTGACAACACCCACACTGTTCATATTTAATAGTGTTACACACAAATTAACAAACAGAAAACAAAAAACCCCAATGCACATGGGATGTAATTGGAACGGGGCAGAATCCTTGTGTGGATTTAGGTGCTTATTTCTCTGTGGAAAAAGCCCTTTTCATCAGTGGTGGGGGTGCTTTCCCAACATCAAACATCATTTCCAGAGGGGGGTTGTTGAGGCAGCACCAGTCGGGGATCCGGCCGGTCTGGCTGTAATATTCCTTGGACACAGAGCGGCTCCCAAGGATGTCCTGCAGTGCTCCAAAAATGGCTCCTGTTATTGGCAAAGAGAAACAAAAATTTGCATTAATTCCATGTAGAATTTCTCTTTCTACTTCTTCCCACTGAGAATATCAACTGGAATTTTTTAGCTCTCCCCCTAAATTTAAAGGGATGAATGGATACTGCTGTTTTCCTTTTTAGTAGCCCAGCTAGTCCCAAACTGCTTCCATTTATATCCCTGGAAAGTAACTGAAAACAAGGAATCATCTGCTCTCTGCTATCAGCAGACCTGGCTTGGTTGACCCACTCCTTACAACAAAGCTTTTGTTTTAAGCACTTCAACCAAACCCCATTGTCTTCACAGCAATTTTTACCCCAAAAAAGTTGCCCCACAAATTCACAACACCTGTGACATGATTCAGCCCATGGCAGCTGGCCAGGAAAGGAAAGCATCATTCAGTGCACAGAAATTGTTCTGGTTTGCTAACCCTAAAAATACAAGGCTTTATTCACTACAAATCCCATTTGGAAGGTGTTTTTTTTTCACCTCTGCTTCTCAGTTGTTCCCATTCTTACCTCCCAGCCAGGCCACGCAGTTGGCTTTGGCAGGGGGAGTGTGGATCCTGAAGGTTTTAGTGGCAAGAGCTTCCTTGTATTTGGGTTTCTCCACCAGGTGTCTGATCTCAGCCATGAGCCTGTGCAGGAAGCCCGGCAGCATCGCCGTGCCCCCGATCACCACCAGGTTCTCTGCCAGCTGCTTCCTGGTGTCTATGGGGCACTAATGCAAACAGGGACACAAAGAAAACCCCAAATAAGTCAAGCTGCATGAGCTTGAGGCTATTCAAAAGTCTCCTAGAAATTCAGTCTATTTCTCTGCCCTCCAATTGCTGTTTTCTCATATTTAGCTGGAAAATAACCAATGTAACGAGAGAAATGCCTGGAGGTGCAGAGATGAAGGCTCCAGGCACAGAACTTCTTGAACAATTTGTTTTCATAAAGAATTCTAATTGAAATGTTTGTCATATCAGCCAAGTCCATGGCTCTCCAATAAATTGCACCTCAGCAAACTTATTTAAATGGCATCAATAGCTACAGGGAGCCAACTTTAATTAACATACACACACCACCACATAATGAAAATTTCCATTTATAGTGGTTTCCTAATGCATTTTTTTCCTAAATATAATAAAAAATGAAGCATTTGTATACACCAAGAAAAAAAATCTGCAAAAAATTTAATATACTGCCTGTAATAAAGATGTCCAAATTAATTTTATTCTAGCACAGGTAAACCAGCAGCCTGCAGGACTCAAAAGTCTTGAGTCATTTTTAACTGCAGGCTCTCTAAGGCTGGTGGCATTCCCTAAACTGTTTCTAATAGAAAAATACCTGAACAAGTGAATCCAAGATCAAAGTGGCAACAGATGTCTCTTCATTATCCTGCTCAAAGAGGATTTCCACCACGGAGTCTCTGTGGCACAGACAGGGAGTGAGTGTTAATGAGCAGCAAATCCACACTGAGCTCAAATCAGGCCCCAGCAGAGCTGGAGATACCCCTAAGCCTTCCTGCTGCCAGCACTCTGTCACTCCTGTCACACAGCAGTGCCAGCAGGGAGGGGACAATCATGGAATCCTCAGGACAATCATGGAAAACACCTTTAAGATTATCACATTCAGCCCTCAACCCAGCATCAGCATCTTGCTCACCACTAAACCACATCCCCAAGTGCCACATCCACACATCTTTGGAACACTTCCAGGAATGGTGACTCCACCACTGCCCTGGGCAACCCTTTCAGTGAAGACATTTTCCCTAATACCCAATCCAAACATCCCCAAGTCAACTTGAGGCCCTTTACTCTTCTCCTGTCCCTTGCTCCCTGGGAGCAGAGCCTGACCCCAGCTGGCTGCACCCTCCTGTCAGGAGTCGCAGAGTGAGAAGGTTCCCTCTGAGCCTCTTTTTCCCCAGGTTAAAATGCCCTGTTCACATCACTAAACCTTTCCTATTATCAGGCTTTGATACTCATTTCTCTTCCCCCATCCCTGCAATCTCTCTGCTCTCATCTTCCTCTTGGAGCTTGGAGAAGACACCCCTCTCCCACGGTGGGCTTGCACCATGCCCAGCACAAAGCCTTCACTTAAGAGGTATTATAAGCATAGAAAAGTGTCTCATTAAAATCCCATTTTATGCAAATTTATGTGCTTTTAGAGTTGAAATACATCCTTGTAATGACAAATACTCTGCCATGGCATTTCTCACCTGATGGGGCCAACTACGTGGAGAATCTTTTCTCCATCCAAAGGATAGTCCACGTCTGGAGGCGGCGAGGGACGCTGGAAATAAAAACACACTTGTAGTATTATTATTATTTTAGAGCCCAAAAAGGCTGCAGCCACCTCCAAAGAGCAAGAAGAGCTTCATCCTCACCTCAGCACTGCCATCAATGTTGAACTTGGCTGCCTGGATTTTCAGCCCCCGTTGGAGATCACTCACAAAGCACGTGCGGACTGTGCAGAGGGGAAGAGGGGGGACAAGTGAGTGGATCCTTCCATCACCAGTAAAAACAGTCATTCCTCTTAATTTAGAGAAGAACACACACTTCAGGCCCTTGCTGGTCCAAGATATTACCAAATAAATGCAAAGACAAGCAGTCTCTACACTCCAGCAGAGTTCAGGTGCTCTCTAGACCACGAGTTAAATGAAGCTGACACTAAAATTCTGTTGGAAATTCTGCCTGTCCTTTCTCATACAAACCACATGAGATTTAAGGCCAGAGGGATGTTCCTAATGGTGCCTCAAGGTGCCAGGGGCTGTATCCTGCCTTCACTGCAGGTCTTGCACCACAGCTTCAAATGAGGAATTGCTCATTTTCTAAACAAATTCCTACCATGAAACATTTTCCTTACTGCAACTCTTCAATACCTTAAGAATTCCAGAGGGTTTTTCTGCTTCCAGACAACACTGACAGAGCACAGTCTCATTTGTATGCCAGCTGCTACTGTTATTATACATTTATTTATTTGTATTTGGCACAGATGAGCATCTTCCCCACAAGCTGCTGTCACAAAGAATCAATCCTTCAACCCACAGACAACAACAATTTCATCCCTGGCCTGTTGTCTCTGGTTCCAAAAGACTGCAAGGAAAACACAACTTGACAGAAAATCCAGGAATCAGAAAAGTAACTTCCATTTCACAAACAGCTGCATTTATTTTGCATTTGACTGATGGATTTCTTCCTAATTTAACCCAAGGGATACATAGTAGTTACTGTTTTCTAGGAAAACAGACATTTTTCTATCTGTTGCACATGTAACAATTACATAGGAATTTATCCAAATTCTTCCCAAAGACTCTATTTTTTCTGATGTAGTAAATATAGTTCCTGTCTCGTCTTCCCTGCCTTGATTAACAACCAAAATATAAGATTTTTTTTTTTATTGACTTTAAAGCAAACTGAGCCTTTCTAGTTAATCTATAAACAAGACTACACAACAGTGCAATCCTCCTTCTGTGCCCACCTACCAAATCTATTTAAAAGTTTAACCTCTGTGTTGTTGAGTTGCAAGTCAAAGAGGAATTCAACACCTGGTTTTGTTTCCAAAGAGGAAAAACAACACAAGTTCATCCAAGAGGTAATAAATATGGCAGAGAAGAGAAATAAATTCCTAAATGTAAAATATTGCACACTTGTTATTATCACATCACTGCACAATTTCATACACCAGAGTTTCACAAAGCAAACAGATTTACCTTTTATATCCTCTACTATGTCTTCTGGGACTGTGGCTGAAATAATAATAAAAAAATTTAGTTTCATTCTTAAATTCTCTCTATTTAAAAAATTCTTAAATTTATTTAAAAAATCTTAAATTCTCATTCTTAAATTCTCTATTAAAAAAACCCTTTTGCTTTAAGTTTGAATTACATTTAATATATTAAACTTTCACTGACAGCAGCTTTCAAAGACTTCCAAAGCAGAAAAGATATTAAGAACAGAAATAAGCTTGGCTTTGCTCAAAACAGACTGAAAAATTACTACAGAACTTTTATCTCAGCCTTTATTCAAAACTGCTGTGAGAAGAGGCTTTTCATGAAAATAATATATTTGTTAAATCACAGAATGACTGGGTTGGAAGAGACCTTCAATATCATCAAGTCCAACCCAGCCCCAACACCTCAACTAAACCATGGCACTGAGTGCCACATCCAGTCTTTGTTTAAACACATCCAGAGATGGTGACTCCACCACTGTTCTGGGGAGATCATTTCATAAGAATTCCATTCTTTCCATAAGAAGCTTTTTCCTAATATCCAACCTATATTTCCCTTGGCCCAGCTTAAGACTTTGTCATTTGCTTCTGTCAGTTGCTCTCTGGAGAAAGAGACCAACCCCCACCTGAGCACAGGCACCTTTCAGGGAGTTGCAGAGAGTGACAAGTTCACCCCTGAGTCTCCTTTTCTCCAGGATAAACACCCCCAGCTTCCTCAGTCGTTCCTCATAGGGTTTGTGTTCCCAGCCCCTCACCAGCCTCGTTGCCTCCTCTGGATGTGCTCAAGTGTCTCAATGTCCTTCCTAAACTGAGGGGCCAGAGCTGGACACAGCACTGGAGGTGTGGCCTCACCAGTGCCCAGCACAGGGGAACAATGACCTCCCTGCTCCTGCTGGACACACTGATCCTGATCCAGGCAAGGATGGCAAGACAGAATTCATGCAAGCAGGCCACATGAGATGCAGTAAACCCATTTTATTCACTGCTAGGATTACCAGCCTTTCCCCAGTGCAGCTCCCAGCACAGATGCCCCACCCCAGTCCTTACCCATCACGGAGGGAAGGCTCTGTCCTTTGGCCAGTCCTGTATCCACCGTGCACTGCTCCAGCAGCTGATACTCCAGCTCCCTAAAACAGTGCACAGGAGGATGAGGAAAGACAGCCATGAACTCAGCCTGGCTCTCTGGATCACACTCCAGGAAGAGGATTAATTTATTTAAGTTACATCCTTCTAAATATAAACTTAAGAAGACCCCATTCCCACAGTTTTTACCACATAGGCAACAGCTGCACAGTTTTAACTCTAAAAATCGGATGATGTTACAGCAAATGAAGATTTAAAAGAGGAATTTTAACTCATGCTCAAAGAGGAACGTTCACAAATAAGTAATTTGTAACCTGGAATGGGTAACTATGAACTTACTTGTGGATGGCCTTTCCTCCCAGGGGAAGGGAACCCCAGCAACTCAGGATTGGAATTCCCTCATAGATCTACAGGAAGATCAGGAAATTCTCCTCTTTTTCATTATGACTTTTCAGTCTGCTGGAACTAAATGCCTTCTCCCTTCTACAATCCCTTGCATCAACCACCCTCTAACTGCTTTTGTCCAAAGTTAATTTCTAGTCAATAAAAATCTCGAGTTTCAGGACAGATGAAAGGATACAGGCAGCACCAAGCTTTCTGCATATCCACAGTCCAGCACCATGGCAGAGTTGATCCCCAGGGTCAGGAGAGACATCAAGTGACTTGGAGCAAACAAAACAGAAGGTACCTACAAGGAAACCAAAAGCAAAGTTGACAGAAGGGAGGGAAAAAAAGAAGCAAAAATCCCCCAAAGCATCAATGTCTTCCCTGAATGGCATTTTAAAAGCAAAACCCAAACAACTGGACCTTGAATTATTCCAGTACTGATTTAATGAACAAAATACAACAGGATTCCAAATTCTGTGTTCATCCTCTCTGTGGTGCACACCAGGTACTTCAGTAATGATGAATGTTGGGATGGGCTTGTAAGAAAAGCAAGTGTTGGCTATAAAATTCAGGTCAAGCTTCTTATTGTTATTGAAAAGAAATCAAAGAAGCTGAAGTACAGCTGCCTGGAAAGCTGTAAAAACTTGAAGATGTGAACAGAAGTGCTAGAAAAACCATAGAAGTGTCCCTTATGACAAACACTGCTGCACCCAAACACAAGAGGCTGTTTGAAACACTCTCACAAAAACAATGTGGAAACTCAAAATTACATGAGAATTACTTTCTTCTCCCAGAATTCCATAAATCAAGTTTCAAAAAAAGCAACAGTTCCTTTAAAGAACACTTTCAAGAGTGAATTAAATGAGAAATCTCAATAAATCCTGCACTTACAGGAAACATACTGACCTTTAACCCAGAGATAGAAGATAAAATATCGACCCTGTATTAATAAACTACTCTTTGCACCAAACAAAAAACAAGAAACCAGAGAGAATTAACCTTCCATCAGTATTAACTGTCTTCTTACCAAGTTACAAAGTCTACCCATCAAAATATGACTGAATAAATAAGCCATTTTTGACAAACCATTTTGCATGGGATGTGCTTTAGCTGAGACATTTTATTGCTGTAAAGGGATTAGGAAAAAAAATACCTCAAAAAACTGACTCAGATCTTTCAGCAAGTCAAAGTCATCAGAAAATTTTAGTAAGAAAGAATTATGCAGGAGTTTGAGATTAAGTGGTAAACTGTGTTGTGGAAAGACAGGGAAGAAATACTGCAGACAAGCTGGTTTCACTACTTTTTACAGAAAAACCTTGACCTTTGCTGTGATTGAATTGAAGAACCATGGAGCCACCTGCTAAAACATTTTCTGTTACAACTGAGCCAGAATCAGGTTCAGACTTTTCCCAGAATCCTTGACTGGTTGGGTTGGATGGAAACTTAGGAATCATCCAGTTCCACCCCCTGCCATGGGCAGGGACACCTTCCACTATCCCAGGTTGCTCCAAGCCTCATCCAACCCAGCCTGGAACACTTGCAGGGATGGGGCAGCCACAGGTTTGTTTTTTTCCCCACAACTTTCCTTCACAAAGACTGATTAAGCAGAGAAGATATTTGATTTCAGGTAAGTTCTTCTCTAAACAAGCACAGCTATCTGCTGGGCAGTTATTGACTGTGGCAGAAATCATGAGACTTGCTGACAGGGCACTAACAAGAGTCTAAATATAAATCCTGGCTGCAGGCAGTGCTCAGTGGGGATTATTGGATCTGTCTGGGACAAGGCACTGTGAGCTGTATTATCTACAAGCCAGGGCAGCCTTGCAGAATCTTGTTAATTGCTGCTGCTTTGTGGCCTCATCAAAAGTTCAGGATAGAACAGGAATGGTCTTTAATCCAACTTCCACAACCTACTTCCTCACGCCATCATCTGATTTTTCTTCTTTATGCCTCTCACTCTTCTGCCACAATTTTCATTTTGTTTTGTCCTCATCTGGTACTGACTTTAAGCAAAATTCCTCCTGGCAAGCAGAGCAAATTTACACATTTCTGTCCAACACTTGCCTCAAAATGCTTGAACAGGACCCTGGTGAGGGTGTCCCTGAAGTGTGAAGGGCACAGCACCGACTCGATGATCACAACACGCCGGTCCCTGGGGTTCACCAGCAGATGCCTTAAAAAAACCAAGATGTGTAAAATAAAATTGGGAAGTTTAAGCACATTTTATGACCTCTATCCTCCAGTCATATTCAGTTTTCCTCACAAATCCTAAAGATCTGCATTTAGATAATAGCATTTGCTACAGCAGACTCCAAAGTCTTTTTCACAAATCTAAAAACCCCAGCGCTTGCCTAAAAGAAAAGTCAGGAAACTGAGGCAGGAAAAACAAGTGACAGAGCTTTCAGCCAGAGCCTGCAGCTCTAGATATTCATTATACATTTCTAAATCAATATAAAGTAATACAAAAATAAGTCATCAATGGCTTGTCCAGTGTCATAAAGCACATAACAATGATGATTCTGATACTCAGATGCTCTGATTTCAGTGGAAGGGGATGAATTTGTCCTGATTTCAACTGCAAAGTGATGGTCCAGGACAGGAGAAGAAAAGAACCCGACCCAGAGCAGACCTGAGGCACAGAAATTAAATCCTGGTTTCCCTGTGATGGCTTTCACTGTGTAAAAATATGGATTGGAAGTAAAAAGAAAAGACCAAGTCCAATTTCACTATTCACTAAGGGTACTAAAAACAGAACAAAGAGATGTATTGCTGAGGTAAAAGCATTCCACAGGTAAAGATTCCTCCTTCCAAACCACTGTGGAGAGAGTTCTGCACTGACAGGAGCTTCAGCCCTACCAAAATCAATGCAACTCCTGAGGTAATGCCTTTCCCTTCTCAGGCCCTTTATAAACACCTCAGCTGAAAGGTAATTTATCAAACACTTGCTGCTTTTACAGAGCAACTACTGCTGCAGGACAGGAATTCTTTGTAAGGTAACCTGGATCTCAGCACCACCAAACTCCTCCTGCACCAACACAGCCAAGCAGCCCCCTGCAAACTCTTATCTCTGTTTTCTTATCTAATCACCCTGCTCACACCCCTAGAAGTGCTCAGAGAGGTGTCCCTTTACCTGAAATACAGCATGTGGATAAATTCCTTCAGGTAGGAATACAGCTCTTCTGTATTGATGTTGTACTGAACCACCTTGACAGGCTGGGAAGGGAAAATATCCACAGTCAGCTCAAATGCTGGGATACATAACCAGTATATATTTATTATACATTATATAATATATAAATTATATATATATTATAATATAAGTGTTATATATACAAAATAGGTATAATATATAATATATTATATAATATAATTATATTATTAATAATAAATATTACTATAACATTAATAGTAATTATTTAATTGTTATTAATTATCCTATTTAATATATAATAATTATTTTATTAATTATATTGTATANATATTTAATTTATAAATACATATTATTTATGTATTTGTTGATTATTTATTTATAAATACATATTTATTTAAATTTTTAAGTATTATTTATATGTTTATATTAATATAGACATATTCACACATGATATATAAAGAAATATATAAGATAAATAGATAATACATATTTAATCTGACATTATATATTAACACTCACTCTTGCCTGGCTTTTTCTTTATCTTTAAAACATCTCATAAACTCACCCCATAACTAAATTCCAGTTAATTAATGCTAATTTTTCATACAGGCAACTTATAATTAGTTTTCTAAATCTGCAACCCTCTACTAAAAGAGAAGGAAAGAAGCATAACCAGGCAAAGCAATTTCTCAATAAATGCCCCAAAACACAATTTCCCTGGGGGCTGAGCATCAATGAACACCAGCACTGGCACCACACTCACCTGCACCTACTCACGGTTTTTCATTAGCAGCAGTTAAAATAATGAAAAATATAACAATATTTCAGAATATTTTATTCAGGCAGTGAAAACTGGCTTGTGATGGACACAAAAAGCATCTGCAAATTCCTTCTGTGCCAGAAGGAAACACCAAACACCATAAAAACTGCTCACCTTTGAGACATCAGGTTTCTTGATTTCACTGGGGATGATGCATCTTGGTCCTGTTTCTCCTGCAAACCCACACCTGAAGGAAAACGTTGAAAATCTGATTATTTGAAGTCACCATTTGACCCCCCTGGGCTTAGGGACCATCACAGAGTAATGAATCAGGGAATTCTGTTACTGCAGAGAGGGTTTTGCACAAAGCTTTCCTATCCAGACACTTGGAGACTTTAAAAGAATTTATAGACAGACTAAAAGATAAAGATTTTTGGTTGGTTTTTTTATTTATTTATTTTATTAACTCCCTCAACAAAAGGATAAAAACAGCAGCAACCCCAAACCAAACCTTCCAGAAACCCACCTGGATTTCCTCCAACACACAAGAGCCAAGGACTAAAGAAAGGAAATTGGAAGTAAAATGAATTCAAGGTTTATTTTAGTCTCAGTGCCTGATATTTATTTCACCCCCTGCCACCCCCAGTAACTACAAATCTCAGAAGAAAACTACAGATATAATAAAGATAATTTTCTGTAAAGCTGCTGGACTTGGACCACTTTTAATGCAAGAAGTCAATTAATGTTTGATTTTGGTATTTGGTAACTGTGTCGGATCATTCCAGAAAAAAAAATCTTGAAACGACCACAATCCAGAATTTAATTTTCTCCTTTTGTCTTAAACAGATACTTCTGCAGTCCCAGTGTGTACAGGAAATTTTCCTTGAATTTTCAGCTAATTTCAGCCTTATTTGGAAAAGAACAGACATTTCTCATGTCATTACTTCTGTGAGAATGAAGGCTGGAAACAGACCCTAAAAACACATTAATCGCGGGGAAAAAGCTTTTCCAAAGGAGAGTTTTATTGGGTAAACAAGGCCCAGGGAATAAAAGCTCACAAACACCCCAACCTGGGGAAAAGCTTTCAATTGGCCACACAACAAAATCACACAAATTTTTGTGAATCCACCAAAAAGCCACTCATGGGACTCACTTGTCCCCGTCCATGAAGGTTCTGTTAAATTCTCCCATTCCCAGGTAACACAGGTTTTGGCCCACAAAGTGAAATAATAAATAAATAGTGAAAATTCCTGTTTCAGCACTCGAGCTAAACCTTGTTTTAATCTAAAACACAACACTAAAAACCAAGGCTGTTCCTTAACATTTCTACATCACACCGATCAACTCAGAAAGGGGAAAATCATAATTACGATTGGAATAATGGTTGGGATTGGAAGGGGACTTAAAAACCATCGAATTCCACCCTCTGCCATGGCAGGGACATCTACCACTGTTCCAGGTTGCTCCAAGCTCTGTCCAACCCGGCCTTGGACACTTCCAGGGATGGGGCAGCCACAACTTCTCTGTATAATTTATGCCAGGGCCTGAGCACCTTCACAGCCAAGAATTTTTTCCCACTATCCCACCTAACCCTGTCCTCTGCCAGCGGAAAGCCATTCCCCCATGTCCCGTTACTCCCCCTTGTCCCAAGTCCCTCCTCTGCTCTTCTGGAGCCCCTTTAATCACTGGAAGGGGCTCTGAGCTCTCCCTGGACCCTCCTCCGGACCGGACACCCCCAATTCCCGAGCACTCACTTGGTGAAGGCCTGGCCCAGGTCGATCACCACGGCGGTTTTCTCCCCGCCGCTGCCGAGCCCCTCGTACAGCGGCATCGCGGCGCGGCCTCCCTTTTCTTCCCTTCTCCTTCNCTCAACCGCCGCCGCACGGGGCCCTTCCTCCTCCGCGGCGCTTCGGGCTGCCCGCGGCGCCTGTTCGCCTCACCACCGCCCCGCCGCCTTCCCTGGGCCCGCAACGCCGCTCCCAGGCCATCGTGCGGGGCTCCAAAGCGGCCGGGAATGCCGAGGGAGCGGTGATGGGAGCGGTGCGGAGCGGGTTCCCCTCAGCCTCGGTCCGGCAGCCGCGGGGAGAAAGGGCGGTGGGGCCATGGAGGGCCCCAGGGGCGGGCTCTGCCTGAGGGGAGGCGCGGCCGCCGCCGCTCCCGCTGGAGCCGAAGAGTGAAAAATCACAGAATTGTTTAGGCTGGAAAAGGTTATCGAGTCCAGCCATTCCAGCGCTAAACCGTGTCCCCAAGTGCCGCGTCCGCGTGGCTTTTAAATTCGTCCAGGGATGGGGATTCCGTCAATTCCGTGGGCAGCTTGTGCTGGGACTGGCCAGCCCTTTCTGGGGAGAAATTTCTCCCAAGTCAGCCTAAACTGGCCATGGGACAACCTGAGGCCATTTCCTCTTGTCCTGTCCCTGGGAGCAGGGCCCGATCCCCCCCGGCTGTCCCCTCCTGTCAGGGAGTTGTGCAGAGCCACAAGGACCCCCTGAGCCTCCTTTTCTCCAGGCTGAGCCCCTTTCCAGCTCCCTCAGCCCCTCCTGGGGCTCCGGACCCTTCCCTAGCTCCTTCAGCCTCTCCTGGGGCTCCAGACCCTTCCCCAGCTCCGTTCCCTTCTCTGAACACGCTCCAGCCCCTCAGTGCCTTTTTTATCCTGAGGCGCCCAAAACTGCTCCCAGAACTAGAGGTCCCTCAGCACAGAGGGACGGGCACTGCCCTGGTCCTGCTCCCACACCATGGATGATACAGAAACAGCCACATTTAATGCAAAAAGCCATTTCCGTGAGGTTAAATGCACAGCACCCTCAGGGTACAGCATCCTCCCTCTTGAACAGAAATAAAACAACTCAGAGACTAAAAACGGCCACTGGAGCCACTCCAGGAGTTTGGTGGTTGGGAGTGAAGATGGGAGCTCAAAATACAGTGAGGATAGAAATGATAAACCCCATGGTGGTAACAACCCGTGCAGGGGCCTTGTAGAATCCCTCTCAGTTCAGGACATTCTAGGAATCCGTGCTTTCAAGGCTGGGTTGCCTGAGACAGGTGGTCAGAGAGGCAGAAGATCAGCTGTGCCTGGCAGTAAGAGTCTAATCAATAAAAGGTGTTCTGATGAATATTGTTTGTGGTGTGTGTCTCCCCTGGCTGAGAAAGGGGAATTTCTAACAAATTTTGGTCAGTGTAACACAAATTTGGGATCATTTGCAGAAGGGATTCTGAAAGTAGCCCTTGCCCACTCCCAATAACCATCTTCTTTCCCCTGCCAATCTTCCCCTTCCCCACAACAACCACACCTGTAAAACCAGCTGCTCTTCTGGCAGTTGCAATGTCCAGGAATGGGATGAATCATGCAAGTTTATCTCAGCAAAGCACACCAGACCCATTTCTTCTTCAGGGAAGCAAACTAGGAATTGAAAAAGCAATTAACTGGGGAGTTGGGTCGGTCTAGACATTTGCTCCTTGCCATCAGGCCAGGCTGAGAGCCTGAGGGTTTGTGCAGAGGAGGACAAGGGTGCTAATGAAGGCAGAGGGTTCCAGGGAAGGCTGTGGTGACACTGCTGCGCTCCGTCGTCACTGCAGCCAACCCCCCTGACCTGGGAGCTGCTGCAGCAGCTTGTGGATGCTGTGCTTTTTCCACTCTGCAGCAGTGCTGTTTGTCCCACATCCACACTTTCTATTTGCAGTCCCTGAAGGTGGAGGAGTGTGGGAGGTGGATGACGAGTGGGAGTGACGTGAGATGCCGAAAGCTGTTGCTGCCACCATCTGCTGTGTGGCCTGGGCCGGCCCCCGCACGAGCCCAGGGGCTGGCAGCTCTGCACAAAGGCTTTCTCTGCTGCTCCTGTCACAGCCTGGTCGTGTTCCCCCCTTCTGGTCATCCGAAAGTCACCAAGGTGGCAAAGCAGGGTCAAGAGGCAGCACTGAGAAGAGAAGTGTGTGGAGGTGTGTGTGGAGCAGAGGTGCAGACTGGGGGAGCTGAAGCAGTTTTGAGCTGAAGCATTTGAGCCATTTGAGGCCATTCCCTCTCATCCTGTCCCTGTTCCCTGGGAGCAGAGCCCGATCCCCCCCTGGCTGTCCCTTCCTGTCAGGGAGTTGTGCAGAGCCACAAGGTTCCCCCTGAGCCTCCTTTTCTCCAGGCTGAGCCCCTTTCCCAGCTCCCTCAGCCCCTCCTGGGGCTCCAGACCCTTCCCCAGCTCCGTTCCCTTCTCTGGACATACTCCAGCCCCTCAATGCCTTTCTTGTTCTGAGGGGCCCAAAACTGCCCCGGGAAATGGCTCCTTCCAGGAGCATCCTGGAAAGGCTCTTGGAGGACACATGGGGAATCCAGGCAGAGCAGAGGAAATGCAGGAAGGGTGTGAAGAAGGGAAACTTTGCATTAAAAACTCAGAGGAAACTCCTCTCAAAGCCCTTTTCATCCCTCATAAATCTCTGCTCTCTCTCCTTCAGGCACCCACAGCTCCATATGAGCCCAGGCACTCTTCAAACAACCCATCACCAGCTTCCCATCCTCTCCTAGGAGAGGAAAACTGAGGAGCAAGGACAAGGCTGTCGTGGTGATGTGAGATACAGAAACAGTGATGGGACCAGCACACACTCAGTGAATTCTGGAGGAGGAGGGGTCACTGCCAAGGCAGCAGTGGAGGATGCAGTGAAAAAATAAACAAACAAAACCCTGCAATGATTAAACATTGTGACACCGAGTTCAACTTGCCTTATGATTCCGTGTGGTTTTATGTTTTTAATGGCTTTTTAAATTAATTTCTTTATGGTTAGTATTTTATGGCCTTCCAGAACATGGAAATGTAGCTGAACTTTAAAGGATATGCAAACAACAAGGCATGGAAATATGTTCAAATGTCATTTCCACTACAGAACCTTAACTCTGCAATGTTTGAGCAATTCCCCAGTGCACCACGAATATGCACTCAGTGGTAATTACACCTGACTGAGATGGGAATTATATTCAAGAAACTTTTCTGTATTTGGTTTTTCTGTCAGGGAAACAATCCCAGAATTTCCCAAGTGCTCCTGGGGAGATTCTGTTCAGACACAAGATAAATTTTCCACTATTGGAATAATCTCCCCAGGCAAGTGGTGGCTCTCACAATGTTGGACACTTTAAGATTCAGCTGCACAGGGTGCTGGACCATCTTGTTTCCACTGTGATTTTGCCAAGAAAAGTTGTGTCAGATAATCCTTGAGATCCTTTCCAGCCTGGTATTCCATGATTCTGAGATAAGTTACTACCTGGAGTGCTGTCTGCCATCGCTGTCCAGGGACAGCACAGGGAAGCTGCAGTCACTGTGCCCTGGTGAGAATGGAGTGTGAATATTCTTCCTCTCAAATTCTGTAAAATCCTCCTGAATATCTCTGTGATATGGGTCTTATAAAGACATAATGTACTATACTTAATGTTGTTGCTCTTGAAATACTTTAGGTCCAAAAATTGGAGTAGTTTAGATAATATACGATTAAAGTCTAAGCGTGATGTTTGCATGATCTGTTTTCATCCCTAGATCCCACCCATTTGTGACATCTTATCATGCTGTAACTACATATTTACAGTACTGCTTATGTTTTTAATATAATGTTTTATGTAAAATGACTGCTCAGATATTTTTTGCAAAAAAATCAGGGGCCCTGCTTGAAATCCACAGCCCATGGCTTCCTCCTGAATGTATTATCCATGGGTTAGGAATGATCAGAGTTTCCTGCTAATCACATCACCCTCTTTATAGCCCATTGGAAATCTCCTCTTAAATTACGTTAATCAATCACAGTTAACACGAGTTCTGAAATGCAAGCTGCAGCTTAAAAGTGGCTTAATTTAATGGATGGGCTTTTCAGAGTTATTGATAATAGAAGCCAGGGAGTTAGAGATGTGCCAGGGTTTCATAACGAAATTCATCCACGCCGGGCTGGTTTAATCAAGGAAGCTGCTTGCATAACGTGAAGAGCACTCGCTCTCCCCCGAATATGTGACTGTTGAGGAAACAGATGGTGATGCTAACCCGAAAGAATCAGGCTATAAATACATTCAGGATAACAATATAAATGGAGATAATTATTCACAGTCTAAGGAGACGGTGGGACAATTAAGCCAGCTCCTAAGCAGAATGTCCAGCAGAGTGAAAAGCAGGATTTCCGTAACATAATAAGAAATTATTCCCTGAGTCCAGCCAGTTCATGCAGCTCTTGGGAGTGGTGTTATCTCTGACAGGCAAGAAAGAGGTTGCATAAGGACATAAAAATACAAGAAATTAACAGCAGCCCATTGAAATCAGTAAAAATTCTTATATCATAAAATCATAGACTGGTCTGGGTTGGAGCGGGGCTTAAAACTCATTTAGTTCCACTCCCTGCCCTAGGCAGGGACACCTTCCACTATCCCAGGTTGCTCCCAAGCTCCATCCAGCCTGGAGCCCTGCCAGGGATCCAGGAGCAGCCACAGCCTCTATGGGCAACCTGTGCCAAGGCTTCACTACCCTCACGGCCAGGAATTTCTCCATAATAACCAATCTACACCTACTCCCTTTCAGTCTGAAGCCATTCCCCCTTTGTCCTGTCACTCCAGGCCCTGGTAAAAAGTCCCTCCCCAACTTTTTCTCAGCTGCCTTGAAGCAGTGGAAGGCCATGATTGGGTCACCCCAAAGCCTTCTCCTTTCTTTCCTGCCTGAGCAATCTCAGCCCTTTCTCACAGCAGAGCTGCTCCATCCCTCTGCTCATCTCGGTGGCCTCCTCTGGACTTGCTCCAGCAGAATAAAATTCGTAGCACAGTTCTTTTTGCCTGACGCAGTCCTTTTTCTCTCCCCCTTTTTTCCAGGATTCTGTTGGTATTCAAGCCGGTA
This sequence comes from Sterrhoptilus dennistouni, assembly GCA_013397095.1. Lineage (NCBI taxonomy): Eukaryota > Metazoa > Chordata > Aves > Passeriformes > Zosteropidae > Sterrhoptilus > Sterrhoptilus dennistouni. Next base: position 506,779 of record VWZU01006076.1, on the reverse strand, counting down.
TTCAGAAGAAAGCCCCTTTCTTTGGGGTGTCCTGCAGACACGTCCTTGTCACAGCGCTGCTGCTGCCCCGAGGGTTAACAGGGAACGCTTTTCATAAAGAAAATCACTTTTCTCTACTCGCCCCGCAAACAGGCGGCTGGCTCTCAGCTGAATTAATCCCCGCGGAGCACTTGCAAGCACTGCGAACATAAAGGAATGTGTCCTGCAGCACAAACACTGCGTGGCTACGGCAGGGAACCAGCACGCCCTGCTGATGCTCTGCTGCCTTGGAAGCCAAAATGCCTCCCTGGACCCCTGCAGAGACTCGGATTTCAGCTGGACACAGGCAGATTTCAACAGCAGAGCATTATTTTTTTTTTTTAATTGGTCGTAAAATAAACACCCTTTTGTGTCCCTGCATTGGTTGGTTTAGTCTGTGTACTCACTTCTAGGTCTCCCTGATCTCTACAGGCTGAGGCACAGACCCATCCTTTCCTCACAAAATCGGGGAATTGTGTATTTTGGGGCCAACTTTAGACCTTCTGGAGATCACAGAGTGCTTCCTCACCTTTTTCCCAGCACAGGGATTCAAGGGGATCCATGTATCAGCTCTCTGAAGGGAGAAAAACCCCTGTTAGGGGTTCTGCTAACAGCTGAATCTGGTTCCTGCTGAAAAATTTTGGCTTAATTGATTTGAATGTTTCCAAACAAAAAAATGTGCATTTCTCTACTCTCAAGCGTACTCAAGAGGAAAAATGAAAACACTGGTGGTGTCTGGAGCATTGCTGTTTGACTCTAAAACACAGTGCTCCTCCCACCCAGACATCCCAATTCCATGTATTATCCACAGGAAAGACCCCAAAAGTCTCTGTGGTGGTGGCTTTCAGCCCTTCTTTGCTGTTTTAGAAAGGGAGGGATGGACTGGCAGTACTGACCCTGCACTTCTTTAAAACCTGTAGATTTGGTTGGCTTGGTTTAACCTCAGGTTTTGAAAAGCAAAAGAAAGCTGCAATTTCTAAAGTCCCTCTGGATTTTATGTGTGTGAATAACCATGTTTCAGATGATGGAGGTTGGACTCAATGATCTTGGAGATTCTGATTCTCTGTTTCTGTGAATTTGTGAAGCTGAGGGTTTAATGTCAGAGCAGGGCTTAGGGTCTGCCTGCTGTGGGGTGGTGGGTCCAGTGCTTTTTTTTTTTCTTGTCAGCCTAAATTTGTAGTGGAGTTTGTAGGATGGGTGGGAAAATATCCAAGAGAACTGACAGATGGTTCATGTTTTAGCTGAGACTCCAATATGCACGTGGAGGGCTTCCTCAGCACTTTATCTCTGGGAGGGTTGTAGTGTGTGGTGTACCTTGGCATTAACAGCATCAATTTTGCTGAAGGATATGAAGAAGAGCGAGGGCTGTGCCATGATTCTGTTATGGATGTGAGCCTTGGGCCTCCCGGGCTGCATTCCCAGAGCTACTGCAACGGATTCCAGTGACCTTGGGCCAGTCAGCAAAAGCCTGGCTCTACTCTGAAGAGTGAGTGTGTAAAAATGGCATTTCCTACTCAGCAGATCTGGGCTCTGTGTGCTCTCCAAGTCACATCTGCTGACTTTAGTGACAAAAATAAGTTCTTATGGCTTTCCTGCTCTGTGAGCACTTCAGAAACACGAGAGCAGGGAAGCAGAAGCTGGATCCCGTGCCTCCTTGTAGGATTGATTACTGTAAACCCCAGCCAGCAGTGGGGCACTGGCACCACTTGGCCTTGCCCAGCTTTCTTGTTAATGCCAGCAGGGAGATACATGGAAGAAAGGAACCCAAGTTGATTCTCTTGATTGAGTTTTAATTGCAATTGACATTTATCGGGTTTGCATTTGGAGGAAGAAGAAATCTGTTCATCCATAACTTTGTTACATTCAAAATAATTCATTGCACAAAAACTTTTTCAAAGTGGAGTTGTTTTAAACAAACTTCCCTTTCTGTGGCAGGGGATGCTGTTCTCAGTTTCCCTGAACTACTCATGGCTACTCCATGCCAGTGGCTGCTGTTTAATAGGAAGAGAGGGCCCCCTTGAAACAGATGCTGCCAGCTGGTGTAAAGGTGAGTCTTGTGATGGAGATGTGCACTGATTTGTGTGCTGGATGTCCCCAATATTCAATTTGGGAAAGTCATTCAGCAGCAAAATTAACGGTAACTATTTTAAAATTGCCTTTACCTTCTGTGGCACGTCCTGACACACTTAGGATAGCTGATACATCTCCTCACAGGTGCCAGGAGTTGCAGCATAAGGTGCAGCATTCTGCTGTCAGGACAATGACTTTTTAGTTCATTCTATACAGGCAAAATATATCTTCATATAAATTTTTATGTGACCTAGTCTCTTAATTGGGACGTGCTGTTGGGACTTTTTGGGTTCTGCAATAGGGCTGTGACAGGAATATCACCTGTGAAAGAAACCTGATGTATCATTACTTTGTACAACAGAGCTGGCTGCTATAATAACACACGGATTTTATAAGAGGCTCTTACAAGAATTAGGTATTGTTATTTTACAGAAGAAGTGGAGGCTGAGAGCAGGGAAATTCAGTTTTGAAAGTCCTCTAGAAAGGCAGAGCTGGGAATGGGACATGAGTCCCACTGTTTCCCAGCTACACTACCCGCATGGAAGAATGAGCCTGCTTACAAATTTAGTGTCTGAATTCACCTCAGGTGAGAAGTTCTGAAGGACAAGGCCAATAGAGGGTTGTACTGACATGTCTCAACCCAGAGCAAAGGTAAGAGAGGAGAGGAATGGATGTTTCTTAACTTGCTGTGGAAGCGGGGCCAGTTTTGCTTCGTTATATGTATGCTCCATGGCATACTGATCTGAGTTAAAAATCAGTATTTCCAACTAATAAACCAAAGAAAGGAATAACAAAGGACTGCTCTCTGGTGATTTCTGCCTCTCTCATCATGCCTCTTTCTTTCAGTCTGCAGATATTTTTGTTGATAACGCAGAAGCCTCTGATTTTGGCAGGTTATGCGGGGTAGAGAAACTTGCAGAGTACAGGGAATGTGCAATTTTAGGCAGGGAAAAAAACCCTCAGATAACCAGCTATTTTGGTTCCAGTGCTTAGAAGTGAAATATTTAACCTTGAGAGGACACGGTGCCAATCTGAGTTCGGAGTTGATGGCAAGGGGGAAATGAAAACCTCTCCAGTCAATTAAGTGCTCTGCATCCTTGGAGAACACTAAATCATCCCTTACACACGCTTTACATTTTAAGTAACTTTCCCAGTAATTGTAAAGGTTAGAGAGAAATGGGATTGAAAATGCTATCACAAAATCACAGAGTGGTTTGTGTTGGAAGGAACCTTAAAAATCATCTCGTTCCAACCCCCTGCCATGGGCAGGGACACCTTCAACTGGAAGATCCCTTGTTCTGAATCTCAGGTCAGCTGTTAAGGGGGGAATTGTGCAGCTACTGAAGCCCAGCCCCTGGAATTATCCCTGAGGGCTTTGATTTCTGCTGGGGTGGTCCCTGTTGTCCTGCCCCTTTCCCCACACAGGAATGACTGAACAGTTTGGGAATTAATCCCAGATCCACCACAAGGTGCAGTGCTGCTCTTAAGAGATGATTTTGGTCTTGTGGATAATCTGGCTGCACCATTAATTTGGGAGGTGGCACCTCCTGCATGGCTGAGCCACCCCCTCTTCTCAGCCAGAGCCCTTGGCCAAAATGAATTGGGCAGGGCAGAAGTTGAACCTGTGAAGGGTTTTGAGTCCCTAATCTGGGAGTTAATGGTGTTTAAAATGGCATGAAAAATGCAGCTCTTACCTCTTCCTTCCCTCCCATCCCATCTCCCCTAGAGGAGGGAGGAAACATCCCTTCTTTTCACATATTTGTGTTTTATTTATGAAGATGCCACAGCACTAGAAATATTGATTAATGAATAATTTTCCCAGATTTTACAGTTCAGAGAGGCAAAGCCAGAAGGGACTTTCCCATCATTTTGAATGACCATTTCCTCCCCCAAGCCTAACTCTGAAGTTCTTTCTTATCCCTTTTGTCACTGGCTGTCTTTATTGCTGATACAGGCACTCTGACACTTTATTTTCAACTCATGAAGGGGTAAGCAATATTTCCCTGAAAAAAACTGCCCTAAGTTGCAACAAATAGGTCTTTTGAAAGTTTTAATATTGGATGCACAGTGCTACAGCCGAATGAATTGGGTTGGATCCAGTTTGGTTGAAATCCAGTAGAAAACACACTGTTTCTCTAAAATTAAACAGGTGAAACTTTGGGGTGTGTTTAGAGACATGAAGAGAGCAAATCCATAATATAAATGTTACTGCCAGCAGCACAGCAAACAGAAAAAATAATGAACAATTTGTTCATAAGGAATACTTCAGTTTTTTCCACCAGTTAGGCTGTTTATTTAAAGAGCTGAGCAACCTGCGCCAGCAGGTTACATCTCACTTTGTGTGAAAAATAAGAGAAGTTTATTTTGTAGTTTGTTATCACAACTACATAATTCACTGATTTGCTTTGTGTGGTAGAGCACATTTAGTATGAAGTCAAGATTTTAACTCACCTCGCCTATACCTTCCCTCTAGTCCTTCCTAGCAATTCCACCCCCCAAAATCCCCCCATTCCAGTCACTGCCTCCTGTGAGAGATCATTATTTTTGGTCTCTCCTCACCTGTCCCTGCCCAGCTCAAACTCCTCGCACCTGAATGAGTCAGTGCCCGAGGGGGCGTATAAAACCCTCTGTGTGCAGCAGAGACCTTGTCCTGCCCCTGACACTGGGCTGGGGGGAGTGAGAGGAAGCTGAACTCCTCTCATCTTTTCGGGTTTGGAGTCGAGGTATGGGCTTTTTGAGTTGCTTTTTGGCGAAGTGAATTGATGTGTGAGCCAGGACCTGATTGTCCATTTTCTTGTTACTTATGGGGGTTTTATTGGGGAAAATAAATAGGTGGGAGGAGGAAAGCTGTTTACATTTCTCTGTACTGGCCAAATAGGTGCTCAAAACAAAGCATCCCAAAAGGGAAATTGAACAAAGCTCTTCTAATTAGGATGTTGTTATTTAAGAAGTTGTTCCCCTTTGTAGAGGGACTGTGTTAGGGGAAGGTGACCTCTGCAGCTGAAAACGCTGGAGGAGAATCTGTAATAGACGGAAAACTACTAAAGGGTGCCTTAGGCCTTGTTTTTACAGCTCCTCGTAAGCAAAGAGCGGCAGCTCCTCGGGCCGGGCACTGAGGGAAGAGTTGGGCGCGGCCCCGAGCGCGCTCGGATGCTCAAAACTTCCCTTTGCAGAAAAGGCGCAAACCCCAAACGCGGCTGCGGGGCGGCTTCTCCGGGTGGGGGGGGCTTTGCGGGTGTCTGAGGCACAGCAC
>VWZU01006076.1:486530-501015 GCA_013397095.1 Sterrhoptilus dennistouni | reverse complement strand
GTGTGTGGGGGGTGACGGCGCCTGCCCCTCTGTCCTGCGGCGGGCCTGTGCAGGAGGAATTCCCGGGCGGCTGTTGGCACTTGATGGGGTAAGGATGCACTTCTCGGGCGTAAAGTCACCTGTAAAATGACTAAGGAGGACGGGGAAGATGGACCTGTGCTGGGTGTAATCAAGCCTTGAGCCAGTCCTAATCCCATTCCCTTGACCCCACGCGGGTTTTCCCCACCCAAAAGGTGCATTTAATCTGCTCTTAAACCTTCTTCACTTGTGATCCTCCAGCTCTCCTGTGTGGTGTTGCTGTCAGCGTTAGGTGAGGCGCTGGAATTGTGGAGCGTTTCTCGCTGATTGGAATCCTGAGTGTTCTCCCTGTGCTCCCAGGCAAGGCTGGGCAGCAGCGTTTGTCCTTCCTATGCTTGAAATCTGCTGTGCACCCTTTGGCCTCATTCTTAAACTCCCCCCTCCTCCCTGTCTTAATCCCTGAGGAATTTGGTAGACCTTAGACTTGTGTGGTGCCGGGGACCTGGCACGGGTCAAAAGCCACAGAGAACTATGCGGCTTTTACTTGCAAATCCGGGCAGGGATTTTCCATAGGTGGTCCGTGTGCTGTTCCGAACAAAGCTCGGTGGTTGGGGGGGAATAATGCCTGAAACATGTCGTGTCTCCGGCTCCTCCAAGAACTACAGCTGGAATGTCGAGGCTGGAAGTGGAGGTGATGTATTATGTATTAAGGTGCCTCAGTGGGACTGGTGGGGAGCTGGCCTGACAGAATATTAATACCTCATTTGTTTGCTGTTTAAGGATGCATCCTCAAGGGTAGGAGAGGCTGTGCCCCTCTGATGTGTGTGCTGGTCTCGACATCCTTTTTCTCACCCGACTTTGTGTTGGTAGAGTCGTGTCACTGCTGAGGTCTCGCTGAGCTGTTGGAGGTGGTGGAACTGGTCGAGGTGTGTTTAGCTGAAGTGTGTGCTGGAAGGGTATCAGCTCCCCAGTTCGCTCGGTTGAACCGGGCAAGGACACAAAGCGAGATGAGATGAAGGCATTTTTTTTGTCTGCTTGTGCACAAAAGTAGGAGTTGGAGCTCTGCAGTGTATTATCTGCTGCCTTTTGTATTCAGTGCGAGTAATGAGGCTTGGATGGCATACATTAGCGCCCTGTAACAGAGCATTGGGTGCCTGGCAGTTGTTTGACTTGTGTGTTTTGGCTAAATCTTCCCATTAAAAGATTTGCAGCTTTTTTTTTTTTTGTGTCCGGTTCCCTTATGAATTGTCAGGTGAATTGCAGAGCTGAGCACACCCAGGACTGTTCAGCCAGCCCGGGCTGATGCCGAGCTTATGCTAGGAGGTGTGAGAAGCTCTTTTCAAAGGCAAGGTGGGTTTGTCTGGGGCTGACCCGTTCATCTCCTGCTCTCTGCTTTACGGTGTGTGCAGCCACTTCAGCCTGAGTGTTCTCCCTGTGTCAGAGGGATTGTTAGAGCAGTTATTAATTCAAATGAGTTTAAAACTTGCTACTTTTTTTTCCTCATTGTTTCAACAATTTGGGTAGAGTCATAGCCATAACTTGCCAAAGACAGAAAATAACAGCTAATATATTTTTTTGGGGGGGCGGAGGGAGAGAAGGGTTGTTTTCTCTAAGTAAGATGACTAGGTGAAACTTTAAAAGCTCTCAGAGGGAGTAGCTGCACACAGCTGGGGCAGAGGGGGAGCTTAATCCTTTGCAGCATTTCTCCACAAACCACTGGTCCATGCAAGGAGCAGCTATTGAAGGAGAGACATCTGCTCTGCTCTGTGCCCCTGCAAACCTGCCCTGCTGGAGTGACCATAACAGGCTGGGACTCCTTCTGAGCTGGCTTTTGTTGGGGCCCCCCAAGAGCTGATCTCAAACGGGTCTCCAGAATTCAGAGGGGTTAATGGTTTAATAACTACTGCAAGTGTTAATTGTATGGAGCAGGCAAGCAGCCTGGCTCAGAAAGATCCAACTGAGACTGCTTCAGCTGGTGACCAATTTATATTTATTGTCCCTCAGCTTCCTGACTTCTCCATTGAGGTAGATGGTTCTTATTCTTGTGGGGAGCTCCTGGAGATGTCCAGTTTTGGCTGCTGTTTTCAGCCTAGCAGTCCTTTGTGTTATTTTCCCAGCCTACCAGGTGTTAAAAGAAAAGTTATTATTTTTCCATGCTGAAGATAAAGCTCCCTGGCTGCCTGCAGTTTCTCTGCCTTTGCGGCTGGAGGAACTGCATCTCCTGGGATTTGTTGTTATTAAGTGCAGGGGAAGTAGCTGGCACTGGCTCTTGCCCTCAGTGTGTGCTTCCTATTGGAAGCAAGGATTAGTTTTCCACCGAGAGCCTGGCCAGTGCTTGGCAGCTGCTTCCAGGGCTTCAGCTGTGAGGATGCCAGGTGAGATCTGGGGACCAGGAGTTCCTGCGGCATGAAATATTGAGTTACTACCTTCAGGCTGGTAAGGGAAAAGCTCAGCCTTACTACAGGGGAGGTGCTTGGTCAGGGCAGTGTGCTCCAGCCTGCTGTTATAGCCTGGCTGGGGCTGTCTATAAAAAAAGCCAGATGGGGGATAAATGTGTAACTCAGTGTGGCTTGAGGAACAGACTGCTCTGCAGGCAGGCACCTGCAGCTTCTGCATTCAGTGGAAGTGCTTCAGCAAGGTGTCAAACTCTGCTTAAGGAGATAGCCGGGTCACTGCTGTTCATACACTCTCTAATCCAGCCTCTTCCTAAAGCTAAGTAGGTCTTAAGCCCTTACTAATCTTCTTTGAAGTGTGAAGCTGTGCCATTATCCTGCAGCAAGCTCCGTGCCACTATCTCCTGCTTCCACTGAGTGTGAAGGTCTAGGTTAGTTTACATCTGGCTGTTGTGGATTTCCTGAGCAAATAACTTTCCAATATGATTTTTTTGCCCCATAGAAATGTAGGGTTATGACCAGCAGGGCTTTTCAGACTGGTGGAAACAATATGAAGCTGCCTGAAGGAACCCAGGACCTCTTTTATCTGGCTGGTATTGAGTGCCCATGTTATCTGCTGCCCAGAAGGAGGAAAAGTTCTAGTAAAGATATGGAGTAAGGTTGTTGGGAAGAGATGAGCATTTTAATTCTCCTAACCATGACCCGAGTGTCTTGGGCTATTTGAGAGCTTAGAGCTAGAAAGCTACAAAATATCTGTACAGATTTGTGTATACATTTGTATGATGTGTATGACTGTGAGAGAAGTGCTGCTTCTCAAGTGCAGCTGGAGTTCTGTTTATGTTTAAGCACTGCTGAAAGCATTTGTGCCACCTAAATGCTCCTGACTTCTTGAGAAGCTGTATTTAAAACCAAACTCTTTTCTAAGAAGACAAAAAACCCCAACTTCTTGTTGTTTCAACATTCCTGCTCTTAACAGGCACTTGCTAAAGGGGTGTGGAGGTAAACATGATTTATATTCAGCTGCATGGTAAGGCAGATGGATGTAGTTAGGCACTAACAATTTAACTTGCATAATATATCCTTAGTGCTTTTTAATTACAAAAGTGCATAAAGATTTAGCCTGGAAGAAGAGCTAAATATTATCATCAGTGTTCAGCTATTTTTTGAGGGTGGGCAATAGAGAAAATAGATGGGTGGCCACCCATCCTTCAGAGACAGAAGATGCTAAAAATAAAGTGGAAGGTATCTAGGCTGGTGAAGAGCATTTTGGTGGCTTCTGCTTGTCCCTGAGCACCTGGTGCATGTGTGTGGCCTGTGATGGGGAGTTATTCTAGCAGCTCACAGTGCTGGGATGAGGCTTCAGGGAGAATGGAAAAAGTGACTCGGTGTGCCCTGAAGGCTCAGCCAGATGCTGGAGCCTGCACTGGTTGATTCTGAGCTGTGCTGCTGCACTCTGTGGGTACAAATGTGAGGAATACTTCTGGATGTGCTGTTTGGCTGGGGAAATGAGGAGTGTGGCAAGTTCAGGGATTTATCCTGGTTCCTGTGAGCAGGGAGACTGCACAGGGTGACCATTGCTGTTCTTTGGAAGACTGAGAGGTGGTTCTGACAACCCCAACCTCTTTCCTTGCTGGTATTTGTTATTCCTGCAGCCCAAAGGGAAGAGCAGTTCACTCGGGAATGACAAAATCTCACCTTCCACTATCCCAGGCTGCTCCAAGCCCCATCCAGCCTGGCCTTGGACGCTTCCAGGGATGGGGCAGCCACAGCTTCTCTGGGTAACCTGTGCTGGGTGTGGGCCCCACCACTCTCAGTCAAGAATTTATTCCTAATATCTAAATTTACTCTTTGTCAGGTGAAAGCCATTCCTCCTTGCTCTGTCACTCGATGCCCTTGTCCAAAGTCCCTTTCCAGCTCTCTTGGAGCTACTTTAGGCACTGGAAGGTGCTCCAATGTGTCCCTGGAGCCTTTTCTTCTCCAACTTCCAAGTCTCTCAGCCTGTGTCTGTAGCAGAGGTGCTCCAGCCCTGTGATCTCCTTCCTGGCTCTTGGGCTTATCCTAACAGGTCAACGTCTTTCTTGTGTTGGGGGCCCCAGAGCTGGAGGAACATTGAGAGAAAGAACTTGAAGCTGCTGATGGCTGGGGGCCCTTGCAGAGTAGGGCCTGACTGTGCCCTTGACCAGCTGCCTCCTGGAGCTGGGAGGAGGAGCAGCACACCAGATCTGCTGTGTGACACAGGGATGTTTGTGTGTGTGGGACTGGTGTGACCAGTGAGTGGGGCCTGGGATGGGATTGTCTTCTGCTCTGGAGAGGTGGAGTAGCAAGCCCAGGACTGAGGCACATGCCCAAGGGAGCTGGAGCTGTGTGCTTGGAGGCAGCAGAGCTTGCCAAGGGCAGGCTGTCAGCTGGCTGGATCACTGCTAGGCTCCACGTTCAGTGCTCTCCTGGAAACCCTCGACTTGCATGGTGATTCTGGACATGAAACTGTCTGGAAGTGCCTCCATGGTGCAGTGCAGCACGGGCACTGGTGCTAATGCAGCGCTGCTGCTCTCTGGGCTGGAGCTTCCTCTGTGGGGCCAAGGACCTCAGCCAGGACAGGATGCAGCCCTAAAGCCTCCTGGTGTGGCTCTGGTCCTGTGTTGTCCTCACAGCCCCATCTTCTTCTCTGTGCAGGTTCCTTGGTCTCCTCCTGTGCCAATGCACAGAGCAGGGCTGGCCATAACAAACCTGGGACTTCATGGCCCTGACAAGCATCATTTTTGGACTTGGTTAAGGACAAACAGGTTGATCCACACCATTGCTTGCAGGTCTGAAGCCTGCTGGGTAGAGCATAAGACTCTGATGTTGGGGTGAGGGCTGGGTGAGGTCTGTCCTGGGCTTCAGATCAACATTTGGTTTTGTCTGGCATCTTCAGGTAGGCTGAGAACAGTAAAACATGGAGGAATTCATTGCCTGGAATGTGTAGGAGGGGTCTGCTCACAACTGGCCACAGACTTGGTTTCCCAGATATTTAAGGCCCTGGGCCCGTGGTTGGTTATGGGTATGTGTAATCTTGGTTCCTTTTTCCCCTTCTAGGTCTCTGGATTTGTCAGCCTTGCAGGCTCCTGGATACCTCTCCTCTCAGCCATGAGGAGATCAAAAGGATTTAATATCTGTGTGCTCACCTGCAGCATCCTGCTCTTGTCCTCCAGCCTGCCATGCCTTGCTCAGCCTCTGGAGGAGAGGGATGTGACAAAGGTCCAGCATGGCCCCTGGGCAGGGAATGGGCTGGAAGATGAAAGGACAGACATGGTGGACTTGAAAAGCAATCTAGGCCCTTCTGAGCAGACAGTTTCTGAAGAGCCATGTGCAGTGTCAGCAACTCCATCTGGGACACCCTTAGATGAAGCTTTCACTGCAGAAGGAGAAGTGTTCCCTGCCAGCCCGAGCCCTGTTGTCCCCATCAGCCAGGGCTTGGGGGCTCACCCCTCTGCTGGGCAGCAGGAGGAGGAGCTGGCTCCCACTGAGGCACAGCTGGAGGAGGATGAAGCACTCAGGGCCATGCTGACCACAGCTGTGACCACGCTGAGCCCTCCAGTCCAGGAGGAGTCTGGTGAGGCCACAACAGAGGGAGGTGTGGCAGTGGAGCCCAGCTCTGCTGGCCGCTCAGCAAACCCCCTTTCTGGGACCACTGTGGAGGAGGAGGAGGAAGCAGAGAGCAGCTCCCAGCCCTCAGCTGGGCCCCAGCCCACACTGAACCCCAGCTCTCCCAGCTGGGAAGCAGGAGGTGACAGTGTTGTCATCCCAACTCCCCAGGCTGTGGATGTGACCTCTGAGCTGGGAATGCCCGGAGCCCACACAGGGAGCCCTCTGAAATCCCTGGTTCCACCGACATCTGTGGCTGCCAAACATCCCCTTGTGGCAACTGATGCTTTCCTTCACCCAGCAGCAGGGACAGGTGTCACACAGCAGGAGCTGCCCACCTCGGCTGGCACTGTCACCATCCCCCCTATGGACACTGTGCCACCTGACTGGGATGACACAAAACTGGGGGACATCAGTCAAGGGGGAAGCATGTCTCATGAGGAGGTGATAGAGGAGCTGGGGACAACAGAACTATCCCAGACCACCCAGGAAGGTGTTGGGGAGGAAGAGGATGCCACCAGAGCGGTGCCCTCCCCTGTGTCCCCTCCACCAGCGCCTGAGCTTGCCAAGGAGAGCAACTGCACAGTGCCAGTGCAAGGGGAGGAGCTGCCAGCAACTTCCACAGGCAGCAGTGATGCTTTCCACACTGGGAACCTGTCAGATGCAGAGACAGCTGATCTTGGCTCGTTGGAGAACATAAGTGCAGTCACAGCAGAGGAGGAGAAAAGCGTCCCTCCGTCACAGCCGGAGGCTGCTGTGGTGACAGATACCCAGCCTGAGCTCCCTCCCACTCCGGAGAGTTCATGGAAAGGTAAAACTTGCCTTTTACAGACACTTGCCTCTCATTTCTGGGATTTAAAGTGAGCTGTACCAGCAGCCTATGAGCCACTGATGTCTTAAATGCCTTTGCGGGGGTGCTCAGGTCAAGAGGTCTGTGCCCTTGTAACAAACTCCTGGTTATTGTCTCCTCACCCCATAGTGAGCTGTGGCTGTCCAGTGCTTGTCCCAGCTCTTAGCTGCAGGCAGAACTCCTCCTGGACAGCCACAGGCTGATGGTGTCACTCTGCCCTGCATATTCCTCCAGAAATGGCACCTTCAGTCTCATGACAGTATTCCTGCTTAGTGTTTAAAATATAAAGGAAATGCTAAAAAAAAACAAACAAAAAAAGAGGCTGGTGTAGGGCAATGACACGTTTCTAGGTTGATGAGGACTTTAATTGCTGGGCATCTTTATTCTTCCCTCTTCAGCTGCAGATGTAAAAAGGATGATTTCCCTTCATTGCATCCAAAAGGCCTAATTTTTGCTGTAAGAGAAGAGAAGCTAATTGCAGGCTGGTGCTGAAACCTGACTGATTAATTTCTAGATTAATTTTTAAGCACTTGACTTGTCAGCAGGTTCCCTCTCTGCTGTTTCCCAGATGTTGGGCAAACAACACTGTCTATAAGACTTGTACAACAAAAAGTAAACCTTTCTGCATAGCTGAGGTGTCAGTGGGAGCTGGTGACTGGAATAAATACATGGAATTATATTCCCTTTATATTGGTTCAGATGTGTGCTCTGCTGCTGTCAGCTGTCCTGTGAGTCTGCCCTGACACGTGTTCTTGCTGTAGGTGTTACTCAGGAGGTGACAACAGCTGCCCAGGAGGCTGATGCTGCTGTGACAGAGGTGCCTGGTGCCACCCAGGGAGCAGGGGCTGCCAGCTTTCCCCAGGAGAACAGCGGGGAGGACACCCAGGTGCTGACAGCCCCAAGTGCCACTGAGGTGCTGGTGGCAGCTGGTGCCTCCTCCACAGTGAACCCTGTGGATGCACAAGGTAGGGTTCTGCTTCAAGGACTCATTTCTACACAAGATGGGATGGTACATCTGAAACCAGTCTCAGTGCCTGGACACTCCAGTCTCAACACAACAACATCCTCATTTGACTTTTTTTTTTGCTAACCTTCTGCCCTCTGCCTCTTCACCTGGGATGCTGCTGCTTTCTACCTGTGCAGAATGTAGTTTAACAAGGTGTCAGTATTCAAAACTAGTCACTAATTGCTTTTGTCAAGCATGGAGGAAGCTGTTAGCAGCTACTCCTAGAAAATCACTTCCATGACTGGCTTCTTCCCGCCTCGCTAAGTATCAATCAATGCAAAACCAGCACACATGAGATCCACCGTGTTGGAATTTGCCAGCAGATGGATTTTTTTTCTCCAAATAAGTGGAGTAGAGGTTAAAAAAAATGCCCCAAACCAAACAAGCCTCCTGTCTGTCCTTGCTAGCAAGCTGCCTTTAGCTTTAGACACTTAAACAATTTTTTTTTTATTTATGGAGGAAGAGTTCTTACTTCTGCAACCCAAGGCAGTCACAGATTGCTGATGCTCAGCCCAGAGGATGAAAATGTTTCATCAGGGAGCCAGTAGGAGCCATTGTAGGGGGAAGACACCCTCCTGCTAGAGCCTGGCAAGCCCTTGGGTGTCTGCACTGATATTCACTGCCACTGAGGAGTGGTGGGTTGTTTGTTCTCAGCTTGCTGTAGCTGGTACAGAAATGCTTTAAGCAGTCATGTTCATGTAGCTGCTGCCTGCTGGTTTGCTGTCACCTTGGCAGGTACGTGTTGGAGCCTGTCTTCCTGACAGGAGTGCAGCAAGGGTTCCCTCAGCACGAGGCTGACTTTGAGCTGGAGTGTGTTTCTGGAGTAGTGGGGACCATTGTAAGGAAAATGCTGCTGGGCAGCTTTTCTAGTGATTCTCATGTTGCAGGACATCAAAAGGAAAAAGCTGTGTGCATTGTATCTCTAAATTTAGGGTCTGTTTGTAAAGGGGAGAAGGTTCCTCTGGCAGTTTCCACTAATTGAATTTGCTTCTGGGATTTAATTATAATTTTAACCAACGTTTATCTTTGTGATGAAATATCAGATCTGCCACTTGGCTCAGTTTTCAGCTGGTGTCTTGGTGCCCTGATCTTGCAAGGGTGTGGTGATGAGTGGTCCTTAAAGCAATGGAATTAAAACCTTTAAGGGTTCCCCCCCTCATTAAGGGGAACCTCCTTTGCTGGCTGCCCTTGAGGAGAAAGCTTCATTACAGCAGAGTCACATCTCAAAGGAAGCAAAACTTTAGTAGCTTCCTTTGAGTCAAATTTTCATTGAGGAGTTTCTAAAAAAAAATTAAGAGTTTAAAAAAAAACTGTTGGGCTGAACAGTTGGTTTTCCCTGTCTTCTGCAGATCTCACAGATGGGATCCTGGTCACCAGTGAGAAGGCTGTTCCAGCCCCTGCTGGGATGTCTTCCACCCCAACTGGACAGACAGAGGAGCCATCCAGCAGAACTGTGGTCCTGGTGACCCCAGCATCATCCTCCTCTGTCAGGAGAACAGCCCTTCCCTCTGTGAGGAGGATCAGCACAGCTGTCACCTACGGGCTGGACCGCCTGGAGTCTGAAGGTACCTCTGAGCCCCAGGGACAGGTGGCCTCCTGTGGAGGGCCACACCTGCCCTGACAGCCCCAGTTTGTCTGTTGGCTCCCACCTGTGTGATGTGTGCACATCTTACTGTTCCAAATAAAGGTGTTGGATAACCTGTCCTCTCGTAGGAGGCACAGGAGGCAAGCAATGAGCAGTGTCCTGGAGGGTGCCTGGAATTCCAGTGGCTGTGATGGATGGGGGTGGGTTTTTTCCTGGATAAGGAGCAGCAGTGGTATTGCTGTTGCAGCAGGGTCTGGCTCTGCACACCTGTAATGTTGGTGTGTGCATGCACTGCAGAGCTCTGTGCCAGGGAACACCCACCAAGGGGTGCTGAGGTAGAGCAGATCCTGCCCTGGAGCTGGTCTGCAGCTCTGATCTGCTGCTTTCTGTTCAGCTCACCCACAATTTTCCTGCAGAGGATCATTTCTTGCTCTTTTTCCAACTTCAACTCCTCCCTGCTTGCTCATCCATCCAGTTCTGTGCTCCAGTGTCTGGGCTGATACCACCTGGCAGGAATTAATCTTTCCTCCTGTTTCTGCTCCCCCTTCCTTTATCTTGACCTTCTTTTGCCTTAGTATTTTACTGCAAAGGTTGGCAGCTCTCCAGGGGTGGCATTGCCAGATGGTATTTCTCCTCTGAGTAGAGGTGGGGTGCTGTAGACAACAGCTCATCAGCATCTTTTCTCTGCAGGAAGCAATAACTCTCCCTCCTGTTAAGTTTAGAGGGCAGCAGAAGCTGGGGGGTCTTCCCCACTGCATGTGCCTGGCTTGCTGCTGGCTTTGAAGCCTTCCCTGAGCTCTCTGGGACTCCCAACTGCAGCGTTCTCCCCTTGCCAGGATGAATCTTGGATGTCTCTGGCAAGGCAAGGATGTGATGCTGACGGGAGAGTGGCAGCAGGGGAAGGAAAGGTCGTGTGTGTAGGGAAAACCTGATCTTTCAGGCTGGGAAATGAGGTCTCTGCTTAGCAAGAGCCGTGTGATTCAGGAGGCTGAAGTGTTTTATAGCCCTCTGGGATCTCCTTTAGAAGCCTGGGTTTCTGCATGGGGAGATAAGAGGGATTTCAGTTTCAGCTGGGCATTGGTCTCTCTCCATTTAATGAGACCCTCTGCACAGACATTAAAAAAAAAAATCTTCCTGCTCCCATAGAGGACTGATGCAACTTTATTGGATTCCTACTGCACTGTTTGCTCTACTCTGGGCTCCTCTAAAGGCAAATGTTGGCTGTAGCTGGGCCCAGGTGTCCTCAATGATGAGGACTCAGGCGTAAATCTGGGTTTCTTGGCTCTGCAGGTGCCTGTTCTGCACAGGACATGGGGCTCTTTGTGCTGTGTGGATTTGACAACTGGCACAGGTTTTGTGGCCTAAATCTCTTCTGCTCAGCCCAGACCTTTGTGCAGGGAGCCAGAAGGTTCCCTGGTGCTGGGGGTCATGAATCCACATCTTGTAAAATGGGACAATTGTGCAATTATCATTTGGGGAAAGGCTTTCTGCCTGGGGATGGTGCTGCCCCAGTTAAGCACAAAGAAAGGTTTTTGAGCTATAACTTTGCTTTCTTAACATCTTTTTTTTCTGCTTAATGGCAATTGGTGGGGGGGGGTATGACATCCTCATGGTGGAGTGGCATTTGGAAGCTTGGCTCTCAAAATTACAATTCTTGGTGTTTACTCTCAGAATATTTAGATGCTGCCAGATCCAAGATGTTTGGGGGTGCTTTCCTTTAAAGCTCCGTGGAGCTCCAGCCCCGGATACTCAGGTTTTTGGGGGATGCTGTTGCAGTCGCATGGTTGAGTCCCTAAGGAGGGATCTTGGCCCTTTGGGGAGAGGCTGTGCCTGGCTCACTGTTGGAAGAAGGAGCTGAGTGAGCTCTGCTGCCTTCAGTGGGGTCCTGCTGACTTGCCTGACTGAAGGCCTGGCTCATCATTAAATACAAACCCCTGCTGCTCAGCTCCCTCTGTTTCTTGGGGACCATCTGTGCCAAGCTGCCTGTGGTTAATTGCATCTGTATATTCACCTGCCCGGCTCGGATGCAAAACTGTTTTAAAAATCAAATTGCACAGACGAAATGAAAATCTGTCTAGATGAGCTTATCCACCTCTCTGGTGGACTCTGGAGAGATGAGCTGGGTAACAAATATCCTCCTGCCTTGACTCTGTGGTGAGCTTGGTTCTACTTGCCCTTCCTAGTCAGAGAAATCCTGTAAAGGGATTATAGGATATGGGGACAGGACACAGCAGAGGATAAGGCTTGTCTGGGGGAATTGATTATGTATTTTGTCTCTGTGCCTAGAATTTGTGTGTCTCTCCAGCAAGCTGAGCACTGCAGCTTTCTCTGTAGGGCTTCTGGGTACAAAGATACTGGTTTAACTGAGGCTCACTGAGGACCACTGGGTGAGCCTCCCAACACCCTTCAAAAAGTGACTCTTTGGGAAGAAACCACACTCCTTTTCCACTTGATTCCTGTGCTGTAACATCTGCCATGGAAGGCATTGGCAGAGGTGGCTGCACACCCCCAGCATTTGGCAGGTGGGGCTTTCTGAAGTGGCAGGACAAGTGCCATGCTCCTCCTTCTGCAAAATCCTTGCGGTTTTCAGCTGAAACTGCTGGATAGAGCTCACCAGACTCTGCTCCTGTTGCTGTGGGTGAGTCTGTATCTGACCCTGCAGGCTGAAGATCTGGTTCTCTCGTGTGCCACCAGCCTGCCTGGCCAGCAGAGAACCATGGTTGGGATGGAAGTGACCTCAAAGACCCCTCTCATCCCAACCCCCTGCCATGGGCAGGGACACCTTCCACTCCTCCAGGGTGCTCCAAGCCCCATCCAACCTGGTCTGGGAACACTGCCAGGGATCCAGGGGCAGCCACAGCTTCTCTGGGCACCCTGTGCCAGCACCTCCCCACCCTCACAGGGAAGAATTCCTTCCTGCAGTCTGTTCTCCTGTGCTGCTCACACAGTTCAGGGGTCAGCAGGGCTGCTGGCTCTGGAGGGTGCTCAGAGCTTTGATTGAAGCAGGAGCTGCTCTGCCTGTTGTGTGGTGTCAGGAACAGCCAATAGCTCTGGAAATGGGCAACTTTAAAATCAGTTGTTCCAGAGGAGGAGGCCTTAACCAAGTAGCTCTTGAGTGTGGAGTGTTCCCAATTAATTAGGATGGCTCTCAGCTGGCAGAATTTGGAGTTTCGTGTGCATTTGCAGCCTGCTGTGAGCTATTTTGTGTACCAAAGAACAGCTTAGGTTGGAAAAGACCTTCAGGCTTGAGTCCAAGCTTTGACCAAACACTTGTGTCAACCAGACCACATCCAGACTTTCCTTAAACACCTCCAGCCATGGTGACTCCACCACCTCCCTGGGCAGCCCCTTCCAATGTTCAATCACCCTTTTCTGTGAAGAAATTCGTCCTGAATACTTCAGAACTTGTAGCCATTTATATAAATTTATAAAAGATGCTTCAACTCCTTATTTTAGTTCTGAGGTGTGCCACAGTACCAGGAACTTTTTATTTTGGGTGTGAAGGGTATTCTTCCTGGAAATTAGGGCTCTGAAGGGGATTGCTGTTTGGACTTTGACTGTATGGATTAAGATCTGCCTCATTAAATCTCTACAATTCTGTTAAAAATTTGAATGAGGATGTGGAGGTGTGAATAAAACAGGCACTTAACCCAGCATGGTTAACTAGCCAGGTCTTACAATTCCTCACCAGCTCTTTGGGTATCAACTAAATTGGCAAGGAACAGAAGACTTAAAACAAAGCACATGCAGAATGAATTATTAAATGGTTTTGGTACACACTTTTCTCGTGCTTCTTGTTTATTGCTGCCGCTGAAATGGGAACTGCTCTGTGTTGACCTCTATCTTCTTCACAGTAGGTGGTGGCTCATCCCTCATTCTCCTTTCTAGCAGAAAATGGTAAAAAAAAAAGACAGTTTTTTGTATCAAACTCAGCTTTTTTTTTTTCCCTCCCCCTTCTGAAAGTGTTTGATACAGACATTCCCCAGTTTTTCTGTACAGCCTCAGCCAGGGCTTCACTCCACGCATGGGCAAGAATCCCTTGCTAGTCTCCAATCCAGTCCTGCCAAGTTGAATCCATCCTTCTTGTCCTGTCATGTACTGATCCCAAATCCTTCCCCAGCTCTCTTGGGACCCCTTTAGGCACTGGAAGGGTCTCTAAGGTGTCCCTGGCACCTTTTCTTCTCCAGGCTGAGCACCCCCAGCTCTGTTCTTTCTGATGTTCTGGCACTGTTCTACCTCCAGCAGGTTGGGTGACATTTCTCAGTCTGACCCACGTTGGTTCCTGTTCTGACCAGGCTTTGTTTGAATTTTGAACTGTATTAGATTTTTCATTTGTCAAAAAAAAAAAGAGAGTTTGCTTAAATATCACTTTAATGTTGCAGCTTTCCTGTGCTTATCTCCAAGCTTGAAGGAAAACAACAGATAAACCCCCACAGTTGCTATTATTGAAATGTAATTGGGCTGTGGCGAGTGAAAGTTTTTAATGAGTTCCTGTTTGGTTTAATCTGAGGATTAAGCAGTTTACCCTCGTGGCTCAAGGGAGGTGAATTCAGATAAGCAGGGATGTGGCACTGAGGCTCTGCAAGGACCATTTTCTGCTGGAGTCCTTTAACAGGTGGGAGAGTTGCTCATGGGGCTTTGTTGGGAGCTTTGTTCAGTAGGACCAGGGGTGCTGCAGGAAGTTAATCAAGGATTTGGGAAAAAGCAGGAGCTCAGACTAGAAATGAGCTGAGTAGACTCAATTATGCTCCTTTGGCTCCTCTTAGTCTCCTCGAAGGACTTGAATTAAAACTTTGGTCACCTGGAGACTGTTGCCAATAATAACAGACCTGCTCCCCAATATGCATCCTTTGTGTTCAGAAAATAAAGCTGAAATCAAATGTTTTCTGAACTCTTAGCCTGTTGGTTGTTCTCTTCCCAAGCAGTGGAATTGAATTGAATGCTTCTGGAAAAAAAGACACCAACAAGCCTCTTCTTGTGACAATGGAAAAACACTCTCCCAGTGTTTT
>VWZU01006076.1:448484-486440 GCA_013397095.1 Sterrhoptilus dennistouni | reverse complement strand
GGGTTTTTTTTTTATTATTTTTTTTTGTGGTTTGGAGGGAAAAAAAAAAGTCCTATGCCCACAACCTTTTTCCTGGGAAAGGCATTTTGTTAAGAGATGTTGTAAACTTTTCATCTGCCTTCATCTGTCTTGTTCTGCCCTGTCCACTCACAGGTCACAGTCATTAAATCTGGACTGATTTGAGTGCCCTCACTTGATAAATCACCACGCCCTTCTCTTGATCTTTATTCTGCTTGGTTCAACACCAGGGGCAGAAGAGCTGTTCTGCAGCAAACTTGTTATAGTACATGCAGTGTGTTCTGCAGCATTTTGGGTGTTTTTTCCCCTTTAAAGTAGTCTTGTGTTGCTAAACTTGACTCTCTAGGCTGGCTCAGTGTGAGAGCAATTTTGAGGTGAGTACTGCTGGAGATACAGTTTGCTTTTGTTTTAGGAAGAAATCCTGGAATTTGAACAGGAGAAAACAGCCTTAAGTTCCACCAGGGAAGATTTAGGTTGGGTATTAGGGCAAAACTTAATCACTGGAAGGGTGGTCAGGTACTGGCATTGCTGCCCAGGCAGAAGTGGAGTCATCAGCCCTGGAGGGATTTAAGAGATGTGAGGATGTGGGGACAGGGTCAGTGTTGGCCTTGGCAGTGCTGGGGGAATGGATGGACTTGATGGTTTGAGAGCTTTTCCATAATTTGATGTGTAAATTCCTCTTCTCTTGAAGCTTCTCTGGGTAGGGTTATGTTACCCTGCTTTGTGTGGTAGGATCTGACCCAACACAGCTCCATTCCTCCTACCAGCCTCTTTCCCTGTCTCTGTGCAATTGCCCAGATACTGAAACTTCCCAAAAGATTGATTTTTTTTTTTTTTCCCAGAGCACAGCATTCAAGCCAACCCCAAATCCTGCAGATACCTTGGAGGGCTTTGCAGTGCAGGTGACTGGGCTGAGCAGAACTCCTCCAGGGGGTTTTACCCTGATCTTTGGCAGAGTTTCTGTGCCTGGCTGTGTTGCCCTGCCATGGCACAGCACTTTCCCCAGGAGCCCTGCTTGGTCAGAGCCAGTCCACCTTCCCACCAGCTCCCTCCTTCCAGGCTGTCAGAGACTCCTGGCAGCATTTTGGAGCTGCTGGATGGTGACATGATGACTGATCCACGTGAAGGCAACACATCAATAATAAAAGAGGTGTCCTAGAAAGGCCTTCCTGCCTTGACAGTCAGCTGTGATCACAAAAACAGTGCACAAAGTGGGGGGGAAAACACTTGGCAGAGGCTTCTTAATGCCTCTCCCTCCTGCTCTGGCAAGAGATGGGAGTCCTAGACCTGCCCATCCCTAATCCTGTTGTTATTTGCACAGCATTATTTACATATTTACATGGAGTTATTAACATACAGGGGTGACCCTGCAGCACTGAACTCCACATCAAACCACAGCTTAAACTGTCACAGGTCACAGCAATCCTCTGTGGTATCATTTAGACATCTTTATCCACTGGGAAGGGAAAGGACAGAGAAAATGATAACTCCAGCTTTTTGCCCTGCAACTTCTTTCCTTTTTGGTTTGTTTTGGGTTTTTTGTGGGTTTGTTTTTGTTTTTTGGTTGCACTTTGAATTCAGTTTGTGCCTGTGAGTGAATCTGTCACCTTCCACTGAGAGCCTCTCACTGCTCAGGGCACAGCAAGATATTTCTCCTGTGTGTTCAGCCTGACAAATGATGATTCCCTGGCTCTCCTGAGGAATACAAGTGTTTGCAAACATTAGTGGAAATACACCTAAATATAGAAACATCATTCTTCAGTGAAGGTTTCTTCAGGTGAAAACCTGGTGTAGCTCCATTGCCTTCAGCAAGGTTATGAGCACAGTGGCTTCAGCTACAGCTTCTTTCAAGCCATCACACCCCCAAAAATTGAGTCTGAGGCTTTTACCTGCTGCCTGCTGGTGCTTTTCCAATTGCTTCAGATTCCACAGGTTGTGGGATCCTGTTGGCTCAGGGAAATGCCTCCCAAGGGAGACCTAAGCCACAAAACTCATCATGGATGTGTAGTTCTGTGCTGGAAAACCTCACTTTTGGAGCAAGCACCAAGGTGCTTTTGCCCCCCTGAAAAAGCAAATCCTATCCTCTGGATCTCACCTGTGTCACTAATGGATCCATTCAGAGTCTCATGGTAAAGCCCAGTGGTGGCTGTTTCTATAAATAAAGCTGGAAACCCTCCAAAACTCTGCTTAAAATGTTTTATTTTATCTCAGACTCATTTCCTTGGGGTTCCCATGCAGCTTCCCCTGGTAACTTATGATAGGACAGGAATAAACATCCTCAAGCTGCACCAGGAGAGGTTTAGATTGGATATTATGAAAAAATTCTTTAATCAAAGGATGGTCAGGCTGCCCACTCCCCATTCCTGGAGAGGTTTAAAAGATGTGTGGATGTGGTTTAGTACTGGATTAACAGTTGGACTCAGAAATCTCAGAGAGCTTTTCCAACCTCTAAACCATTCCATGGCACACAAAAAATAGTTCACATTGAATCTTCTGAATCTGCTGTGCTTTGCACTTCCACTCATTCAGTCTTTCCCAATATTTTTCTTTCAATCTGCTGCTGAGGCCTTTTGAAGGCCAGAAGGTGCCAATTTAGCAGAGAAAACATGACTTTTGTAGAAGGTTTGAGCCTGAGCTTCAGCTGTGTGTGCTGCTCACTTCTATTTTCCATCTTGTGAGCCTCCCCAGCCTTCTGCACAGCCTGCCCACGGCTGCCTGTTGTGCCTGTGCTCCTGAAATCCCACACTTGTCAAATTTGTGCTTTTTTTTATTATTTTGGAAGTGTAGTTTCCTCCTGGTGACCACCAAGTGGTGCTCTGTGCTGCACCTTGCAGCAAGGCAAGCTGTTGGCATTTCAGGATGGGGGTTCAAAAGCTGTTTTCAGATGTAGGAATGAGCCAGAGAGGAGAAAGGAATAAGCTCAGAGCCTTTTTCTCTCCCTCTCTTGCTACAAGGATCTCATTATTCACAGCTTTCTGCTGTGGCTGCCTGGTGATTGATGGAGCTTGGTGATCATCAGATGTGATAAGTAGTCTCAGCACTTTCAATTTGGGTGTTCAGCTTGGCTGCCTTCGAGGCTTTGGAGACAGGGAGATGGCTATCTGTGCCTTCAGCACTCCATCCTGGCAGGTGTGTGTAGTTTGGATTGCTAAAAATCACAAGAAGCTTCTAAAACCCTTGTCCCAGAGTAGTTTTGGCAGAGATAAAAATCCCCTGTCTGCTCTCTCTTGGTTGATTTTTGTGCACAGTCTGGGGAAAAACTCTGTTCATGTTCTTCTTCTCTGGCGTTCTGGCTGTTCAGTGTCTCTGCTGTTAAGTTTTGGGATTGTTGATAGATGTGTTAAAAGTCCTACCTACATTAACTTGTCTTTGCAGCTTTCCTGTGAGCACTCTCCAGGTGCCACTCTCAGCTCCACAGTTGTGTGTTTTATATGAAAACCTGCATTTTGACAGAGGAAATTTCTGATCTTGATTCTGAATGCCAAGCACTTTATAATACAGAAACTGCCTATAAAATGCAATGGGAATTTAAAAGGGGCTAACTGCCTCCCTGTGAGCTCCATTAGGTGCTCTGTGTGGTGTCATTGTGGCAGGAATGATCTTTCCAGGTGCCACAAGCCACGCTCCAGCAGGATGATGCAGCTGAATCCCAGCAGCAGCAGCAGCTCATTTGTATGGAATACAGGAACAGAACTGAAAAGGATTGTCTTGTCTGGTGAGCTGAGGAAAACGTGCAGTGTTTGGAAGCAAATCCTTGAATTTGCAGGGGAAGGAGGTGCCACAGGGCAGCACAGTGGATCAGTGTGTTTATAACATGCACTGATTTCTCATATTCTCATCTCTCATATGATGTTCCACTCTGTGGGGGCCATTTAATCCAGGCTGGATTGTCACCAACCAATATGAGGTACAACTACAGCAGAAATAAAGGGAAATTTAGATAACAAAGGGTGATATGGTTGGATTGTTAGTTTTTAATGCCTAGGTGCAGGATGATGGGCTCTCCCAGTCTGACCACACCAGGAGGGAATTTTTCTACAGGGCTGAGCAGATCTGGTGTAAATTAGATAAAAGTGCATAAATAAATACTATGTTTTGATTCTCAGCCTTGAAAAACTAACTGTGAGAAATTCAAAGCATGCCTTTGTTCCAGATATTATCTTTCCCTGGTGGGTGGCTCCATCAGTAGCTATTAAATAGCTCCAATGCAAATTCTGGCATAGGATGTCCCTGAGATTTTGGGAACTAGAACTTGGGAAAAGAAACTGTGGGAAGGCTGGCTCTATATTTGCCCTGCTCTAGATTTCCTTTAGCATCTGCAGCCAATTGTGGTTGGAAATAAGAAAAAATAGGAAAAAACCTTTGGTTTGATCCAGTACAGTAGTTCCTGAGTTGCCTTTTTAGATTCCAGTGATGAAATATGGCTTAAATATTTATTTTTCCATATGTTAACAGTACAGACAGTTTTGGAAAAAATGGATATCTGCTGTAGGGAAGAATTCATGGAATCACAGAATGGTTTTGATTGAAAGGGACCTTAAAGATCATCTTCTTTCAACCCCCTGTCTTCCATGGGCAGGGAGACCCTTGCACTAAATTCACAGGAATTTCCTCAAGGTCCCATTTGTCAGCTGTCCTGTGAAGTGTTGGCTCTGCTGCTTTCTTCCCAACACTTTCCAAGGCCAGGTTGGGATGGGGCTTGGAGCAACCTGGTGTTGAAAGCAGCTCCCTTTCCAGAGCTGGGAAAGACTCAATGGGAGCTAAACATAGAACCAGCTCTGTGCTGCCTCCAAGATTGGAAATCAGGGAAAGAGCTCTCACTTGAGCTGTAATTAGTTAAGCAGGGAGCTCTGTAGTTACAGATGCCCAGGTGTTGGCACACATGCACATCCTTGTTTGCACCCTGCTGCTAGGAAGGAGAAAATTACTGCATTTCCCACTAATTTGAGAGTCTGAGGCAGCATCTCCTTGTTCCCCAGGAGCTTCCAGTGGTGATGGGCTCCTCCAAATGAAGCCCTGTGGGTGCCTTTCCTGTCAGAGGACAGGCACAAGTTGGTGCTTTTGGAGGAGCTCAGCCTGGTGCTCACCTAGGAGGATCTGGGAACCTTCTGCCTGGTGGGATGTCTCCTGACCTTTCTTTTCTGTCTCCCTGGCCAGAGGGTAAGGAAGAGGAAGAGGAGGAGGAGGAGGAAGAAGAAGAAGAGGAGGAAGAGGAAGACGAGGAGGACAAAGACATAGACCTGATGGATGAAAGCATGGAGGGTGACACGGAGCTGCCAGGCTTCACACTTCCAGGAGAGACCTCCCAGGAGCCCCTGGCTGGCCTGGAAAACCCTGTGGCCCAGCTGGCTGGAGTGTCCTACCAAGTTCCTGACACCATTGAGTGGGAGCAGCAGAACCAAGGTCTGGGTAAGAGAAAAACCCCTTCTCCCTTTACCCTTCACATCTCTTGCTCTTCACTCTGCATGAGACAGTCCCTTGTACTGATGCCTTGGGAAGGCTGACCTGGAACAGAGACTGGACAGAGCTGGAGAATAAAGTGGGTATTTATTGAAAGCCCTTTAGGATCCACCTTGGGCAGGACAAGAGCCTGACCAGGACTACACCAAAGGCGGACCCAAAATGGTCACAAAATGCACCACTGGTCACAAGGTCTTACATTTTTATAAGTTTTGGTCCATTTGCATATTGGGGTTTAATTGTCCAATTACAGCTTCAGGTTGTGAGGTCTCATCCTTCTTGTTCCTCCCTTCAGTCCACCCTTGTTTGTGCTTTTGGGCCTGAAAGCTGTCCTTGGTCTTCACCAGGAAAAGGATTTGTTTTGTCTCCCTACTCTGTGTAGAGAGCTGACTAACACTTAATATGAGGCTCAGAACTGCACCCCTGGGCAGCACAGAATCTGCAAATATGAAAGCCAGAGCTTAAGGCATCAGTACCAGTCATGGGCTGGCTCTTAAGTTAAGCACAAAGCAGGTTCATTCATGAGGAAACCCATTTCAAACTGGGATGTGTCCCAGGCAGCCTGACCTGACTTGTCATTTTGGGGAAATTATGGATACTCCAGAGTTGCTCCTTCATTCCCAGAGCTTTGTGTTGTCTTGCTCCAAGACAATAAAAATAACTTCCAAGATGAGATTCCTGGGGAAATTTCAGTTCCCTTTACCCAAGGTGGGTTGGTGCAGGGATATTTGTGGGGACAAAGGAATTGGGTATTTGCTCATCAGCCTCTTTGCTACTTCAGCAGCATTTTTTCTGAATTCCACTTTTCTGGCATTTTAAGGGGTACATGGTGCAGCCATGGGAACCTGTGCTGGCAGTGTGAAGACAAACCTGCAAAGCCTCTGTAAAGCTTATTCCTGCTGCAGTTTATTCCACATACAGGCCCTGTGTTTAATGACTGGACTGACTTACTCCACCTAGGAGTCAGTGTTTGTATGTGTGAAGTCCATGTGATGCAAGTCCAAACTGGTGTGGGACAAGGAAGATCTTAGAAAGGAACTTGTCCAGCTTGGCAAAAGGCTCTGGAATAATTTCCCAACATACTCAATTTCCAAGCCAAGCCCTGTCAAACGCAATGGGAACTTTTCAGGTGAATTTGTGAGAGCTGAACCACATTAGACAGAAGGTCTTTATGTCTGACTATTAGAGTGAGCTGTTCTGAGAAGCTCATCAAATTAAAAAAACCACAAAATATAAAAAAATCATTTTATATATTGTCTGTTACATTGTGTCTATTGCTGTGTGGTTTCTATCACTTCCCCTGAATGTGTAATTCTGATTTAACCTGGAGGTTCTCCTCTGTGATGCTGTTTCCAGCCTGCTTTAGGGATGTTGCCTTCCTTAATTGAATCAAAGATTGTGTTTCAAGAACTGTGTGGGAGGGTTGATTTCCAGAACCCAGTGGGAGGCTTGGCCTTTGAGGGGAGATAGAGTTTGCAGCAGGGCTGATCCCTCCCTTTCACAAATTATCCTGCTGGAATCCTGAATCCTGCTGGAAAAGCACCCTGTTGGGGGTGGCTTTGTCAGGTCTGTTCACATGTCCTGCTGTCCCACCAGGAGCTGTGTGAGTGGAATAATTCCAAGTCCTTAAGGGTTATTGTTGTCTTTGGCAAGCTGGGTGGAAGAGGTGTGTGGTGCTGTTGTAGGTGACAATGGTCACTGTGAAGTTTTGGGGTTACAGAGGAGGTTATTCTGTGTCTGGCACAACTCAGCTCATGGTTTATGCAGGTCTGGACTGGAGTCACAGCTGCATTTCCAGCTGCTGCAGGAGGAGGCTCAGGGTAGGAGTTGCACGTCTGGTACAGCAGGCAGGTGAGAAAGCTGGTGCTTTCCTCAGAGCCTGGAAAAGGCATCTTTCCAAAAGTTGCAGACAAGGAATAAGCAGACTGTGTGGTAAAAGGCAGGATTCTTCTCCCCAGTTTAGGTTTCATTGATTTCCATGCACATTGGAGGAGCCCCTGTGAAATGTGGGTTGGGGCAGCATCAGAGGGATGGCTCTGAGCACCTCAAGGACTGGGCTGGTGTGGATTTTCTCTGGAAGTCACCAGATCCAAGTGCTTTGAATTGCCTTTTGTTTTTAGGCTGTTGCAGTCTGTGCAGACATCCATGAGGGAGAGGATGAGGCTGTGGCTGAACTGAGTTCATTTTTGGGAACTGGATGGGACTTTTGTGCAGTGCTGTGTTGACAAAAACAGAGGGGACACAGTGGGATCAGCCTCTCTGCCTGTGAGTCACCCCTCTGATTCCAGAAGGCAAAAGACAAAAGTGTCTTTACACTTATGCAAAGAGCCATTTATTCCCTTCCTGTCTGGATGACCTCAGTGGCTCTGTGACACTGCTTCTTCCCCCTCTGCAGTGTGCTGGTGCTCAGCAGAGCTCCTGAGAGAAAGGGAAATTATTTATGTTTTAGAGGCACAAAGAAAATGGAACTAGATGAAGAGATTGGAGATAAATGATCTTTAAAATCCTTTCCAACCCAAGGCATTCCATGATTCTGTGAAAACAAAGGACTTGCATGAGCTCACACTGATAACCTAAAGCCATGGAAGGAGCTGAACCCAGGGGATGAGAGCTGATTTCCTGGGAGAGTGGGGAATGAGAGATGCCTCTGCAGGGCTGTAGCCCTTCCCCTCTCCAGTTTGTGCCAAGTGAGAATTTCTGTCCTGGTTCCCAGCTCTGGATTCCTGGGCACACATCAGGCTACCCCTGTGTCCATACCTGGTCCTGGCTTTGTGCTTCTTTATTTGGGGGAACAGGAAAGGTGGAAAAAGCACACAGCTTTGTCACTAGGACAGTGAGTTGTAAAGAACAGAAGAAATCCCCCAAACCTGGGAGGAAGCTGGAGGAGCTGCTCCCATTTTTCTGCTGGAGCACCTGGAGAGACCAGACTCACTGTAAAAGACTTGTTAAGCTTTAGAGCTGCTGGATGGGTGCAGGGGCTATTTTTCTTTGAAACCTTTTTTCTCTAGGTGTTTTTCACCTTTGAAAATCCAGTCCTTTTAATTTGGGGACTGCTTTTTAACTGGTGACATCCCCAGAAGAGCTCTCTGTGTGTCTATTGCTTCCCTAAATAGTGCTGAGGTGTGAAGAGTTTCCCTTATTGTGTAAATTAAGCATGGTTTGGAAGGGGAAGTTGTTCTGCTTCTCCTGGGTTACAGCGCTGGAAAAAGAGACCTGAAGGAAGGTGACAGCACCCAACAGGGAACAGGGTGAGGGAACAACATCCAATCACCAAACTTCTACAGCTGGCATTTTCCATTTTTAAAATACTTAGCACTCATGTCCTCCTCCTGGGGATGCTTCTGTCCTCTAGCCTTCAGAATTTTTGACATTTAATGCTAAAATCTATAGTGCAGAAGAGCCCAGAAGTGTTGGAAGAGCTGTTCTCGTGTTGGAATGGCTGTTCTCAGGTCAGTTATTATCGAGTTTGCTTGCTCAGAGGGCTGACATGCTGCAAATCCCTGGAGAACAAGGAGCTTGATCCACAAAACAGCTTGGCAGAGCAAGAGACAAGTTTGGATTTTTGTAGTGGTCAGTGAGAAGGTGCTGGAGGAACAGAATCATTAAAAATGTCAGTTCTGGGCAGTCAGATGGTCCTGCATTAACTCCAGCTGAGCAAAAGCCATTTGTAAGCACCAATAAAGAGACTGACAGTTTTACAGCCCATCAACTGGCTCTCTAACCAGCAGTATGTAGACAAAGAGTAAAGCAGAAAATGAGGAAAGCTGTGCATTTATAAAATAGAATATTAGACCCTCCAAAAGCCATCCTGGCAGCCTGCAGCTCTGGGGAAGCAAGAATATGCTTAAATTTGAAGCTGAATATGATTTGGGATCTGGTTTGGTGTCCTGTTCAAGTGCTTTGCTTTCCCAGGTTGCCAGTGAAGGACAGAGCAGCACTTTTGGATCTCTCTTCATTCTCTGTGAGGTGACTCTGGTGTCTCTGTACTTGTTTCTTGATTTGTGTGTAGGTGGTGTGTGGTAGGCAAACACTAAACGCCTGGAGAGGGTCAGAGGAACACAAAGACCAAGTGTGTAGCTCGATTTTTCAGGGATTAAATAAAAACACCTGTGATTTCCCCTTGCTCCCTCTTCTGTGATGCATTACCAGGAGAACTGCAGTTGGTTGAGGTGGGTTCAAACCTGGTGAACAGTTTATGTTCCTTTAGTTATTCCTCATGTATCTTAGGGCAGGTGGTGTCTGCTGTGCAGCTCCAAGGAGATCAAACCCTTCTGCTTCTGTTGGTGGTGGCTTCTTCTCCCAGTCCTCAAGAGTGTTTATCCTCCCAGTTCTGTGAGAAGTCTTAATTTAACAAGAACGAGCCAAGAGGAGAATGGCCTCAGACTTCCAAGCTATTTTCCTGATGCCTCAATGCTTGTTTTCCATCCATGCCCCAAGGTGAATAACTCCTGCTATCCACAGCAGGGAACAGCAGGAGGTCTAGGGCAATTTACTGAGCCTTTAATTTTACCACATTGGGGCATGCAGTAGTGTGCTTGGTGCATTTAAAATGTGTGGAGTTGGTGTTTTCTTCTTTCTCCATTTAGGGTCCACTGAATGTAATTTTTGTGTGTTTGTTAACATGGTTCTGCACCTTTGTCTTCATCAACCTGCAGTTCTATATTACATCTGAATTTACTCTCTGTGATGGCTTGTATTTATGCTAGGTACTATTTTTTTATTCTCTGTTTTAACCCAAATCCATTTTTGTCCAGGTCTGCCTTTCTTTAGCTGCTTCATTGGTGTGTTCTTTACATCTTTGTTTATTTGTGCAATACCACATGGCAGGGTTTTAGCTGGGAGAAATCACCTGAGTTTCCTGGTTCCACAGCATTTGTTTTTGATTTCCATCTGCCCATGGAGGAACTGTACACAGGGGAATTTGGACCATCCCTGTGCATAGGATTTAGAGAATAAAAAAAAACCCAAAACAAACAAACCAGCAATTTAGAAAGAAGTTATGAAGTGTGACAATATAATTCTCAACATGTAGTTTCCAAAATATAAACCATGTCTGTGTTTCATGTATTTTTGTGAGCAGGACATTAGTTATTACCATAATGGAAGGTTGTAAAACTCTCTCAGGTAATGACAAGGCACTTGCACAATAAACACACTTTTGGGATGTGATTTTTTTTTTTTTAATATATAATGGATAAAAAATGTTTGCAGCTCTGAGCAGCTACTTATAGAGAAAATAGCTCTCGTTGTATTGCAAATCCGTGGTCACAAATTACACTGCATAAACCATATAACAGATGCCTCTGGTTAATGCTGGTGAGGCAGAGGAGCAGAAGGACACTAGTGGAAGATGATGAATGTTTGAAATGTCATTTTTACAGGGAGATAGGATTAATGCTGTTAGGGGCAAAAATAACCAGCATTAGGAAGGCAGGAGCTGAGACTCAGAAATTAGTAATATGTTCTTTAATTGCTGCCACAAATGGATCTATTTTAAGTACTGTTACAGCTCGTGGCATTGGAACATCGGAGTGCCTTTTAATCTTTAATGCATTTGTCTCCCTAATCACCCTGGAAAGGCTCATCTGTGTTTAAAGGTGGTGAGCAAAACCACAGAGAGGCCCAGTGACCCCTCTGGTTTCACCAGGGAGCCTTTGGCAGAATGGGGATTTGAAGGAGGGGAATTAAATTAGCCCTTGGACATTGCCTTTCCCTTCTGGAGGCAGGATGTGCACACCTGCAATTGTCCCTGGAATGGGAGCAAAGGATCACTCAGAGAGTAACCATCCTAACAGTCCCAGGTGGGAGAGGTATCAGGGGCCAGAATAACCAGCAGATTTTCCTTCCCCTCCTGTTCCAAGTGCAGCAATCCTTCCCTCTGTGGCCTTGCCCCATCCATGGTATTTGTGGGGGTTTTGTGGCACCAAGCACTGGCCATGCAAGGTCTGAGTTCCAGACAGCTGTAGACAGAAATGAGCAGTCTCAGGAACAGAGATGATTATTTTTCCTGTCTTTCTGGGTGCTCCAAATAATTTATACAGTTCCATATGTTCCTTGCTAGCTCCCCTTCCCTCTCCCAAGCAGCAGTGAAGCTCCCACCATCAATCTGTGCCTAACTCAGGTTTCCATCCCTCGTGAGGGATGTGCACTCCCTTTGGAATTGCTTCTTTTTTACCTAAGAGATTGTTCATGGTTGCATCTCCATCCTGGAGCAGACTCATGTTTAATCAGGTTTGTCTTGTCAAAGGGAATTCTGCATCCTGTGTGTGAGCAGTAATGATCCTCTCTGCCAGCTCAGGGTGACATTCACTGTTAAAACAACAGAGCAGCTCCCGAGAGGGGACAATTCACATCAGAGATGGCTTTTGCTCCTTGTCAGATCTAATTCCAAGGTATTTTGGAGAGTGTGTCTCTAATATTCCTTCTTTCTTCAGCCTGCTCACTTCCTGCACGGCCCTGTGCTGGGATCTTGGTCAGTGGGACCTTCCAGGAGACACAAAACCTTGGACAAGTCTGAGCCCTGTGGTCCTGACCTGTCACCCTTTTGTGCTCTTCCCTTTTTCCATCCTGCACAGGGCTGCTGTGCCCTTGGGAATGAGGCCAGTGTGTTTCAAAGGGAAGACAGGAACAGTGTCTGCCCTGTGGGCTGGGGTGAGGAGATTCCAACCCCTAATGAGTTGGAGCCATGTCCTTCCTCTTGGAAGCATCTCAGCCCTGACCTCAAAACAAAAATCAAGGCGAAGAGGAGGGAATAGAGATGAGGGAATGGGTTGAGTCACCATCCCTGGAGGGATTTAAAAGCTGTGTGGATGTGGCACTTGGGGACAGGTGTTAGTGGTGGCAGTGCTAGGGAAATGGTTGCTCTTGATCTTTGACGGGCTTTTCAAACCAAACACTCCTGTGATCTTAGGAGTAAATCAGAAGATTGGAGGGTGCCTTGGTGAGTCCCAGCTCAGCTATCAGAAACTGGTGACACAAAGCTGCTGCTCTCAATAATCAGGCTGATATTTTACCCTGACATTTTTGTTGGAGTGTATGGGGAAACAGCAGCACTAAAACATCCTTGGATACATTACTTTGAAATACCAGCCCTTCCACTAAGTTTATGCATCCTGTGTCAGAGGAAGACTAAGCCCATTTATTACCAGCCTTTACGTGCTGCCTTCAGGGGCTGGGGGAGGATTTAGAGACATTTTCTCAGTTTTGGCTCTGCCTTCCCTCTCCTTGCCCACGGAAAAGATGGAACCCCATCAGACCATGTATTAAAATGAAATTACTGGCTACTGCAGGGAGGAGTGAAGAGATCCTGTCCATCCATGGCATTTCTGCTTCTTTTCCTTCAGTTTGGGAGAGTTGGCATGAACACATGAGAAATTGCCTGCCAGTTTGTGGAGAGAGGGGACTTGGGTCACAATGGTTGGTGTGAGAGGTCCCAGTGACTGGGAGAAAGTTTCTAATGGATTCTGGGACTCATGGATGAATCCAAGTCTGAGGGTTGCTGCCAATCCTGCCTGCCCTAATCCCCACTACCCTGCTAGGCAAAATTTCCCTGAAATACCTGCAAGGAGGATTCAGCAGCTTCTCTGGTGGAAACATCTGGAAGACACCCCTGCACAGCTCAGGCTGGGGAGTCTTGGGTGATTTCTGTGTGCAGAGAGCATTAGGGAGGGTGTACTCAGGAGAACCCTTCACCAAAAGGGTTGTCAAGCCTTGGAACAGGCTGCCCAGGGAAATGATTGTGTCACCAGCCCTGGAAGTATTCAAAAAACTTGTGGATATGGTTTAGTGATGGAAGTGGTGGTTGGTGCTGCGTTGGTGGTTGGACTTGATGATCTTTGACACCTTTTCCAGCGTTAATGGTTCTATGAAATTCTCTCTCCTTGTCTTGCTGGGTGGCACAGAAGGGCAGCTGCAGCAGCACAGGAGGACTCCTTCTAAAAGGCTTTCTGTTGCAGCTCCAGTTGCTCCTGAAAGCAAAGCAAGAAAGCAAAGTTGGAAAACTCAGGCACGTGTCTGAGCGTTTCTGACCTTCCCCAGCTGTCTGCCTCTATCCATCTGTTCGACACATCCTTTAAAGTTAGGATGTGTCTGCCTTGGAGCATGACTTTGCATTTGCTGCTCCAGGTGATTTATCTTGGGGTGTTTTTTTTTTTTTTTTTGCCTGGATTCAAGGATAGGGTCCATTAGCCTGTGCAGAGCTCTGTGCTCTGAGGGCTGGGCTGCATCTGCTGCCTGAGCACCATCTGAGTTCCTGCACAGCACGGTGAGGCAGGAATCCTTCTGGGCTGTCAGCTGCCTTGGATTGCCTGTCCCCTGGCCTGTCAGCCCCACTGGAATGTACATCAGAGTGTCTTTGCTCTCTCTTTAATCTGCAGTAATCCTTGTCCTTTCCCATCCCTGCAGTTTCAGTGTACACACGTGTCACTTCTCAGTGTGCTTTGCCTCTTCTCCCACCCTTCAGTTCCTACATGTCAGAAAACTTGACTCCATTTAGACAGAGGAGCTCCTTTTGAGCCCCTCTCTCCCTTTGGATTTTAGCAGTCACTTAGCTTGATAAAAGAACACAGGCAGGGCTGTGCCTTCCCTGGGTGAGAGTTACTCATTTTTCCTTTGTGTGCCTGTCTGGGTGGCCTTTGCCATGTAAAAAGAGGCTTGTCCTTACACTGGAGGAATCACATTTGTTTTCTAATAGTGATCTATACTGCAGTGCAAAAATCTGTCTGTTTTCATGGCATTCAAAAAAAGGAGAGAGGGGAATGTGAAGGTTCATCAGCCTTGAATTGCCTCTGTCCTTCTGGGGATTTACGTCAGAGGCTGATCTTTGGGGTTAAAATGTTGCCCCCATGGCAGAGCTGGTGAGAGAAAAATGGGGGAAAAGAGCTTTTTGCAACAAGTAGCAGGGAGAGAGAGGGTAATTTATTGAGGGGGTAATTTTAAAATGTTCCTTCCTAATGAGAACGTAGATGCATTTTCTGCTTGGATAGTGCAAACCACAAATGACTGATGCTAAACCTTTCTCCCCCCTGGTGTTCACTCAGATTAAGACCCCTTGAGAATCAAAGGAGATCCAAGTTATTTCCTGGAAGGATGCTCTCTCTCTAAATATATATATATGTAGAAGTTCTGCTCTTCCTGAGAGTGAGTTAGGAACGTATATTGGAAATAAGCAAATTGCTCAGACTTCGTCTGACGATAAAATAATTACCTCAAACCTCCAGCAGTTGTTGTTTTGCAAAGATGCTGAGTATCAACATTAATCACAGACAGGGGTAAATATGGTGAGAATTACTGGAGGCTTTTGAATTATTTTTTTCTTTTTTTCCCCCCTTGTTTCTGAGTAATTCTAATCACAGCCTTGTCCGAGCCTGGGCTGTAATGAAGGGTTTCAGACAGGCTGCTCCCTGATAGCCTATCATTTATTTTAATATGCCACCAGCACCATCTGTGCTCGAGGCTTTATTAATGTGAAGTGAGGCCAAGAGGTTCTCCAGTCTGAGTCCTTTTTGAGGCTGTTTTTCCCAAATCCCCTTTTTCCCCTCTGACCACTCAGGCTGCTTTTCTCACTCAGGTGTGGGGATGGTTCTGCAGGAGTGGCTGCTCAGCCTCCTGTCTCTTGTCCCCAGGGGAGCCCTGTTTTGTTTAGCAGTGTCACATACTGTGTTACTGTCACTGTCCCTTAAGCTGGATGTGCTGCTGCACCCCTCAAACCAGCTTAGGGATGCCCATGCCAAAGTGATCCAGAGAATGCTCCAAGGTCAGGAACACAGCCCAGGAAGCCACCCCTGGCCCATGTGGCATCTTGGTGACCCTCCTGTGCTTTTGCTGTGTGTGCCAGTTGTTCCAGCATTTCCTTCTGCACACTTTGGGGCAGGTGTAAGACCAGCAGAGGATTTCCAAGACCCCTCAATGGCTTTGGTGTGTGGTTTAAGACTGAGGAGAGATTTCATTTCTGCCCTTCCAGTCCCACCAGAAGCTGTTTTCTCCTGTGAGTGAGGGAGTGACTTTGCGCTGCTCAATCCTGGCTGTCCGTACAATCACCCATAAGCAAAATCAGGAAAATGGTAAGATAGGGTTCAGTATAAATATCCTCCCAGGAAAATAACTTCCTTGTGGGTTTTGTAATTTTCTGTCTCTGTTGGGACTGGTTAAATACACTCTCTTGATTTTTTGGTTTTAGGGAGTGTTGGGTAGAGGGTCAAATATCATGTTAGACCTGGTGAGTACCCTGAGGGAAGCAGTGTTGTCTGGTTATATCTGCTCTCCCACAGCCAGAGCATGTTCCTGTGAGTGCTGTTTCACCTCTTAAGTTACAGTTTGCAGTGCCTCCATGGTGAGTCAACCCTGCTCCAGTACAGTTGGATGGACTTTTCCAACCTAAACAATACTGTGATTCTTTATTTGCAGTCTGGAGCAGGAGGAGGGACAGGGAGTTAATTTAACTTTTGGTAGACAGGAGCAGCCAGGAGCATGTTTTGCTAAGGTGCATGCGTTAATGGAGCAGATAAAGTCAGAATCTCAGCTGATGGATGCTCTGGTGAATGCTGTGCTCTCACAGCCTTGGAGCTGCAGAGGGATCTGTGATCTTCTCTAGGACTATGAATTTTGGGCTGCATCACTGTCTCCTTGTGTCTGATTTCATCCTTTGCATCCTGACAAGCTCAGAGCAAGAGCCACAGTGGTTGTTTGGCCCAGGTTTAATGTCTCAAACCATGCCAGATCACGGCTGCAGGCAGGCTCTGAACAGCACCAAGCAGACAGAAATGCCTTTGGGGCAATGCAGGGCTTGGGCTGCAGCTCCATGACTCCTTCCAAAGCCTCTGCAGGGGATTCTGTCCCCAGGGATGTCCCTGCAGCTGGTGGGAGCTCCTGGGACAGTGCATGGACATTGCCTGGCACAGACAGTGGGACTTGATGATCTTAGAGGTCTCTCCCAACCCCAGTGGTTCTATGGGATGCTGCAGCACCATCCCTCCAAAGCAGAGCAGGCAGCCCTGAACTAGAGTCACCTGCAAGAGGAAAAGCACATTCAGTGGTTCTAATTGACAGCAGCAGAGATTAGTTATTGAGGTTTGGTTAGTCACTACTGTGTGGGTTCTGGAGATGAATAGGAGAGTTTAAAGAACAGTGGGACTTCGTGTTTTTTTAATATAATCTGAATGTGCTTCAAGCTCCTGCCAGCAGTTCCCCTGGATATATTACATAGTGTGGGTGGGCAGGAGAGTTCGCCTGTCCTCATCTCCCTGGGATGAGCCAGGAGAGCTCTGCAGCTGCCTGAATTGCTCCTGAGGGTGCTGGAATCCCCTCTGATGGCCTGACAGCTCAGGTGTTTCCCTCCTCTGCTCTTCACTGCATAGAAGTTAGACTGGATATTGAAAAAATTCTACAACCAAAGTGATGTCCAGCCCTGGCACTGCTGCCCAGGGAAAGGGTGATGTCACTCCATCCCTGGAGGGATTTAAAAGATGTGGATGTGGCACTTGGGGACATGGGCTACTGGTGGCTTTGGCAGTGCTGGGGGAATGGTTGGACTTGGTGATATTGGAGGGATTTTCCAACCTAAAAAATTCTATAGATTTACATATAAATCTATGATTCTAAAAGCAGATTTCACTAACAGGGTGATGAGTGTTGGACCCATCCTGCCCTGTCCCCAGCTCTGAGCAGGGATGCAGAGATGTTCCCCATCTGAGATGTTCCCCCAGTCCCTCTAAGCTTGGGATGGGTGGCTGTTAGTGCTCAGGGTAAATACATGGGGGAAAATAGGGCTTATTTATGCCTGGGTAAGTAGGAAAGCTTAGATGCTGTTTCTGAAATCCTGGAGAAAATCCTAGAGACAGGCAAGTTCCAGGGGGAAATTTAGGCTGAGAGTTGTTTCTTACTGTTAGTCCTGTAACCACAAGAGAGTGAATTTGAATGGCAAACTGGGGACTCTTGGCAAAGAGGAGAAATCAAAGCAAAGCCTCTGTTCCAGATCCTTATGAGAGAAAGGGCAGGATGATATAGGAGGAGCACTGGCCTGGAGGGATGTGGGGGGATAAAGGAACACAGAGAAAAATAACAACCAGCATTTTAACTCTGAGTACTCTGTGTCGTTCTGCCCCTCTGTGCATCTGGAAAGGGATACCGAGAGGGAATGGAAAGGGAATGAGGAAGAAGGAGGATAAGCCAAAAGGATAAATTTATATTGGATAACCAGAGGATAAACGGGATCTTGTGCAAGGAATGACTGCAGAGATCTTTTCCAGAGCCCCAGAGTGCCAGGAGGATGAGCAAGGGCAGTATTGCTGTGTGCTCTCCCATCCATAAACTTCTCCTAGAAAAAAAACCATCCATAAACATCTCCTAGAAAAATGCTCTTGGTCACTGCCAGCCTCACTAAGGCAGCCTGACCTTTGCTCTGGCCCAAACTGTCTCATCTGCCAGTGTTGCTTTTTCATGAGAATCCTTGAGCAGATCACTTCCCCACCCTGTGCCTGAGTGCTGGTGTTCATAGATGGGACAATTCCAATGCTCTGGGGGGGCTCATTCTTTTAGGTTCTTTTGGGCAGATTCTGACTCTTCTTTGCACATTTGTACAGCATTTATCACTCTGTGTGTGTGTGTGTGATCTCAGGTGGCCTTTCAGCTCTCACAATAATAAAAATTAATAACAAGAAATGCAGTTTCTTCCTCCTGTATTACATTTTGCTCATTAATTGTTCACAGTTGCTGGGACAGATATCTGTATTGAAGCCTGCTGAAGGGGAAGGCTGTGAGCCCTGGATCAGCAGTGAATTGGTGCAGGTAGGAGAGAAAGGAGGAGAAATATGAGCTCTGTTTGCCTTTCTCTGGGAGCATCTGCCTTCAGAGATGGGATGTGGGGCTCAGCTGATCCAGTACAACCATCCTTAGATTTTCTTCCTTTGGCACAAGGTTCCCCCTGCAGTCCTAAACCATGTGCCAGGGACAGAAAACCCAAAACCTGCCTGGTTTTTACAGACTGGCAGGGAGCTGTGACTCAGGAAGGGGAAGCACTTTCAACGTCTTTCAAATTCACCAGGCTCCACATAAACCATTTTAATACTGAAATCAGAGATGTGACCTTGTCAATAATTTAACTGAGGGACCAAAGACAGGGAGCTGAGTGCAGACTTCAGTGTAAGTCTGTGTCATGCCCTTCCCTGGATGAGGACTTGGCATGTTTTCTTTTGTGGTCAGGCTGCCCTGTGCAGTTGCTGTCACTGTTAGACTGAGCTAATTTCCCTCTTGCATGATTTTATCTCAGGTCTTCAAGGCAGAAAAGCTGGTGCAATAGCACAGAAAGTCATGGCATTTCCAGCAAGGCACCAGGTTTGCTTTGCTCAGCTTCCCAGAGTCTTGTTTGCTGTTCCCAGATACCAAATGGAAATTTTCCTGAATGCATAAATTACCTGTGGATTGCCAAAGCTGGTTATGGGTCCAGCAGCTCATATGGAAATGTGTGGCTTGTTGCACCTTTGGTTTTGGTAGATCTGTTCATCTCTTTGAAATGGACTTAAAAAATGAGACTTCAGCTCCTGTATCCCTTTGGCTTCAGGTAAATGTGGACAAATGGCATTTCTCAGTCTGGAGAGATTGATAAATCAGGATGTTGTAATGAACTGGTTTGAGTCAAGAGTTCTTTGGGTCCTTCAATCAAACCTGTAACTAGGCTGGATCAGTTATTGCCCAAATCTGTCAACTGATTCACAATGTTATAAGGTAATGCCAGTAAAATGCTTTTCATGTTTAGGGCTAAATTTCAGAAGTGCTCTGCAGTTTCATTGTTTTCTGTTCCTACAAAGAATTTCAGATTTCAGGTGGTCTGTAGAGCTTTTGTTTGTGCTGTGGAAAAAGCAGCTTTTCCCCTGGGAATTTCCTGTGCAGAATATTTGCAGTTAAAAAACAAAAAATTGCAGCTACTTCTTTAGAAGACTAAGGGGAGATTTTGACAACTCCAGCCTCTTTCTAATATTTGTTAGTCTTGCAGCTAAGTAAGAGCAGCTCACTTGTGAATCACAGAATCTCATCTTGTTTCAATCCTCTGCCATGGGCAGGGTCACCTTCCATTAGACCAGGTTGCTCCAAGCCCCATCCAAGCTGGATTTGAACATTCCAGGAGAGGGACAGCCACAGCTTCTCTGGGCAACCTTTACCAGTACCTCACCACCCTCAGCATCAAGAATTTCTTCCTGACATCTGATTTAAATATCGTCTCCTTTAAAACCACAGTGCAATCAGACCACTGCAAAAAATGAGTTTAAAAAGTGTCCTCTGCTTATCTCTTCCTTTTGGTTTTGTCAGTGACTTCTTTCTGTGTGTCTCTCTGCAGAGTTTGTCTCCCTAGAAGGCTGAGACCACTGTTGTCAAGCCAACAGAAAATTTTCTGGCCCATTTGGTGGTCTTTGGAAAGACCAAACTCAGCACTGAGATCATAAACACTTCTTGCTGCTTTGAGAGCAGATAGACCTCTGAGGCTTTATCCAGGTAGTGTCGTGACTGTTCTCTTGCATCAAATTGTTTCTTCATTATTTGAACAGATGATGGCAGCAAAATCAGGAGTTCACTCAGAGATACTCAAAATATCTTCTTAGAGCCACATCCTATCACTGTCCTAATCAGAGAGTGGCTCTGGCCTGTTCCAATCAGGGTAATGCCCTCTCAGGGTAAGTGAATTGTTGCTGATTATCTTAATCTGCTTGGAGAAACTCCAGCTCTGTTCATTTCTGAGCAGAAGGAGTGGGATGGGAGAATGGCACAGCACTGGGTATGTGTTTAGGGCAGCAGCAAACCCCACAGTGGCTGGAGTCACACAGGAGCTCTGTGCCATGGCTGGAATAAATGGGAAGTGTGGAGAGCAGAGGATCTGAGGATAAATCAACCCTTTTGATTGGAACCCTTGGGAAGGCTGACCTGAAACAGAGACTGGACAGAGCTGGAGAATAAAGTAGGTATTTATTGAAAGGTCTTAAGGATAGAACTTGGGCAGGACAAGAGCCTGACCAGGGCTGTACCCAAGGTGGACCCAAAATGGTCACAAAATGGCTTTCCCTCTGTTTCCTTTGCTGGCTTTGGGTCTCCATTTGGCTGTAAATAGAATCAGGAAATCACGGAGTGGTTTTGGTGAGAAGGGACCCTAAAGAGAATCAGTTCCACCCCCCTGCCATGGACAGGGACACCTTCCATTATCCCAGGTTGCTCCAGGGCACATCCAGCCTGGCCTGGAACACTTCAGGGATGGGGCAGCCACAGCTTCTCTGGGCAAAGGGCCTCACCACCTTTACAGGGAACAATTTCTTCTTAATATCTAATTTAGCCCTGCTCTCTGTCAGTTTTAAGCCATTTCCCCTTGTCCTGTCCCTCCAGGCCCTTGGAAAAAGTCTCTCTCCACTTTTCCTGTCAGCTCCCTTCAGGTCCTGGAAAGCTGCAATGAGGTCACCCCAAATTCTCCTTTTTTCCAGGCTGAGCAGTCCCAGCTCTCCCAGCCTTTCCCCACAGCAGAGGGGCTCCTCTGATCATCTTTGTGCCTCCTCTGGACCCACTCCCACAGGTCACTGTGTCTGACACCCCAGAGCTGGATGCAGCACATCCTGTCAGTGCTGTCAGCTTTGGATTCCCAGTCTGCAGATGAAGATGTTTGTTTATATTAGAGAACTGTTGTGAGTGCAATTAATAAAGCTGCGAAGCTGAAAAGTAGTTGAAGAGCTAAATATCATTATATAATGAGACCTCCTTCCCAGTAAATGATGTGAAAAATGATTCCTTGCGAAGAATAACAAATTGCTCTGGCTTTTTACCCTAATTGTAGATGCTTGATTCTAATTTGTTGTTTGTCATTTCCATGTAAATGAAGAGTTTTAGCTATAATTACTGCATTTATGGCAAACAAGATATTATCATTTTCCAATGCTCACCAAGCACTGGCACGTTTAGAAATAGAAGAACTGAATAATTATCCCCCTTGTGCAGCTCTGGGGAGGGGTCTGCAAGTCGTAATCTCCAGCTCTGTGCCAAGCAGGTCTTGCACAAAGGCTGCTGATCCCATTAACCCTGTTCTAAATTTGAGGAGGTAACTCAGAGAC
The DNA here is from genome assembly GCA_013397095.1 of Sterrhoptilus dennistouni. NCBI lineage: Eukaryota > Metazoa > Chordata > Aves > Passeriformes > Zosteropidae > Sterrhoptilus > Sterrhoptilus dennistouni. Next base: position 464,883 of record VWZU01006076.1, on the reverse strand, counting down.
ATGAAGTGACTTTCCCAATGCACTCAGTGCTCCAGGTGCCCAGATCCCGCTGGGCAGCATCTTCCTGTTGTCACTCTCACAACACAAAAGGCAGCAGAGACATAATTTTGATTGGCACTGAATTTCCTGGTTTGTCCCAGTTATCCCAGTTCAGAGAAGCTGTGGCTGCCCCATCCCTGGAAGTGTCCAAGGCCAGGTTGGATGGGCCTTGGAGCAACCTGGATAATGGAAGGTTTCCCTGACCATGGCAGGGGAGTGGAACAAGATGATCTTTAAGGTCCCTTCCAACCCAAACCATTGGGTGACTCCACCAGAATCTGCCCTTTCCCTGGCACAGTTTCCAGTGCCCGAAGTTATAAATCAGAATGCTGAGGTTTCTGACCATGGGAGGCTGTGCAGCACCTGGCTTGGGGTGAGCCCACACCTCTGTGACAAAAGCCCAGAGAGTGTATTGTCTCTTGGAAATGTAGAAAAGAGCTGCAGGATGTCACTGTGTCAAAATATGAGGATTGTAGTGCTGGGTTTCATCCCATGCCAGGCACTCTGCTCCTCTGGTGTTCAGGCTGCTGCCAGTGGTGGGCACAGCACAGAGTGAGGCCAAAGCCTTTTCCTGAGAGGTAACTCCAGAATCACCTCAAAATATTCCCCAAGCTGAGCCTTTTTCCCTGGGAAATCACTTTGAGGCAGCTGCCAGGTTCTGTGTGGGGCCTGCCAGCAGCAGGGAGTGAGCACTTGCACCCTGGAGGGGCTCATTCCTCCGGGGAATGGATCCATCACCCTGGTGCCTGTGAAGGGATGATTGCCCACAGTCACTGTAGGCACCAGGCAGCCTGGCAGGACAAGAGCCATGTCTGATTGATGGTTCATTTCAGCCACTGCTGTATTAACCCTTCCTGGTGCACCAGATCCTGTTGCTTGAGCCTGCTCTTACCTCATCACCTCAAGGGATGTGCCCGGAGTGTTTCCCTCCCCCAGAGCACACACTGCAGAGTGGCAGTGTTCATTCCTGGAGCATTGCAGGGAGGGGAAAGGCTCATTCCCACCACTTTGGCTCTGTGCCCTGTGCCTTCCCTCCCTGTCTGCCTCACTTCCAGGCATGGAGCATTTCTGTGCCATTGTTTTCCTGGAGCTCAGAGCCTCATCAGCAGTCTGCTGTCACCTGGCTCTCCTGTGAGCTTCTTGCCCTCCAAGGACTGCTGTAATTCCTGGAGTTTTCCTGGGTTTTTTTAGGGGATGAAATCGGCCACTGACTCAGCCATTTGCAGACAGAGGAATAAATCACTGGCAATGTAGATTTATAGCTCATCCTGCTGTGTCCATGTTCTCTCCTCACTTGGTTTGCTTTGCCCTTTGCTCCAATCTCTTTTACCTCTGTGATTTTCTGAGGGTCCATTCCCACAGGTGTACCTGGAATGTTAAAAGTAGTTGGGAATAGTTTTGTGAAAACTGACAGGGGGTAGGTTTGGCTGGGGAAAAATGGGAAGAAATTCTTCCCTGTGAGGATGCTGAGGCTCTGGCACAGGTTGTCCAGAGAAGCTGTGACTGCCTCATCCCTGGAAATGTTCAAGACCAGATTGGATGGGGCTTGGAGCAACCTGGGACAGTGGAAGGATTCCCTGACCAAGCCAGGGGGTTGGAACAGAGTGCCTAAAATATTGGCATCCTAAAGGACATTTGTTTCTAAAAAATCTTGTTTTACTGTGATTTAATATTTGTACTGTCTTAGCTCCCAGAACATCCCACACAGATGGAGGTGTTACACTATGGGTGGGGCTATAAAACTATGAAGGAAGAGGCTCTGACACAAGGAAAAGAAACACAAGTGACCTACTAGATATGATCTATTAAATCTTTAATATTCCCATAGTAAGGATGGAAAATGGAATAAGAGATCAATTTACTTGCTCATAGTTGTACAAGAAGTCAGGGACAGGTGTCAGGAACTTTAAGGTCCCATTTGGTGTTTGGTCACAAGAGAATCCAACCACAGTGGGAATTGATGCTCAGTTCTGGATGCAGGAGGAATGTGGGATAAGACTTGTCCTGTTAGCAAACATAAGCAAGTTCATTTTCCTGTTGTGACTAGCACTGGACAATGCTGCTCTTCCCAAGTATTTGCAGGAAGATGAGTCTCTGTGATAATCAGGTCTTATTTTTAGCATCTAATCGATGCTCAGGGCTTTGTGGTTTAATTACTGGAATACTGTGAAAACACAGTCTAATACCTGTTTTTTCCTTCAAAGGTCAACTCCATCATTTTTGTTTCCAGCCAGTTAGTCCTTTATTGATCTTTATGTCATTTCATGGGGAGTGCTGCCTCTTGACAGATGAAATAAAGGCCAAAACTTGAAATAAGAAAAATACATCCTTTGTCTTAAACACAAAAATGGAAGATCCCCTATTTCAGCCCTTGCTGCTGGCAAATCCTTCATACAGTGTCCCCAGGAAATAGGATTCTGAAAATTACTTTTGTTCTTTATGGAAGGAAAAAAAAAGCAAACCAAGAATCTTTTCTGAGCCTGATTAATATCAGACATAAACTGAAGCACAAAAAGAAATTTTGCAGTGTAGCTGCTGATCCTTTAAAGTAGATGAGGCCGTGGGCTCTGTCAGGAGGGCAGCAAGATCTCTGTGGTTTGCATTTAGAGAGGCCTGAATGAGAAATGCCCTCTCCTCTCAGTATAGGGGAGTATCAGGGGACTCCAGCTGGAGATTTGGAAGGTGTTTAACCAAATAACAGCCACCGCTGCTCTGCTGCTCTCCTCCAGCTGAAATGAGGTGCTGTTGGAGCAGAGGGATGCATGAGGTGCTCTCCACCTGCAGCTTCTCCCCCTTTTCCCATCACTGCCATCTGACATTTGGTTTTAATTTGCAAAAAATCCATTCTGTCTTTGCCAGACTATGAGAGAGGCTGCCGGAGTGAAAAACAGACTTGGAGAAAAATGTGCATGGACCGAATTCCATCTTGTGCTCTTTTCCTGTAAATCTACAGGGTCAAACCCTGCGGTCAGCCCTCAAAACCAGCAGTGGTTTGAGGAGGACTTGGTGGCAGAAAGAGCTCAAATATTGGCTTGGTTTAAGGACAGAGAACCCCACAGTGTTTGTGCAGCTCGGCTCTGGGCTCTGGGCTGGGCTTGGCACAGTTTTCCCTGTGGGTACTGAGTGGCTCCATGCCCGTGTCTGACCTGCTGCTTTCCTCTGATCCCCGAGGGAACTTGGGCAGACTGAAGGCACAACACAAAGCCTGCTGGCAGGAGGAAGGATTTCTCTCCCAGGATTTCTCTCCCAGGGCTGCATCCTTGGCTGATGGAAATCAGGAAATGGCAAACCAAGGATTGCAGCGCACCTCGGAGCTTCTCCAAAAATCAGCCAGGAAGGTTGAGATTGTGGAATCACAGGATGGTTGGGACTGGAAGTGACCTGGAAGACCCTCTCTGTTCACTCCCCTCTGCAGGGACACCTTCCATTATTCCAGATTGCCCCAAGCCCCATCCAAACCTGGCCTTGACTGCACTTGCTGGGGAAGGGTAATGTTTCCCCTCAAGGCATTGCCCTGCAAGTTTGCACAAGCCCTGGCAATCATTAAATTTGTTGCATTTATATTCTGTTGTAATCTAGTTCTTGATAGCTTTACCAAATTTTGACTGTTTGGATGAAGATTTTTCCACGGTGCTTGTCCCAGACTTTTAAAGAAAACCTTGGCTGAAGAAGTTCACCTGCTCCAGTGGATGAATCATGGGAAGAACAAACCACTAAATTTTTTTTTTTGCTGGAGACCTCTGAGAAAAAAAAAAATTGCATGGCAAAATTTTAGATTTGAGAGTGCAGGGATCAGAAAAACTCTGGAAGAGGTATATCAGTGCTCTGGAAAAAGCACTGGAAAAGCCTGGAGAGCTTTCTTTCGTAGATCCTGGCTTCTTCAGCTGCTGCTTCTAGATAGTTCTATTGGGATAGTGGTATATAAATAAATCCCACCTTAAGAAGGTTGTTAAAGCTGCAGAGTCAAGGCTCATGAGTAAACCCAAGTTTTTCATCTTCAGCAGGACACAGCTTTGATGAGGAGCCTCCAGGGAGACCTTAGAGCCCCTTCCAGGGCCTCGAGGGGCTCTGAGAGAGATGGAGAAGGGCTTTGGACATGGACATGAAGTGACAGGACAAGAGGGAATGGCTTCAAACTGCCACAGAGCAGGGTTAGATGGGATATTGGGAAGGAATTCTTGACTGTAAGAGGTGGGGATGCCCTGGCACAGGGTCCCCAGAGAAGCTGTGGCTGCCCCTGGATCCCTGGAAGTGTCCAAGGCCAGGTTGGATGGGGCTTGGAGCAGCCTGAGGTAGTGGAAGGTGTCCCTGCTCATGTCAGGGGCTTGGAACAAGACTGTCTTTAAGGTCCCTTTAACCCAGAGCAGTCTGTGACTCTCTGAAAGCTGGTGAATATGAGCATTTCCAGCACACCATGAGCTGGGGCAGGGGGGATTCTCACTGCTGGTGACTCCCTGTGTTGCTGCAGGAGCTGTGCCAGGGCAGAGTGAGGGAGAAGCTGATCCCACCTGTGCTCCAGCAGAGCCATTGCCATTCCCATAAGCAAAGTTTGCATTTCCTCTCCCAGAGCAGACGCAGCTTTTGAACTCAGCGTGATCCAGTAAATATTTAATCATACAACAAATTGTGACAGCCAGTTCACAGCAACGTCCTGCTGATGCCTTTTAGGATGATGGGAGGTTGTGTACCTTGGCTTGGTTTTAATATCTTGTGTCTGTCAGGGGCCACTGAGGGTGAAATAAATTGTGTAGGTGTCAATATTTATGTGTTTTGAAAGCCCCACAGAAGAACTGATAAATGCCAAGGCACAAGGGCAGTGCCTTTGCCAGCCTCAGCAAGGGGCTACTCACTGTGGACAGATAAAGTGGAAAACAGCTTTAAAAGTGCAAGGGAAAAGGAAAAGGAGGAACCAGACCTCATTTCCATGGGGAAAGGAGTGTCAAAAGGGTTGATAAGGTCAGGGAAGGTGTTGGGAAGCCCATTTTAGTTCCTACTTTCTGGGTGAGTGTGGTGAGTTGTCTCCTCATCTCCATTTCTCTTCCAAGAGTTTTGTGGCAGTCTTGGGTTCCAACCAGGCTTGGGTTGCAGCTGGACAGGGAGGGAGAAGGGTGTAGATGGTACAGTTCAGGGACCAGACAGTGCCATAGTAACTATTAAATTATTAAAGTTCACTGGGTTAATTCAGAGTTCACCCAAGTAAATTTTTTATCTGAAAACATAAAATGGTAATTGTCAGCTTGGCATTTGCTTGATTATTCAGCTGTTCAAAGTTTTCTTGAGTTGGGCAATTCATGCATCAACATTCCCATCAGGTAGGTGGGGTCGTTCTGGAATTAAAAATACGCTGCCTTCCAGCCAGATGCCATTTTCTTTATTATTTATTTGTGCTAGTAAGTAAATTGAAAATTGTGCTTTTTTAAGGGAAAGGAGCTGATGCACCCTTGTGCCATTAAGTTGTCAGAGCTGAGCAGATGGAGCATGAAGCATTTCTGCAAAATTGTTCTCACAAGTCTCATTTGGGGAAAAAAAGTTTAACCTGCAAGAGAAAGGGATGATGTAATGGAACAGGGCAGGTTGCATGGTATATACAGACTGATTGAAAGCAATCAGTCTTTTTCTTATTTTTTTACACTGTAACCAGCTCTCCTTTGCTGAAAGAATGCAGGTTTGGATTAGATATTAGGAAGAAATTCTTGACTGTGAGGGTGGTGAGGCCCTGGCACAGGTTGCCCAGAGAAGCTGAGGATCCTCCATCCTCCCTGGCAGTGCCACATTCTCACCACTGGTCTGGGGGTCGTGGTGGAGAGTTATTAAAATGTGATGGATGGACCTTCATCAGTAGCAAGATGGAGTTCTGGAATGAAGCTGTAAAGTGCTGGATTTGAAAACCAGGCAACATCTGCAGGGATGAGTGATAATGTGCCATGGAAAAACAGAATTGCTTTAACTGATGATTTAAAAAGAGGCTATGATTAAAACAAGCTGATTAGATGAAACCAAAGTGACAAGACAAAGCAGCAGGGCCTCCAAGAGGGGAAGGGGGAGACACAGCTGATGGCAGCAGGGCATGAATTATTGATTGAAATCTCCACCAGAAGTCTTTGCATTTTCTTATCTGGGAAGGGAGAGAATGAATGAGAAGCGAACAGAAATATTAAGCAGCTTTATCATTGCATTGGAGTGGATAATTAGGCAATTAGGAGTACTAAAAGTTGGCAAAGCAAGAGGCCCTGAGGACTTGTGCTCCTGATTTCAGAGAAGGGTGGAGGGGAAAGCTGGAAAAAAGCCTTTGGTGAGAGATTTGATGGTGCCTTGTGGTGAGGCTGAAAGGCAGAGCCAGGCTCTGGCACCCAGTCCCCTGCAGCTGCCAGGACAGAGTGGAGAGACCTGGATAATGAAAAAGAACTTGTCTGGAGATGGAACAGCAGCAGGGAGGGAGGTCAGGAGTGAAAACCTCAACATAAAAAGGATCTGGAGCCAAGTGAGTCCAGAGGAGACCACAAAGATGCTCTGGGGGCTGGAGACAGGTTGGGAGGGATGGGAGTGTTCAGCCTGGAGAAGAGAAGGCTCTGGGGAGACCTCAGAGCACCTTCTGATTTTGGGCATCCAGTGCCATCCACCCTTAGGTGTCACCTGCTGTCCCTTCCTGAGCCTCCTGCCTGTAAAACCTGAACTTCCAGAAGGGTTTTGCTCACAGGGAATTGTGAGTGTCCCTTTGGGCCAGGTCCCTCCAAACAGGACCAGGCAGACACCACAGGCTGCTGCTTACCTCTACCTCACTTTTTTGGCTGGCACCAGAGCTTCTGAATAGCTGGCTGCACATTTTGAAGGGGAAAGCTGGGTAAAACTGACTAAAAATAGCACATTGCATCTGTAACTGTCTGAACTCATCCTGGGCTGCTCTGAGGCCAGTGCCAGATCACCATGCTCCTCCTCTCTGTGCTCCTGACTGGCTTAATCTTTAAGCTATATGTTATTTAAAATTAATTTGTGGGGATGCAGACATTATATAAATCACAGAGGAGATGTCAGATTATGTATGTAATTTGCAGAAGTGCTCCTCACTCATCTTACTTAGCTGCCCATGAAAACCAAGGGATCAAAATTAAGCTGAGGCAGAGAGTTTGGACCATCCTGAAAGTGCTCTGGAAGATGAGCCAGCACTGCAGACACTTTTTTAGTAATTCACACCCAGAGTCTCTTGTAATTTCTTCAGAACATTCAGTGATCAGAGAAAGGAGGATTAAAGGGGATGGTGAAAAATACATGGACTAGAGTATTTCTTACTAATTATTTGCTCGGCTTTGTTGGCAAATCACCTGCTGTTCTTGGAGAGTGCTGCATTTTCATGGGAAGGAGCCAGCCACAATGTTCTTCTCCCAGCACCAAGCCAGAATATTAATTATGGATACTGTTGCATAATTAGAGTCTGAAGGCCAGAATTAATTGATGGTAACTGCTTAGCATAGATATCAATTCTGCCTTGAAATAATGCTCTGTCTCCTGCCCACAGTCATGGTGTCCTCAGAGGGGTAAATCAGTGGAGCAGCGAGTGGTTTTGTTTTTTTTTTTGTTTTGGTGACACAGTGGCTTGTGATTTCCTCCCGGTGTTGTGCATTGGTGACATGAGACGTGTTTGTAATTCATGGTAATCCAATGCTCCTTGACTTGTCCTGGCCCCAGCCTGACAGGTCTGGGACCTTGGCTGTGACAGCTCCACACTCTGCTCCTTCCCAGTGCAGACCTGCCAGGACCTTGAAGGGTTTCTGACCTCCTGCTGCCTCAATCTCATTAATTTGGGGTCATTGTTTTCCTCTAGCAGAGGTCAAAGGCTGTGGCTGCATTAGAGCATCCCCTGGGGAGGCACCTGGTCAGGGAGAAATCATCTTGGGTTGTTTTATCCTGTGTGACCTGGGTTGGTTTCCAAAGGCTCCTGACTGTGCTCTGGGTTTAATAACAAACAAATGGGAAATAGCAAATAAAGATTTGTACTATGGAGTTGGTGGGCCCCAGTGGGTGTGCTGCTGTTGTTCTGTTGGAACAGAGGGGGGAGCAAAGCCAGAATCTGTGTTCATTAAAAATAGGTAATAGAATATTCTTAGCTCAGAATAGAATATTCTGCCTTGGCAGAAACACTCTGGAGTTAATTGCTGCCGTTGTTGAGCTGCAGGAAAGTGGGTTGGCTATTGATGAGATCACTGATCCCATGGAATTGTTGTGAAAGGTGTAAAAATAGGCTTTTGTGCTCAGCTGGAGTCTGGAGCACAGGCTGTGGGTGCACGTGTGGCTGTCCCCAAGCCCTGTGGGTCTGCAGCTGTGTGCCTGAGCCACTGCCACCACTCCTCCTGGCACTGTCACACCTGGAAACCCAGCCCAGGGCACCCATGGGCTTCCTTATCTCTGGGATTCCCCTGGGAGTGACATCCAGGCCATGGAGGCTTGGGCTGGCAGAGGAGGACTGGGGTGGCACCTTCATAAGTTGAGTTTTTTATGGCTTAGCCTGTGCAGGGCAGGACTAATGGTGGGAAGAGCTGATAAAACAAGACCTCTTGTCCTCTTCTAGTGCTGTGTGTGTCCCTCTCCTGGACAATTCATCTTTTTTCTCAGCTCCCCATCAGAAATAAGTGCACCTGTGCCTCTTTTCACCTTTAGCTAATTTGGGAGCCCTCTGTTTGGAAGGTGTTATGTTGCTAACACTTCAAAGGGAGTATTCAGATCTCTTTGAACTTGTGTTATATCTGAAATATAAAATAGCCATTTGCTGCTGGCCCTCTGTGCCCCCTCCCCACTCACAGACAGGCTCTGAGTACTGCAGGTGCATGTGCAGGCACTGATATTGCCAATTCAAGCTTTGAAGGCACAATTTATAACAAAGCTGACTTGGAAATTGGGTCTAAATCCATAAACTGTGTGTTACATTTTGGGATTTAACATGTCCTGTAAGAAATATTCCTCAGAAGGACATTGCTGCATCCAAGATTCCCCTGTACCTGTAGCATTGTCATCCTGGAGAGATGAGAATCCTTGAAAAAACACAGTTGCTGAGCCCTAAAAAACCCAATATTTAGCTGTTGCTTCTTACCTGTGAGCAGGAATTTGTTAAAATCCTGGCGGATCCTTGTGGGGATTTTGCTCCCAATGCCCCGTGACGTCAGTGACTCCTGCACCCACTGCTGAGCCCTTGCAGCTCTTTGAGATCAGTGAATATTTCCTCCCAAAGCACCTGCCATTACAGAATTTTAATTCTCAGCTGCCACGTTGCACGGGACTTACTGAGCTGTCAGGAGAAGAAAGTCATAGTGGTGCTGGCAGTGTAAGTTTGCTTGGTTTAGTGATTTAGCACCTCCAGTGCTATCCCAGAGCAGGCAGTGGCTGTTCCAAAAAAGCAGGGGAATAAAAGACTGAGGATAATACATTTTTAGCCATCATTATAGGCTGTACAAAATACAGAGAAGAATATCCACAGAGAGGAGGCCAGTGGAAGGGGATAACTGCACTGAAGGTTTTCTCCTGGTCAGACACCCCAGTGTGTGCATGAAAAGTGATGGTCAAGAACCCTGAAATACTGGGGTTTATATTCCTTTTAAAATCACTCTGAAGATGTGAATTGCTCAGGCAAAGGTGAGCTCCTTGCCAGCCAACTCACTCCAAGAGTTTCTTGCCTTGATTTGCTGCATTTGCTTTTTCTCATGAATGAGAAAAGAGGAAATGTAATGTTCAGCCTTATCAGCTTGTCAATTTAATTGCTGTCTATTTTAATGTTATCGTTTGTTACTAATTAATAGAAATTACATGATTATGCCTTTTATTTTTTTCCTTATTTTTCAGTGAGAAGCTGGATGGAGAAGCTGAAAGATAAGGTAGGAGGCTCAGTGTTTCAGTTCCTTTCAGAGCAAAGCCACTTTTACTTGCAGGAAGAAATAAATTGCTGTCAGTGCAGTTCTTTAGCTCTACAAGACAGTTGAGAAAGGGCTTAAAATTTTCTCTGGGAGGCAAATGAACCAGATGCTGCTGGTATAGAGTGGTGTGAATCCACAATAAAGCCCTGATGGGTTGTAACAAAGAGCAGGAGGGACAGAAGTGTTTGATTGATTTCTCTGCACCAGAAAATGACCTTGTCAGATAAACCAAGTCACTTCTTTTATTTCCCTTTAACTTATAGAATAGTTTTGGTTGGAAAGGACCTTTAGGAGTCCATCTAGTCCAGTCCAACCCCTCTGCACTGAGCAGGGATATTGTCCACCAGATCAGGATCAGGTTGCTTAGGACCCTGTCCAACCTGACCTGGGATGTTTCCAGGGACCCCAGGGTAAAGAACTTAGTTCCTCCCCTTTTCTCTGAGTGCTGAGCTCAGTTCTGGATCCAAATCAAGAGGGTCTGGTGCTGCTCTCTGGTGAGAGGCTGCATGTCATGCCAGTGCCTCTGGATGAAACCTTTTCCACCTCCATGTGCAGCAAATCCCTGGAAGAAGAATGATCAAACACAGTAAATCTGACAAGGTAACAGACCCTGATCATTCCTCCCTGCTACCACAGGGGGCTGGTCCATGGAATCAGGAGTTGTGCCAGCCACAGGCAGTGATGGCTTTTTAAGCTCTGCTGCCCTGGAGCAAATATTGACATTTCGAAATGGTTGTGAAGCCTTCCAAGTGTTGTGTTGCTGACAGCAGAGCCATGGAGCTGGAAATGAGGTGACAGCAAGAACATTTCGTGACTCAACAGGCCTTGGAAATTCTTGAGCAGGATCAGAGTCAGTAGAAACAAAAAACCATCACAAGGGAGTGGGGGTGATCTCTGAAAACACATCCCTGAGCTTAGGCAGATTCACCCAACCAGCCCAGCCTTCCCAACGTGGTCCACACCAAATTTCAGCAGCACTTTTACCATCAAGTCAGAGCAGAGAAACAGGGTCTGGTGTCTGTTTTTCCAGGACTGGGGAGTGGGAAGGGTTTGAGTTCCTGCCCAGCCCTTCTTGAGTTGCCTTTCTGCCTACACTAGGAAGGAGGCAAGTCTAGAGCAAGCTCTGCTCATGGCAGAGCTCTTTGGCCTGGGATTCATCCAGAGCAGATGCTGAAAGGACAGAGAATGGTTTTCCCAGTGAAGGTAAAGAGCAGCCGCAAGGCTGGTTGTGTGCCTGGAGGGATTGCAGCATGCACACAGGGCACCTGCTCATGGCACAGCACGAGCTTGGGGACCAGAGTCTTCTCACTGGAGCTGTAGCTCTCACGTCTTTCCTCTTGTCACCTTGTTGGCCACCTCTGTCCTTCTCTGTTGCAGAGGGGCTGCATGTCCCTGTCTCCAGCAGAGCTCTGGAGACCCTGGAGCTGGGCAGTGCCCAGGTGGCACTGAGGATCCACTGGTGTCCACTCACTCCTGAGCCACCTCCCTCCTTTGGGGAACGGCAGATCTTTCACCTGGATCACATTTTTCCTTGGAAAATCCCAACAAAACACACTCCCTCCCCCACCACTCCCAACCAGGTGCTGGTGTAGCAAATCACTTCCAAATAAACCTGTTCACCCCATTCCCTCCTCTTCCTGGCTGAGTTTATCAGCATCAGTCTTATGTGCTGCCCCTGTCCTCTGTTTTATAATCCCTCCATCCAGAAGAGGATTCCAGCACACATTGGCCCATCTCTGGGAGATTTGTCCTCCCCTGTCCCTCAGGGACTGTGGGACCAGCAGCACAGGGTCAGGGACAGATTTATGTCTGGTCTCCTGCAGTCACTGTGCAAATGCTGCATTTGGCGTGGCAAATAATGGACATGAAGTTCCTCTCAAGTTGTCTTGGTGTTATCTCAAAGCAGCAGGGCCAGGAAAGTCATGAGCATGGATTGGGTGTATTAAAAGCATCCCTAAAGAAGCTACAGCTTCCCATAAAGGGGCAAAAATGTGTCTTTGACCTGTGAAATGGGATTTTCTGTCAAGAAAGTGCAGAAGCCCTCAGAAGTTGGGCTGCAGGACACAGAAGGGCTGGATTTGCATCACAACACAGGGTTTTGGGGTATAAAACATGGTCCTGGGGGAAACCTGTAAAAGGCCATGGGCTGGTTAGGTGTGATAAGGGCTCACAGACAGGCTGAGGAGTTCATTGTGATTTCTGACATGGAAACTCAACTGGGCAGCAGCTAAAAGCCATTTGCAGCCTCCCCTCACTGCCCATGCCAGCAGCAAAGTTCCAGAAATAGAAAACCCCACACTGCACTAATTAGGTCACCCAATTAAGGCACTTTAATTGCCTCACAGAGACACAGCCTTCAGCTGTGTCCTGACTAACCTTCTTTTCTGGGAGCTGGGCTTTGAGCTCCCAAAAAAACCTGCCCCTTCCCAGCACCTGAGCTGAACAGGACTGGTTTTTCTGGGAGGGTGTTCAGGGAGTCTGAATGATGCAGCTGGAGATCCCTCAAGCTTTGGGATGCAGACACAGAGCTGTTGCTATTTAAAGCACTGAGTAGGATCTGGAGGGGCTTAGGGGAGCAAACCAGCTCTCCTTGGCATGGTGCCTGCCCCAGGTGAGAGCAGTTATTTTCATTCTCCAGGTAAGTGTACAAAAGCAGGGTAGTGCAGCTAAATAGCTTTTTTTTTTTTTTTTCTTTCCCCTCCCACTGAGTGGATTATGGCAGAGAAGTAATTATGGTGTGTGTGCTGTGTTGTGTTTTGAGAGCACAGATGTAGACAAGTGGTTGTAAGCAATGGGCTGGGGCTCACTAGGAGCTGTCTGATAGTCCTCAGAATTGGTGCCTGTGTCCCTTGGCAGGTGTAAAATTATTTTGGGGGCTGTAGCAGGCAAAGGGTGAAGCTGTAGTGGCACAGCAGAGGACTCTGGCTGCAGTGTGGGGAGAGGCAGAGCTACAGAGGGGACAGCCAGGCTCTACCTGCCTCCCTTGCAACACTGAGCCCACTTGCCCAAATTAGGTGAGGATTCTCAAGCAAATCTATCTGGCACTTTAAAACTTAGGTTCATTTTCATTTCAAGCAGTAAAATAAAAAATACCAAGCACTTGGAAATATTTTCCCAAGGATTGAAAGCATTTAGATGTGTAATTTTAGATTATTCATGCTGTCTGTATTTTTTTTTTCTCTCATGGGCAGTGCAAACATACAGATCACAGCGATTGAATTAGGGCTGCTTTGCTTTTGCTGTGCTCCCCTTAAGGGCCAGCTGAAGGTGTGAGTGCCCTTCCTCTCTGTCATCACCCTGCTGCCATGCAGGGCACCCCTTCCCCTGCAAAGCCAAAGTGTTTGGCTCAGAGATTTTGAGTACAAAACCAAGGAGGCCTTGGAGTGACCTGAGATCATCTTCCTTTGGCAGCCAAGGCTTTCCTTCACACCTGCATCCCTATTGAGACACTTGACCCCAGCAATCACCCAAATTGTTCCCTCTCCTAAAGGCAGGCAAGCACTGCAGGGTCTCAGCTGTCACCAGTAAATATCTGTCAGGAAAAGCTGAGTTGCTCCTGGAGTGGGGTAAGTCCCTGGAAACAGGAATTATCCCATGCAGGCAGATGATGGGGGCTCAAATCCAATACACTTTGAGGAAATCAATGTAGGGATATACTGCATTATATACTGGTGAAAATGACTCTGGAAGGATGGTTTGGGGAGTGTTGCTCTGCTCTTTCTCTTCTCCATTCAGGCAGGATACATGTCGGGGATGCTGGTTCCCGTGGGAGTGGGAATAGCCGGAGCCCTCTTCATCCTGGGAGCTCTCTACAGCATTAAGATCATGAATCGCCGGAGGAGAAACGGCTCAAAGAGACACAAAAGGAAGGTATGTGTCATGGTTTGAAAGCAAAACGAGTGAGAGGCTCCAAGTCAGAAATACAATTTAATAAGAAGAAATGTAAAAAGGTAAAAATAAAATAAATGCAATAACACAAAGGATCACTGACAGAGTCAGAATACAACCTGAGCAGGGTGGTGGGAGCAGTCCAGGTGAGGTGCTCTTCCTGAAGCAGTGATCCTGTAGAAAGGTCTGGTAGCTCTGCTCCTCTGGGAATCCAGTGGGTAAGGGCTGTTTGTCCTGTCCCAAATCCCAGATTATATCCAGGTGGGAATACTTGGCTCCTCCCCCTGGGCGGAGCATCTCACAATGGGATGATGAGTTGTGAAGTGGGTCCTTGATGGCCCCTTAAACAGAGATAACTCCTGGAGGGAGTTCCCTGTGAGTCATGGGCAAGGCATTGATGGGCCATGAGCAGAAGAGCCCAAAGGAAGGGCCTGGGAAAACACTGCCCCACCTGGTTCCAACAGCTCATGAAGATGGTGATAGAATAAATACTTTGTGTGCATCTTACACTACAACCCGGGACAGTATGGAAACTGCCAGGGAAAGGTATGGAGACTGTGAGCCCTTCTGGCTGTAAAGCCAACACAGCCTGGGTAGGTTCTGTGTGAGCTGGAGTGTCCTGGGCACCTCGGTTATGGGATGGGGGCACTCGAATTCTCTTTGTTTTGTTCCTTTTGGCACATGGACCTCTCTGATGTTTGTTCTCCTCCCCCAGCAGAGGGAATTTAACAGCATGCAGGACCGAGTCATGCTCCTGGCCGACAGCTCTGAAGATGAATTTTGAGTGGAACTGCAGTGCCCTTGGGAGAGCCCATGACTTTTCAGAGGAGGGAGGGAGGGGGAGAGGGGGAGAAGAAGAAGAACAAGTGACTTTTCTGCTGCTCCCTCGGCTGCCCTGGGCAGGGGTGGTGTCCTTTTTCAAATGACAATGACAATGACAATGCTATGCTCTACTTGTGCCACCTGTGATGTTTGTTTTGATACAGTAGTGGAGATCTCACACTCACCCCTGGCGCCTCATTCAGAGCCACAGCTGGAGCTGATCCATGTGGATGATTATTTTCCTCTCTGTACTGTTTTGGTCCTGGCTGGCAGTAATCTAATCATAACAATAGCTCTCACCCATCCCAGGAATGGAAATCTTGACTGTGAATGACTCCTGTCCAATTCATTTTAAATGTTACATTACCTGAGCTCGAGTTTGTTAGTGCTAAGATTAGCTGCTCTGCTTAATTAATGAGTTGTAAGCCTGAACTGTATCCCTGGCTGCCTGAGAAGTGCCCGTGTACAGGGTCCTTGGTACAGTTTGAAGCACATTTCTGCCCCCACTCTCACCCCTTTCTTCCTTCAGCTCTGCTGCACACTGCTTGGAGACACACAGGAATGGCCTCAGCACTTGATCCCACCACAGAATTCCTTGTCCATTTTCAACCAGCACTGTCTGTTACAGCACAATAAATACCAGCGCTCACCCACTGACGGCTGCTCTTGCCTGGATCTCTTGGCTTTTGGTCAGTGTGCAAAGAGGTGAGAGAAGAGGCAGGTCAGAGACTTCCCCAGCTTCTGCCTCCTGCTGGAAGGACACCAGCTCCAGGTTCATCTCTTTGCAAGGCTGCATTCCCATAGGGATGAGAGTGGAGCCTCTGTACCCCACTGGAAAATGCGTTTTCAGCCCCTGAAAGCTGCATAAGCAACAGCACCTTTGGGGGATCTGGATGGGTCTTGTCTCACAGAATGGTTTGGGTGGGTTGGAAGGGACTTTGAAGGGACCTGGTTCCAACCCTGACACCTTCCCCTAGACCAGGTTGCTCCAAGCCTCATCCAGTCTGGCCTGGAAAATGTCCAGGGATGGGGCAGCCACAGATTCCCTGGACAACTGGTCTCCAAACCAGGGAATACAGAAAGGCACTAAGGGTTGGGGAGCAGGTGGCAGTCACTGTTGAGGGATTTGTGGCTGATAGTGGGAAAACAGCAAGAGCTGGAGAGATGTGGGAGGTGAGATGACCACACTGGGAATCTTTGGCTGTAGGGAGAAAGGTGGATTCACAGCACAGATGGATATACAGGGTTGTGGAGGTGCCCTGTTAGTCCTGAGTGCTGAGGGAGACAGTGCTTGAGGTGTCACAGGCATTGAGCAGGGGAGAATAATGTAGCTTTGCCCAGAAATGCTGTCAAAATAGCCAGGAAAAGGGCTGCACTATTGATCTCTGCTTCCCACTGTGGAATTACTTCAATCTGACATGCAAAACATCCCCATTTCTGAGGTGGGAATGGCTGTTCTGTGGGGCATCATCCTTCCTGCAAGGAGCAGTGACTGTTGCCAGAGCCAGGGAGAGTAGAAAAGTGAGGAAGTGAGGGCAGACCACACACCTGCTGGGATTAAATCCCACTGAGCTTTTGGAGAAGTGGGAGGGAGGAGAGGCTGAGGAGGGGCAGGAGCAGGATTTGTTCCCTGGGAAGGTGGAAAGGTCTGTCAGATGGTGAGGAGATGTCCTGTGGAAGTGTCAGTAGTGCATCTCTCCCTTTTTTGTTCCTGAAACTTCAACCAGGAGGATTTTGCCTTGGAGAAAAAA
>VWZU01006076.1:438157-448438 GCA_013397095.1 Sterrhoptilus dennistouni | reverse complement strand
AAAAAAAAAGCAGCCCCACATCTTTAACGGGCACTGACTGGCAATGCAGCATTAAATCCAAAATTAAGGCCTCTTTCTCACATAGTGTAGTGGGCACTCCAAGTTAAGATGAAGTTTTCCCTCCAGACTGATCTCTCCCTATTTCCTTCTCACTCCTAAGTCTGTTGGAGCTTGGGAGCTGTTAAGAGTCCAGGTGATCATTCCTGCCTGCCTTGCAGTATTGGGAATCAGGAAATATTGTCCCTTGGGCTCTTTGGTGATTTATTCCTGGTAAGGCGTGGTGGGGATTGCAAAGTGGATTTCTGATAAAATAACTGATAAAACACAGAGATGCTGGGTCAGTCAGAAGGAGGAGAAGGAGGGATGGCTGAGGAAGGCTGCTGGTTTAAGTATCCCAGCTCAGGAGGATTCTTATGGATGGTTTGTCAGTTTGATGGATTGGGAAGGCAGGTGGGGAGGTGCTGTAGCCTTGTGTTGTGTTAACAAATCCCCAGTTTGGGAAACACGGCCTTTCTGCAGGGGCAATCAGTTTCCCTGTCTCTCTTCTCCCTCTCCAGCATAATGAACTTGAGGAATTAAAGGCAACACTGCCAGTCAAAATGATGAAAGTGGGGTTTTACTGCATCTGTGGGGGGCCCTGGTGTCCTTAGAACCAGAGTTCTCTCAGAGAGGATGTGGCAGGGGTGGCTTGGATGCTGGAAGGGGACAAGGAAGGGAGGCCCAGTTTCCTGCCCAGTTCAGTGTGGGCTCTCTGGTCTCTTCTGGAGACAGGCTTAGGAGTAAGGTGGATTTCCCAAAGGTTTTTCTTGTGACGAGTCTGCATTGGCAGGCCTGAGTCTGGCTGTGAAATCCTTCACCCAAGGATGGGACCTGAGCAGCTTCCTGAGCTGCCCAGAGTGCAGAGACACCAACTGATGGCCATTGGGAGTGGAGGTTTCTGTTTCTATTGTGGAATAGCTGGTTTTGGTCAGCCCTGCTGAGTGCCCTTGTGTTCAGCTCAACCTGGAAGCGAAGTGGACAGTGAGAACCAGCCTTGGCTGGAGGGAGGGCTCAGTGTTTCCTCCTTGGAGCTCAGTGTTCCCTGCAGTGCCCTTGGCATCAGTGCAGTGTCTGCAGGTCCTCACAGCACAGGCACCACTCAGCCCCTTCCCTCCTCATCCAAGACCAACAGACTTCAGATTGGGCTCGTAAAAACACTCTCTGCACAGTTCCTGGCGTTTGATTCATTCCCTTGAAGTGCAGGGAGGGGATGGAGGGTTCAGGTGGGAGCTGGAGCTCCAGTGACCTAACACTGCTGGTTTAATCTTTACCTCTGCCTTGCCAACCCAGCAGATTCTTTTGGAAGAGGCAGGGCAAGGAAAGCAGCCAAGAAGGGCCCTCCTCATCCCCCTTGCAGTGAACTGAAAGCCCCTGAATGCTGAGGGTGGTGACACTGGCACAGCAATGTCACTGCAGCAATAACAACCCCTGGACTCCGCACAGGATGAGCCACTCAACCTCCCTTTTGCATTTTCCTGACAGCACAAATCAGAATTTCACTGCAGGCACTACACAGCAGCTTTGGCATCTCCAGCTCCATTTCTGACAGGAGGAACCAGCCCAATGGAATGCACCTCCACCACACAGCTGCTGATCCCTGGAGGTGTCTCTGAGGCCAGATGTTCACCCTGGTGAGGCTTCTCTGGACTGCACTGCTGCCCCAGAGCTGTGTGAGCAGTCCTCCTGCTTCCTTGTGGTTTTTCTATTTTGGACAGGAACAACTCCTCATCCTGTAACTATGGAATGTAGCACTTTGTTAAATGAAAGCATTGGGAAATAAAAAGCTGTCCATCATAGCTGACTTTAAGTGCTTGGTCTCCCTGATCTGTGCTTTGTTCAGCGTCTCAGGCAAAGCTGTGAAGTGATGCTTGGAAGATTTGAGTGTTTGTGTTTCTTTCTCCAGGCTGCATTGTCAGTGCAAGGCTGGGATTGCAGGGGCCATAGGAGCTGTGGGGAACCTCAGGCTAACACTTTTTTGGGTAGGATTTACCTGGAATTAGGTGTTTGCCATGGGCTGTGATGAGTAACACCCCAAAGTCCCTTGGTTTGCAGTGGCAGCAATGAGCCCCAACACAGAGTGACATCTTTGTGCACAGCAGGACATTTTTTTCTCTCTTTTTTCTTTTTTTCTCTCTTTTCATTTTTTTTTCTCTTTTTTTCATTTTTTCTCTCTTTTCTGTTTTGTCCTATTTCTGATTTGTCTGTGCCCTGCTCTTCCAATATCCCAATAACAAGGTGCCTGCCTGCCCTTCTCCCATCTCCCTCCACTAACAAGAACTATTTGTCACCGTGTGTATTTTCTCTAATGGAAAATGGCTTGTTCAAAACAAGAAATTCCCAGGGAAATAGCTGCTTGGGGATTGCATGAACACATTCTTTGCTAATTGGTAGTTGCCAAAAACAATCTGGATATTCATGAAGCTGTTTGCTGCACTGCTGGCTTTTTCCGATGAAAAAAACAAGACCTGCTGAAAGAAGATAAACAATGACAATGGGTTTTTTTCCCCTAGGTCTGTTTCCTTAGGAAATTACTCTTTGTGATCTCTCTGCCTTGCTCTGAGCTTCTGTCCATCAGCTGCTCTCCTTGTGATGACTCTGCCAGCCAAGCCAGGTGTTTGTGAAAATGGGGGAGAGAAGAGACCATAACAAAAAAAAAAACCCTAAAACCCCCCAAAACCCCCCCCCAAAACAAACAAAGAAACAAAAAAAAACCCCAAAAAACCCAACCCCAAGAAAAGTGTGTATGGAGCTGTTCTGAGGCTGCAGAATTCCTGCATTTTCAGCCTTTCTATGTGGCTTGATGGAGAGGATGAGCTGGATGTCGTGGAAATCATTTGGGTTCCTGCCCTGTGTGGGTTCCTTGGGCTGTGAACAAAGCACAAGGATGAGTCTGGCACAGGGCTCAGTCTATTTCAGGCACGAGCAGGACCCTGTAGAGCCCAGCTCTACAGTCCAGCTTGGGGTTATTTTCATCAGTGTGTTTGGGAAGGACAAACCAAAGGCATTCCCTGCAAGTGCTGGTGGTAAAGGCACACGCCAGGATCTGTGCTCAGAACAAAAAACCTCCTTTACTTTGAGGCAAATCTCCCTCCTGTGAAACCCCCTCCACTAAAGCTGGACCTCATGGGCAGAATTTCAGTGCACAGGGATGTTCACTCTCAGCTTCCCTAAGGCTTACTGAGGTTTCCCCCCTTTTTTTTTTTTTCTTCCAGTGGTGATGCCATCCCAAGGGAAGGGTTTGGGTCTCAGCCAGCAGCAGGGAGGCAAGAGATGTTCTCTGCAGAAATGTTTCCTTTCTTAATGACAAGTGCTGGGCACCCAGTGCTCCACATTGTATTTGCAACCCAAGTTTTCCACCTCTCAGGCAGTATGGTTTTTCCTGATTTACTTTAAGCCCTTTTGGCTTAGGTTTTAGTCTGATTTCCTGGTAAAAATCTCTTCCCAGAGCAGTGCAAATGTGCCACACTCTCTTTCTGTCCAGAAAAGCTTCTGAGCATTGGCTGTAAGACCACAGTCAGCAGAGCCTTGATGTCCAGGCAGGAATATTCATGGATGAGGGGGAATTGTTCTCTTTTCCCAAGTCACAAGCCATAGGACAAGGGGAAATGACTTCATGTTGCACCACTGGAGGTTTAGGTTGGATAGTAGGAAAAAATCCTTCACCAAAAGAGTTGTTAACCACTGGCACAGCTGCCCAGGGCAGTGGTGGAATCACCATCCCTGGAGGGATTTTAAAGCCATGTGGATGTGGCACTTGGGGACATGGGTCAGGAGTGGCCTTGGCAGTGCTGGGGGAATGGTTG
Organism: Sterrhoptilus dennistouni; assembly: GCA_013397095.1. Lineage (NCBI taxonomy): Eukaryota > Metazoa > Chordata > Aves > Passeriformes > Zosteropidae > Sterrhoptilus > Sterrhoptilus dennistouni. Next base: position 444,596 of record VWZU01006076.1, on the reverse strand, counting down.
GACTTGATCTCAGAGGTCTTTTCCAGCCTGAATGGTTCTGTGGTTCTCTGCCACTAAAAAAGGTGCCAAAGACCTGAAGAGCTCCTGGCAGAGCTGGGCTGCAGCTGGGCTCTGGAGGGACATAAATGGAGATTAATGGCAGCTTCTGACTGTCCCTTTCCAAAAATACCCCCAGAAAACTCCAGGGTCTTGCACATTGTGCATGAAGAGGGATGTTAACCTCTGTGTTGGGCCAGCATTTGGGAGCTGAGCTGTACTTTTACTAATTTTCCAAATCTTTAATACAAGGTGACTGGAAGGGTAAACTACAGTCAATGAGGCTCTTCACTAAGGATTTCATTTCATCTGGGGCAGAGGAAATGGAATTGGGTAATGAAAGAGGCTGATATTAACAGATATTTTTTTTTCTTTAATGGAGGGAAAATTTATAGTCTCTTAAAAAAAATTAAATCCCTGCAAAAAAGTGACTGTACTCATATAAAGGAAATTCAGAATTAAATCAAGAGTGTCTGATGTAAATTTAAAACATCTTCTCTTACACAAGCAAAGTCTCAATAATGAAAACATTGGCCAGGATCAGGCTGTAACCTGACCTGGGATTTGCAGTCAAAATGTTTAGATCACTGGATTTAACTGTACTTTAGATCAAGAAGCTGAAAAATTCCTTATTTAAAATAATTTGTCAAGTAGATTTTTTTTTTTCAATTTTAGCTCTTTTCCAAAGGTTCATTCTTGCTGGTCAATATGTCCTTTAAAAGTTGTTGATTTGCCTCTGGAAATCATCTGCTGTGGACTTATTCACTTATTCTTTCCATAACTTAATCTGCAATTATGGAAGCAGTTTCAGGGTTTCTGATTTAATTTTTTCCCCCAGATTATTATTTATACTTTGCATTTTTAATATTTAAAAAAGAAATAGCAAGTAGCAGTCTTCCATTCCACTGACTTATTGCATTACATTCCTGTCTGGATAAATCTCACTTGGATACGGGCAGAAATTCAACTGAAATACCCAGAAATTGGATTTTTGTTACAAGAGCAGCAGCAGGGCTGCAGAATGGGAGCTGCACTGTTGTGTGAACATCCAGGATGGGTTTGTGGTGACAAACAAGGTAATTTGGGCACAAGGAGCTGAGGGGGTTGCGGGGGGGGGTTGGTTGTAGTTTGTGAGATTAAATAACACACCAGAGATGTCAATCCTGCAGACCAGACCAGAGGAGTTTGGAGCTGTTCCCACTTCAGCAGGAGCAGGAGTGAAGAGTTAACTGGAAAAAAAAAATTGATATTATATTCAAGACACAACCATGGCCAAGGAGACCTGCATTAAAAAAAATACTCTGGTCTTGGGTTTAAAATGGAAAGGAGGGAGGTAGTAAAATGCATCATTGAATCCAGGCTGGAATCAGGGAAAGCTGAGCTGGGCCTCAGTGCTGGCCATGTGGAATTTATTTATGGGCAGGAGGGTGCCAGGGCTGCAGCTCCTCTGGACCACGGATTGCATGAGAAATGGTGGCAGAGGTTTGTTGGGTGTTTTGTCCTTGCTGGAAGTGACAGAAAAAGGTTCCAAAGCCACCATGGCTCAGGGGATCTGCCTGGTGGGCAGGAGGGGGATGCACAATCCAGGGAAGACTATTCTAGAATTGAAAGTGAAGAATGTGGTTTAATAGCATGACAAACAAAAGGCTAATCAAGGGATTTGGGCTGCTTGCTAGCTGTACTTATTAAAAATAAGTATTTAATTGGATCTTTGTTTTGTTGTCAGCATGCTGGGCTTAAAAATATACAACTATTACCCTGAAAAAATATATAACTAAATACCTAAAAAAAATTACAACTATTACCACATATCTGGGTATGGAAAGGAGAGGACGCTGTGGAAATACTGAGGCAGAAGATAGATGGGGGGATTTTTTTTTTGTGTGTGTTTTTTGGATAGCAGAGTACAGACTTTGAGGAGACAGGAAACAGGAGAATTGTCAAGTAGAATGGGATTTCTAACAAAGCAACGTGCTGTGAGCCCCCCCAGGGCTCGTGGTGCTGAATAGGACCCACATTATTAGAATCTGCACAAGACTCTTCTGGGTCCTCCAGCCTGACAGAAACCTGGAGCTGAAATCTCAGTGTGGATTTGCTTGTGAGCTTCCCTGCCATGGCAAACCCCAAGCCTTGACACTGGTGCTCATGAGAAAACCACAAATTGGGAATTTTCTGTGGAAGAGGGGTGTCAGCTGGACACTATGGGAATAAAATGTTAGTGTGGTTTTATGGGCTGAGCATTGAATCTGGAGAATGGTGAAGGCTCTTGCTTACCTGGCTCTTCTTGAGGTTATAAACCCTTGGGCCATGGCCTGCTTGTAAGACAAAATTGAAGCAATATATGTAATTTTGGGTCTAGTCAGCACAAATGAGTGTATAGGACATCAAAAATTGATGCAGTGGAGAAGGGAAGTGGTGCAGTGATCAGCCTGGGTTTAGCAGGTGAACCCGAGCACTGGGAATGCTGCAGATTAATTAAAATGTGCATCCAGCAAACCCAGGGACATTGCCATGGAGCTGGCTGGATCTGCCACATTTCAGACAGTGATGGAAACATTTGCATGGCCAGGTAACCACAAGAGGCACTGCAAGTGTGAAGTGTCTGGGCAGGGACACCTTCCACAAATTCATTTTAAGTTGATTTAAGAGATGGGGAGGGCATGCCCTGGATAGATAAAAGTACCTGACAGAGATTTGGCCATGGCTGAGCATCCTGGCGGGTCTTGTGCTATTTGGGAGGAGGGAAATTTGTTTCAGGAGACAAAAGGGATGTCTCTGCTTTCAGGAGAGCAGCAGGGCATGACAAGCCAAGCCCTGGCTGGGATGTAGAGACTGAAGGTCTCATGCCACAAGATTTCTAGGTGATCCACCATCAAATTAATCCCATCAGCCTTGGTTTCTCCTTTTTTAAGTGGGCAAATGGCTCCCCTGACATGCTCAGGTCCATCTGCCCACGACAGTCACTGCTGCAGGGCGTTTTTCCTAAATGGAAGTGCAGTGTTGGAAGACAAGAACGTTTTTCTCTGCAGTTTGTTTATTGAAGTGGCCAAAGACCAAACTGAGCACAGCTTAATTTTATTTTTCCTGAAGCAAATAGCCAGCTCATCACAGGGTGGGTGAGGTGCAAAACCTTCAGCCCCACACCTTCCTACTGTGCTTCCTCCTCTGGGGGGAGCTGAAGAAACAGCTGAGACCTGGGCACAGCAGAGCCCACGATCATTTCTCCAAGTCCTTTTGCCCATTTGCCTCCACCCTGCAGATCATTTAGCACGAAGAAAGCAATTTTTTGCCTTTGATACCGAGAGCAGGGAGAGGGGTAATTGGAGCCTGGGAGGCTCAGGAGCTATTGAGCCATCTCAGCCCTCACAGGTCTGTGATGTGCTGTAAATGCAGAGAGGAGTTACAATTACTACCCATTACTTGCCCTGGATGATGATTTATCTTGTGGCCACATGAAAGCAAAATCTCTCTGATCTGGTTCTTTTTTTTCCCCCCACTCCCTGCACCTGATCAGGATGTGTCATATTTCAGATTAAAGGGATTTTCTCTGCCAGTGCTGAAGGAAAACCTGCGTATGATGTTCAATTATTCTGTCCTTTAAAATAACATCCCCGGTAAGAAGGGAAGATGTTGCCGTGCTGGTGTCCTGAGAAATTGGATGCTGAAGTGGACACCTGGAGCATCTCATGAAGGAGCACAGAGCAAATGGTTTGGTGGATATTTTTTAAGCTCCTTTGGAGGGGGAATGATGATTCATTTGTTGAGGAGTGACCCAGAATGAAGGAAATGAGGCACGACTTTCTTCTGTTGCTGCAGATGCAACAGGAAAATGAGTTACAGGCAGGACAACAAATCTGGTGGCTGCCCCGGGACACATGGCTTTTGGGATGACAGTGTGGGAAATGTCACACGAGGTCAGAACCCTTCACCATCCCCTCCCTGTGTGCTCTGGTCAGTAACTGGTGCTTCAGGATGAGATCTGGGGAGCCCTGATGGATAAAAGGAGCTAAATGGGGAGCTTCTGCCTTATTCTGGGACTGGTTTTATTTTTACTCAGGTGACTCCTCAAGAGCTGGGTCCTGAATTGCTTCTTGGAAACAGGCAGCAGCCTCTACTGCATGTCACCTCAGCCCTGTAAAATAGCATTATACCTCTGGAAATAGCCACGATGTTCTAAACATGACATTTTCCCTTCTTTTCATGGAGTATAATAGCACATCACAGGCGTGGGCTGCATGAGAAACCCTCCTGGCAAGCGGCAGTGCCACTGATGGGGAGGATCGTGCCTGTGATGTCTCTTTGTCTGCTGCTCCCCTCCAACTCCTCTCTATTAACAGATGCTTTTCAAGGCAAAGAGAGAGGCTGTGCACAACCCGGACTCCCACTGCTTCAAGGCAAATCAGGCCCTTTTCTTTCAGCAGCTTGTTGGAAGTGCAAGTCACAGACTCGCCAAGTCTCACACACAGAGCAGGGAGAGCTGATCTGCCTCTTGTTTCTCCTCCTGCCTCATCCAGCATCCCTCACTCCACTGCAGATTCAGCTGATTTGGGATCCACAGTGGAGGGGAGGTGGTGGCCTGGGGGTTTCCCTTCATCAAACAGCTTTGGGTGGTGACATGGTGTCATAAAATCACAAATCACAGAATGGTTTGGCTTGGAAGGGACATTAAAGACCACCCAGTTCCACCCCCCTGCCATAGGCAGGGACACCTTCCACTATCCCAGGTTGCTTCAAGGGCTGTCCAAGCTGGCCTGGAACACTTCCAGGGATGGGTCAGCCACAATTTTCTGGGCAAGAAAATAATGGTTTCTGCTCCAGAGATGCTTGAGATGATCTGTAGGACCAGATGTAAGAGAGGGGAAAAGTCCCAGGAAAAAATAAGGATGTTGGTCCAGCATGGGTTTTACATGTTACCACAGGAGAGCTTCAGCCATGGGCCTGGAGAGCTCTGGTGTCACTGGGGCTGTGGGGGCTGTTTGTGTTTCAGAACACAGAAAACACCCTGGACCTGAATACAGATCAGAAGATGCTGCTGAGGAGCAGCTTGTCTCATTCAGAGATGCTCTGCTGCTCTCCTGAAGAAGAGAAAGCAAAATCTCTCTGATCCCTCATTTGGGATGGGGATGTTGCAGCAGGATGTCACCAAATGCTGCCATGGCCACAGAGCCTGCTCACACTGCCCTTGTAGCCCATCTGTCAATTTGTGGTGGCTCCTGGTGAGGCTGGGGACTGAACCGTTGTCTCAATGCTCTATTTAAAAGCACAGAGTCCTTTCAAAAACAGCAATGGCTGCAAATGAAATAATTTGCTGGATACAGACAAGAAGAGGCACCTAAATGCCCATAAAGGAGATGATGTCCACCAGTAGCTCTAGAGTCCATAGAACAAATGCTGCTGTGACAGCTGAGCATTTCCCTGAGAGCATGCACATTACATTTTTAAAATAGATATGGCTGTGCCTGCTCAGAAGGCAACAGGATTTATTTTTTTTTTGCTGCTCTTAAAAACCTGCCAAGTGCCAAGGGAGTCGTCACTAGTTCTGAGCAGCAGCACAGCCTTTCTCCAAAGAGATTAAGCAGCAATGTTTCATGACTTTATTTAGCTGTATTTATGAAAGACATTTGCAGAGAGCAGGATCCACCCTGGGACATCTTTGTCACCCTCATATCAACTGCACATCTTCCAGGATTTGGTTTCTCCCAAGAATGGAGGAGCCTCTCCAGCACTGGCAGCTAATGAGTGTCTGCTGTGATGGACCCTCCACTGCTGGGCATTTGGATTAGGGAGTTACCTGGGTAAGAAATAAACCATCAGCCAACCTGAGAGTTTGTAAATTCTTTCCTTATCTACTGCCAGCCCTTGGACTGAGTGGTGGTGGTGGTGGAAGCAGGGGGGAAAGCAATAAAAAAAGAAAAATAGGCTTTGGTTCTGCTAAAGGAAGCAAGCTCAGGCCACCCTGAGCAGTGTAAATGGGGAGAGAAAAGGGTCTGCTCAAGTCCTTGCAGTGATTCAACAGGACAATTCAGACCAATAAGGGCTACCCTGGGCTGTCCTGGAGGATGCTCTGCAATACCTGAGCTGGTGCCATGTCTTGAGGATTGTAAAATATATTTCTTACTCAAGGTTTGTGCCTCTACTGCTCTCACCACTGGTCTGTGCCACACTCCTGGAACTGGGAGGGCTTTTTGGAGAGTCCCTGTGCCTGGAACACTGGGGCACAAACAGCCCTTGGTCTCTGAGAGCTCAGTCAATATATGTATCTTCAAAATGCCATGGGAATGAAAACAATTTTTTTTTCATCCTAGAGAGCAACTGGTGCAGATTTTCCCCCTTGAATAATGCTTTGGAAATCCAATGGTTAGAGAGCTGTGGCAAATTTCTTTCTTTTTTTTTTTTTTTTTTT
>VWZU01006076.1:423333-438123 GCA_013397095.1 Sterrhoptilus dennistouni | reverse complement strand
TTTTTTTTTTTCTTTCTGGATGATTGCTGAGCAGACCTAGACAGGAGACTGTGGGAGGTGAACCTTTGATTGGTATTTCCAAAGGAAAATGTGCTGGGATCAAAATATCCCCAGCAAAAACTTCCACTCCTGCTCCTCAGATCCTCCTCCCACAGCTCTCCCAGGTTACCCAGCCTGCTGGGTGACCAATTCCAGCTCCTCTCTGGAATTGCCTTGGCTGGAGAACGGAGCTTAAACTGCTCCCAACTGTGGGAATTTGGCTGTAGCACTTTCCCTGATTTATGAATGGAGATGGACATGAAAAGAAGCCCAAACCTCCTCTCCAAGACCATTTTCATCACACCCTGGGCAGCATCAGACCCTTTTCCAGCCCTTGGCCAGAGTGAGGAGCAGCTGGGAAGATGAGGAACTGGGAAGCTGCAAGGGAGAAAGAAGGCAGAGTTTGCCTTGGCCAATACTTGATCTCTCAATTACTTCTGCAGTTTTCCAGACCCTGGGTTGTAACAAATCTCCTCACCCTTGTGTGAATTCCTAGGAACAGCAGTTTCTCCATGTTTCTTTGGGGCAAAGGAACCAGTGCAGGCTGGAGCTGCACATCCCTGGAGAGCTCTGGAAGTACAAGGAGAACTTAGGAATGGTCACAGAGCCCCAGAGTCTTTTGGAAGTTGAGATTTCCACTTACAGGCACTTCTGACTCCCTGGGATAAAGTGGTCTTGAACAGAAGGAATGGAGCATTATCTTTTCCATGGAAACATATGGGAAAAATCAGTTCAGCTGGGACTGTGAGGGGTTGAGCTGGGAGGAGCAGCAGAGGACTCAGGTGGGAGCTCTGTCAGTGCTGAGCTTCATCCATGGTGAGAAAAACTACTTGACCCATGGTTGTGAGGGCAGATAAATCAGGGAGCTGCACTTTGAGGTCACCTCTCATGGCTGAAAGTGTGGGGCCTCCTTATAGGGCTGAGACAGGGTGAGTTTCTCTGTCCTGTGAAGGGAATTTGTGGAGAACAAAAATCTGCTCAGCGAACGTGTTGCAATTTCAAATCACCTCTGTGGAGCCCGAACTGGATTTTCAGGGTAAAACAGAGCAGGTAGCATTTTTTTTTTTCCACAGGATTGATTTCTGTAAGCTGCAATCTTATTTTTTGCAATCTTATATTTTTTTCTTTAGAATGATTGGAGATGCATCTTCTCCCCTGCTGGGATTTTACCATAAAAAACTTCACCAAGTTTGTGGCATTACTCATGATCACTTCAGGTGAGGCAAAAAGAGAGGTGGCTGCAGCACTACCAACACTTTTCCGTTAAGCAACCTTAGACCTCTAGTTGTTCATAATTAGCAGCAAACCATTATCCAGATTTTTCAGATGGAGAAAGCATGTTGCATTTGTGTTAAAAACCTTCTCAAAGTCTACTTATGGCAGAGATGGAAACAGCCCAATGGGTTTGCAAAAACACTGCAACAGTTCAAATGTGTGCAAAGACCAAGAATATCCAAATGTGAAATTAAATCACTAGTGTGAAAAACTGAAATTCAAGGAGTCATAGCAGTAAAAAATCAATCAAGGATCAGCTTTATTCATACAGTAACCGGAACAGGCATAAAATTGCAAACAGGTTCTTAGAAATGTTGTCCAGGGGTGGTTACACGCTGTGATGATTGATGGGTTGAATTCTTAATACTCCCTTTGGGTTTACTATAAGCTGCTCACACTTATTATAGATCTACTATATTTAATTTTGTTACCAAGTTAATTGTATTTTCCCTAAGAGCTCCAGCAGCCTGCTGTGTATTTCTGTGTCTTTGCCAATGAACTGCTCCACTTATTGGCTAATAACTGACTGTAAGAATTTTTCTTTATAAATGCAAGTCTCCTTAAATGTGTTCTGGTAACATGGTCTGCATAAGTATTCTTCTGGCTTCTCTTTCAGTTTGCTTTGCTCTGAGCACAGCAATACTTTGAGCTACTTAAAGGTTTAGTGCCCCTTTGTCATATTTACTATCAGGATCTGAACTGCAAATAGAAAAATGACTGGTTTGTAAAAGCCACTCTAATTGCTCCCAAATCTCCCTCAGTGCAAGTGAATCTTGAAACAAAGGCTTAGAAAGACTGCTTTTGTCAAACTGTGCAGTGTAGCTGGGAAATATTAGGGAAATAGGCAGGGAAGCAAGGAAAAACAGCCCTTCAGTACCTAAAGGGGCTATGAGAGAGCTGAAGAGAGACTTTTGACAAGGATCCTTCTGGATCTGGCCTGGAGATCCAGTGGTTTACTCTTCCTCCACATCCCCTGTCCATGTAACCTCACCCTTTGCAGCCCCAGCTGCTGGAGTGGGTAATTAGATCTGCAATGAAAACCTATACTGGATATAAATCATCCTCTGCAGACTCACAAGGTGCTTACAAAGGAGAATAAACTTTTAAGGGAGTCTATAAACTTAGGTTTATGTCCTGGTTTTGGCTGGGATAATTTCTTCTTACTCCCTGGCTCTGCTTTGGATTCAGCAGGAGAATATAAAATTGAATTCTTTATTCTTCCATGGTAATAGCAACTGTCCCTTTGGGAGAATCACTTCGATATCCTCCATCGGGAGCAATCTCAGAGACACAGGAGATCACACTGAGGACAAGCACGAGCTCTGGCAGCCTGGGAGGCTGGACTTGGAAACAGCTGGACAAAGTTCTCTGGCCCCTGCCATGCACTATAAATGCATCTTTTGTTTCACAGCTGAGGAAGCCTGAGGCAAGAGGAACTGAAATTTGGCCTAAAGTCACACTGGCAGCCAGACACTTCCCATGAGTCACAAATCATGGAAATTATTGTGATGCTTTCTAAGACTTTTGAATTTTTTGTTTGTTTGTTTGTTTGTTTAATCTTCCTTGAAATACCAGTTAGGTCACAATGCTGAATGACAGGCATCTATTCAGGGTGTCATCAAGGATCCTGCCCTCAGGGTGGTTAAAAATGCAGAGGAAATGGTAAGTAAAAGCTCTTTAGATATTAATGAAATGGTAAAACGCAAGATGACATTCAAAGGTAGTATATACAGAGGAATATATTCTTCCAAAACATTCATAAAGAGAAGCTGTAAGCTGGCTGCTACAATCCAGGAAAGAAATCTTAAAAGCTGTGGCAATACTTCCAGAGGTGCTCAGAAAATGAAAACAGCATGGGAGGGTTATTAGTAAGAGCAGACAACAAATCAAAAACCATCACTTGGCTTTTTCTGCACATCCAAAGTGTGTCTGGATTAGGTTGTGTGCAGTGCTGCTCCCCCAGCTCAGAAAGGACATCTCAGATAAAATAAACGGGAGAAAGGCACAGTGAAGGACATCAGAGATGGCCAAAGATATGGAACAACTTCTGCATGAGGGAAAGGGAAGCAAATATTACCCTTCAGCCTGGAACAGAGATTAAAAGGGAGAGAATATGATGGAGTCCTGTGAAAGCAGCAGGGGCATGGAGAAGATTTAAGGGAGCAGTTCAACACTGCTTCTCAGAATGAAGAGACAAAGGGGCACTATTAAGTGGTTAAGTGGGAAGTTTTAAAGCAGCAAAATAAATTTCCTTTCACAATATGCATTTTAATGTGAGGAACTTCTTTTTGTAAGACTGTGTTTATAGAAATGCCTACAGACATTCAGAAAAATCAGGGAAGAAAAGTCCTCTTAGATGCAGCTTCATAATCACAGAAAAACATCTTGCCACCTGTCTGAGGCATTTGAATTAGGCTGGGATGAAGCACCCTATGGAACTGGTTATCTTTCTCCGTTAATTGCAGCAGGGATGCAAAGGTTCAGTTTAGACTTAACAAGGATGTTTGGAACAGCTAAAGGAAGGTGTCATAATTCTTCCCACCCTTTCTGACAAGTTCTCCTTGGAACTGACTTGCACAAGGCTTGTAGGAAGATAAATCCTTTCAGGTACAAGGTGAGGAGCTCAGCTTGTGATCGAGTCAGCAAAAAGCTGGATTCTCTGGCTCAGTGTTGGAAAAGCACAGGAACAGCAGCTGGTGGCCTGGAAAGATAAGAAGCAGACCCAGAAGGGAGCAGAGGAAGGTGGAGGGGTTCAGAGTGGAGATGGCACAGGAGGAGGGACAGCCCAGCCCTTTGGTCCACAACTGGTATTGATTGTTGCTGAGAATGAAAAGGAATTACAAGTGCTGGAAAGCCACGAGTGTTCCCTCAGCTTCCATAGCAATTCTGCCAGTTACAGATTCCTCTGGGTTTGGTTTGATGTTCTTGTAATCCCTTAAGTAGCATTTTGAGGCTGCTTTTCAAAGTGGTTGCTTGTATTTCTGTTTGGTTTTGTTGGTTTTTTTTTTTAAACACAGACACGATGTGTCTTTGCACCACATAATTTTGGTGTGGTTTCCCTCCTGTGTCTCACAGAGTGATGCTGTCCCAGAGGTTTTGGTCTCTCAGGTTCTGTTAAGGAGATTAATTTTTGCTCCAAGAAAGCAAAACATTTGTTAATGTTTCGTTGCCAGTCAAGGCAACCAAGCAGGAGGAAGGATGATAAGCAAGTTTCTTACCCCTGTGGTCAGTGATTATCAGTGATTTGTTTTGTGAGGTCCACTCAGTAGGTTTGATTTGGGGATGTCTTGAGCTCTCCAAGCTACCCCTGAAGACACTGAGAGCTATGCCTTGAACATAAAAAGTGTTAAACCACAGTTAAATATCTGGAAAATTGGTACTTTTGTCTCTGCACCTACTTTCCTACATGTAAAACAAGGCCTTTCCCTGCTAGTGGTATGTTGTGAAGTCTAAAAAGTGATTTTGTTTGCAAAACTCCCTGTTTATCTTGTGATGAGCATCCCAGAAAAGTCCCACAGGGAATAATTCATGTTCAGTTCAGCGCAGAGTTTTGGTGCTGAGTGGGAAACAGGGGCTCAGCTCTCACACAGAGCATGGAAAAATAATGACTTGGTGTCCTGTCCCCACTGTGGCAGCAGCTCCAGGAGGTAAGAGACTTGCAGGGAAAAGAGTGTACAGTAATTTCATAGAATGTGGGCTTGGATTTGAGAGGATAAATAAAAGCCAGCTTTGAGGTTGTGCTGCTTTTTAGGCCTTGGAGGTGTGAGAGGGAGTGTCAGTGGAAGGAACAATGGGGATGGCTCTGTGTCCAAGACAAGGAGGAAGCAGGGGATGAAGAGGAAGAGCCATCCCTCAAACTGGGCATAAAGAACTTTACCACATGAATAACACAGCTTTTGGAAGTGGGGCAGCTGAGGGGGGCTTGTCAGGGCTGCTTCATAACAGGAATGATTTCACAGGTGGTAAAAACCCACCCAGGACAATCCTGGTGGCACAGACAACCCAAAGTCTGGTGCTTCTGAACCTTTCAGTGCTTGGCCTTACAACCTTAACCTTAGCAGTCCCTGTTCTTGATGTAACAAATTGAGAGTCTCAACAGAAGTTTCAGATACTCATGATGTCTCCTTGAAATAGAAACATTTGATTTATACTACAACTGAATAGTTCGCAGGGAAGTCATTTATCAAAAACAAAGGAAGATGACTGGAAACTAGTTAGTCTTCACACCAAATGAGAGGAAGCGGTTACTTCTCCAAATTTCAATAGTATAACAGTCAGCCCTGAGTTTAATGAATTAATTTCTCTTGGAGATTATACAAGCAAATGTGTCACCTCCATGTTACACTTGAAATAGAAACCCGGCACTGCCCTGGCTGTCACAGGAAGTTTCCTGCCCTACAGCATGACTTCTGCCAAGTATCATATTAAAAATATATATAAAATAAAATTAAAAAACCTTCTACAGAACCAGTGCTTTGTGGTACCCTTTCACGTAGATCTCAGTGCCACCCCAAATACCACTTCTGTCATTGAAAAATGATGCTGCCAGCAGTGCTGGGTATGAATTCAGCATTTTTTCCTTCTTGAGCAAAGAAAACTTAAAAAAATTCTGGAGTTTTTTTTTAAAAGATAAAGATTCACATATGGCAAGAGGGAGCAGAAAATGAATCACCCCCAGACACTAAAAACATTGTTCATGGTAAGTTGCATTACTATGGAAAACAGCAAGAAGTGTTACAATTTAAAAGTAATATATTTAGCTAAAACCAGTAACAGCTGGCTCTGTTCTTGATGAAAGGTTTCATAATTTATGTGATGAATAACAATCAGTTTGGATGTTTTTTGGATATTTCAACATGACAGCTCACTCTGGCTACAGAATAGGTTGGTCTGTGCTGGTATTTGACAAGCCCTGTTAGAAACACAAGCCAAACTCTGATCACTCTTTGGTGAAGACCAAACACCCCACTTAAATTACTTCAGCGCAATGTGTGTGATCACTAAGGGAAGAACCATATTGCCATTTTCCTCCTGGTAATTTTAATTTTTAAAAAAAGTGTGGCATTTGGCAAACATGGGATAAGGGGCATTGTTATAAATAAGAATATCAGATGGAAAGGTTTCCCAGGGCTTGTTGGCAGTCTGGAAAGCTCTCTAAATAAAATATCAGTAAGAAGGAGAAAATGAGATATCTACACTGGGATCTTACCTCTGAGGGCTGAAGCACAGAAAAACACCAAGGAGCAGACTAGGAGATCTGGCAGGAAGAAGTTTTTAAATGCTTATGGAAGCAGGAACAAATCCCATCAGAAAAGTTTGGGTAGCAGCAGGAGTCTCTGTGGACACAGAAAAAAAATCTCCAAATAGAAGAGCTCACGCAGAAATTTCAGAGACAGCCATAAAATATGCTGGGAAAAAAAATGGATTTTATTAAAAAACTGTTTGCAAAAGAGATCTGCTGCCCCTCCCAAGGTTTCCCCTTGGACACAGGGATAGATCCCCAAAGAGCAGGGCCAGGTCGGGTGTTGGAAAACAGCGCTGGAACAGCTTTGCCTTTGGTACAAAGGTAATGGCTGAAAAGTTGTACCAGCAGAGGGAGCGGGACACCAGATTTCTTTTCCTGCACAAGAGTCTAATCCAAGGAGTTTCCAGAGAGAAACCAGATTCTCAAATGCAAGCTTTACCCACTGATTCTTTAGAGAAAGGATCAGTTGATGTAGGTTTTCTCCCATGGCTGTGAAGTAGCTGCAGAGGCAGAAGAATAAAGTCCTAAATCTGCTTTGCATATTTGCAAAGGAAATGAGGAAAAAGCTCATGGTGTTGGGTATTTTTAGGTTACTGGTCAGACTCTTGCAGTTTTGTTTCTAATGTGCCATCATGAAACATCTCAGATTTGAGGTAGATGAGATTCAGCAATGAATTCTCTGGGCAGTGGGGCTGCAGCATGTGATGAGACCTGGATAAGGACCCTGAGTTAAGATCCTGGGGTTCTTTGGGAGAAGGGAACTGGGCTCCTTTGGCAAGGACTTTGGGAGTGATGCACTGCTGCTGCTGGGGCTGCATATGGAGCACCAGCAGCAGGTCACAAGCCCATTACATGTCCATTTGTGAGGCAGAAGAGAGCTGACAGTGCTGGGCTGCAAACCTGGCACGAGGTGTGCAGCCAGATCTGTCACACGGCAAAGGTGCAGAAACATGACAAACCCGACTGGAGCACATCCAGGCAATCTGAATTCATGAGCTCCTTCTGCAGAGGGGTCAGGGATGTCAGAGCTGCTTGGCAATATGACAGAGCCAGCAGGCTGGGGCTGGGCAGTGAGAGCTGATTGTGATCTGCTTGACTTGGCCCAGCACGGCAAACAGATGGACAGCGAAGGATAAAAACCGACCTCACCTCCACAGACAGTTCATGCCATAAAAACCTCATTCCCAAGAGCAAAAAGGCTCAGCTTGCAGCTGTACTGCTCCAAAGGGTGAGGTACCATCCTCCTGAGGCTGACAGGGAAAGCAGAGCACAGCTAAAGGTACCATCCCCAGCCTGTCTTTCTCCACATTTACCTTCCTCACTGAACAGCATGCTTTGAAAGGAGATATCCACACACAGAGACTAATCTGAGTGCTTGCCCCCAGCCTCTGTTGAGTTGTGCTGCCCCATCCCATTCCAGGTACAATTTGGATAATTCAGAACAGGCAATCACCAAATCCAGCCTTGGGATACAGCAACAGCCTGTTCTTGTGCCTCCTGGAAGTGACTCAGGATGAGACATCCCAGCCTTCAGAAGCACCAGGATAATGTTTTTTTCCCCAAGCCAAGTCACTCAGGTATTTAGTGGTGACACTGAGGGCTTCAAACAAACTCAAACAAAACTTCAGAATGATTTTGGATGTGCTCTGATTCAGTCTCGGACATCAGAAGGAGCTGAACCTCCATCCTTCTACAGAATGATCTAAGAAGGACCTGTGAAGGGCAGGGGACAGGGCTCACTTTATTGCTGAGGCCAAGTCACATCACTTGTTTCAGTCTCCATGTTTTGAGAGCGGGTGTGGAGAGATCACTTTCTCCAACAGCACAAGATGCTACAAAATGAAGGAGGCAATAGAGAAGATCTTTCATCTTGGCTTTACTGTCCAGAGTGTGGAGAAGCCTGAAGGAATTCATCTGATGTAGACAGGGAGAAGTGTGGGAAGGAAAAGCTGGGAACTTTGTGGAACTATAGAACAGATCTTAAGACACCAAAACCTTTGCAGTGATGTGAGATGATCAGGCCCCAGCCCATCAGCCCATCTCTCCTGTGTACACAGACAGGAAATCTCTGCCACCAGGAGGTGGTAGAGATTTTTGAGCTTTTCATGCTCCTTGTCATGAACTCTTTATCTCCTCAAAACATCATCTGGGAAACATCATAGGCGCAGACATATCAAAAGAGCCAATTAATCATTTGCAAGAAAACTGCCTTGTAAAAGTGCCCAATAGTGCAGATTTCTTGTGTGCTCTACATTGTGGGTCCTGCTGACATCAAAAGCCATTGAAAAACCATCACAAACAGTCTCAGAAGAGATTTCTGACATCACATCATGAGCTCAGCCCTGTCCTGACCACCAGCCATCCAGACACCTCCATGTCAATGCCTCTGCCTGGTCACTTCCAGCCTCTAGATCCAGGGGCAGGGATAAATACACAAAATCTTACCAGGTGCTCAAGAAACTGGTGTGGGTCTCATCCCAGCTGAGTGTTGAGCCACAGCATAAAACTCCAGTTCCAAAGACTTCAGGGATCGAGTCCTGGTTTGAATGGGAAGAGCAGGAAAGCAGTTGCTTGGAAATACCAACACAGATTTATTCCAAAAAGCACCCTATGTCCTGTACAAATAATGATTTCATTTTCCTATCCCTACTACTGCTGTCACACTGGGATCTGGAAAGTCCAGCAGACTCTGTCAGTCTGAATTCTCACTGCTCCCAAGAAAGATCTGCTGGTACACGTGGCCACAGCCCTACTGAAAAGAGCAGAAGAATTTTGTTGTGGTGGCTTATCATTCTCAGACCCTGCTGAAGAAGTGGGAGTTGATAAAGTAGAGCAATGGATATTGCTGTGTATCTCTAGCTGCTAAAGGGAAAGGCAAAAACATGGTCAGTGCTTCGTAAAAACAGGTTTCAGCCCATCTTAAGTGATGCAGAACACAGTGGCCATGTGCTATTTGCATTTATATGGAGTTCTGTAACTGTTAGTCTTATTTTGTCATTGAGACTGAACAGTCTTGGATGATCTTTAGGGAGCAAATACCTGCAGCAACCAGCTGCTATTTCAACTGAGTCTCTTCTCTGCTTGCCTCCCTTTGAAACAGGCATCAATACATTGACAGTGCTACTGCTAAATAAATGTTTCCAGGAAATGTTTGAGTGTGGGCTCAGAGGAATAGCTACGTCCCCTTGCTATTTGCAAACAAAAATGATGAGTGCCCTGAAAGCTCCTTTCTTGCTGCCTTTGGTTAGAATGAATGCACTGGGCTGGGGGCTTTCATTTTTATACAGCATGGGGGCAATTGTTACTTGCCCCCCTGATTCCTAGTGTCCCAGAGCATCCATACATAAACTGCTTTGGAACATGCAGACTGCTCTGGCAGCTTTCTCCTCCATCCTTAATGCCTTCTTTTTGTCATGGTTTCAGAAAGAATTGATTGTTTCTTGTTCTGCCTCCCATCAATAAAATCAACTGGCATTAAAAAAAGCTGCCTTGCTCATTGCCAAATCGAATCCTTTTAATATCTGGTGATGCTCTGAAATATGTTGGAACTGGGTTTCAAATTTTGGTCCAAGCTGGAATCTCCCCAGTGTTCAGACAGAGGGGGGGAAAAGCTCTTAAAACTGAGCTGCCAACTTGAGGCATCTTTACACTAAATAATTCCATATTGTCAATGAGTCCTTTCGACCTTGAGCCCATCCTTCATTCCTGGTGTGCATGAGGGAGATTAAGCAAGAACTGGCTTTGCTCCAGTGACTTTCATGGTGCCACTTCAGAGGTCAATTAAAGGAACATCAAACACTACAGATTTTCTTTTCCCTATCTACGGGTCCAGCTCCTTCATGTTTATTATGCTGGTTTTACACCAGTGTGACTTGTCTGAAAGGAGAACTGGACCCATGACACACAAAATAATTTTTTCCAAGTGACAAGAGATAAGTCCTCTTGGCCATGCCTTTTTAATGGTTCTTGCTAAAGGTATAATCCAAGCCAAAATGACACACTCTTGTTAAAAAAAAACAGTGTATTGGAAGGATGAACATAGCTAATTTGGAATGATCAACTTGTAATTAATTTTTCACTTAGAACTCTCACTTGGCATTAAACAATCCTCTCTCTGTGGGTCCTTTTTTCCCTTTTTCACACATTCACAGGCTCACAGGTAAGCTGCATGACAGACCAAAGCTGCCTGTTGTTTTTTCTTTTATCTCTCAATTCTCATAACAACACAGGGCAGAACCTCCTCAAAGAGATGAGATGACAGGATTGGCAGCAAGCTCAGCTCATGGTGAAAAATCTCCCCTTTCTCTTGCCTCAGGTGGACTGGGGAGGCACATGGAGGATGGTGGAGCAGAGAAAGAGAAGGGCATGGAATTGGCATGGGAAAGGGGAGAACTGGGTTGTGTTCCTCAATGCCTGTGGTTGATCTGCTAAGGGATCTCAGGCAACCACTTCAACTCTAAGCATTTTTTGCCACCACTCTTGCCCTAAATCCTAAAGTCCTCAGGCTCCAGGGTGACCTTATTGAGGCTTTCAGTACCTAAAGGGGCTCCAGAGAGCTGGAGAGAGACTTTGCACAAGGGCATGGAGGGACAGGACAGGGGGAATGCCTTCACACTGCCAGAGGGCAGGGTTAGGTTAGAGTTTAGGGAGAAATTCTTCCCTGTGAGGGTGGGGATGCCCTGGCACAGGTTGCCAACAGGAGCTGCCCCACCCCTGGAAGTGTCCAAGGCGAGTTTGGATGGGGCTTGGAGCAGCCCGGGACAGTGGAAGATGTTCCTGCCCATGGCAGGGGGTGGAACAAGATGATTTTTAAGTCTTTTCCAACCCAAAGCATTCTCTGATCCCTGCTGTCCATGACCCTTTGAGCTGTTTGTCCAACATGGGGAGGTCTGAGCTATCACCACTGGGTCTTTAGGGAAACGTGCAGCACAAATAAGGAACTGCAAAGGAGGAAATGATGCCTCTTGCCTCACAGAGAACAAACCAGAGGTGATGTGGTCAGAAAATGGGCAGAGGAGGAAAGGTCTGCCTCTTCAGGCTCTGCTCACAATGAGGATACTCAGGGTTTCATGACAGCCCCATCCAGTGGGATTTGAAAAGCAGCTGTGAAGTACACCCAGACTCTTGTTCCTTTCTATTTGAAGCAGTCTGGGAAAGCTGTGAGCAGCAAAAAAAAAGACACAGGGACTGTCTGCAGAATCAGCAAGATGATCAGGAGACATTTACATTGTTCTCTCACTTGAGAAGTTATTTTTGCAAACATATGGCCTGGAGTTAAGTGTGAGGGTTTTTTTTGAAAACATTGTGGCCAAATTCTGTGGTCAGTAATGGCATAAGGCTCTTTTTTCCTTTTAGAGAAAGATGTCTATTTGTGGAATCTGAGGGAAATTAACCCTGTACAATAAGCTACAGGTTAAATTGATGCTTTTAAAGCTCCTTTCTGGATCAACCCTCAAATTTTAGTCAGGGAATGGTAAATACACAAATCTCTCTGCAAAATCACTTCAGCATATTTATGCAAATAGCAACTTTGATGGCCCTGTTAACTTGAAGAGAGGAAACAAATCCCCATGTGCCCCTCACCATGTGTCTTTTTTCTTGGTAATAAATGTAGTTAATATATCTTGCTCAGCGACGTTTTTTCCTCTGCACACCTCTAACTGTAACTTGCAAAAAGCCCAATTGCAGAGAAAGCAATTTGCTTGATCTTTCTGAAAAGAAAAATAGTCAGCATAGAGAGAATTCAGAAACAATACAGAGCTGCAATTCATTATAAGCTTTCAATGAAACAGAAGGTATCACTGTGCCCCCATTGCACAGAGTGATGTTGGAAGGGAAGCACAGGCAGGAGCAATTTCAAGAATGGCTTTGCTAGTATTATCATCTAGTGATGTTAAAACATGCACAGCATGTCCTTGAAAGCCTAGGGATAAGAGGAGGAGAGGAGATGAAGAATTAAGCCTGAACTAAGGTGTTTGGAAAGCTTGAAGCTCAGCGTTGTTTCTAGGTACATCAGTTTAACCTTCAAATGAACCAGCCATTTCCTTCCTTCTCTTCAAAGTAACACTTTTAAGTCCCAAAATTTGACTTTGAAGCTGAGATCAATGCTGGTAACGTTCTCATAACACCAACTCCCACTGGAGGTGAAATTGGGAAGGGAGGGGGACTTGTGGTTTGTTCAGAGATTCCACACAACACACCAGGCAAGTGATTTTTGCATCAACTGTGCTTCCCTAAGTAGGACGGGGAATTTCAATCCTGGAGAAGAGCTTAGAGCCTCAGTAGCTCCTACTGACCCAGAACCTCTCAAAGCCAACTAATATCTGGGCTGGCTCTCAGCTGCTCTGTCCCACATTCTGGGAAATCCCAGAGGGGTGAAACCCTGGCACTCTACAGATTAGAAGTAAAAGCAAATGTCTCATGTCAATTGGTGTAATTTGCCATGCAGGGGTCTCTGCTTCTGTTGGACAAATATAAAAAAGAATCTCTACATTGAAAAGCATGAAAAGTCACTGATCTTGTTTCACACCGAGCTTAAAAGGTGAGGGGGAAACTGTGAAATGAGTTGTGCCGTAAATTCCTGAGTTATTTCGGTGGTTGATTTATTGCTGATTTGTAACCACCCTTAGCATTACCCAGCACCAGGGGAAGAGACAAGAAATCAAGATCAAAAGGGTATTTCATATGGCAAGTGCATTTTCATATCTGCATCCACACGCCAGAAAACCTTGATCTTCAAAGCACTGTACAAACACTAACCAGCTAATGACTCCCTGAGCAAAGCCACAGCAATGGCTATTTTTAATACATCTGTTATTTGTTTGTGCTCATAAAAGGCAGTTTTGTGCCATCAGCTTATTTAAAATTGTAAAGCCAAACACAGGATGGAGAAAAATGAACGTGAGCAGAGGAAGAAGCAAAGGATATGGAATGTCTTGACTGGGCTCCCCATGTACCTGTTAATTAAAATGACTGGGTGGAAAAGGAGTAAGTGAAGAGGAGTATGACACAGGCACCAAAAAAGAAAAAAAAAAGTGAGTTAATTACTGGATACAAATACATTTTAAGGAAAAAAAACCCTGGTTGCTAATGGTCTAGCAGAGAGAAGCATGGCAAGGACCAGTGGCACAAAAAGTCAAGTAATCCAAAGCCTAATTGTTGCCAGAGACAGAATTAGCCTCTGGAATGAGTAACAAAGCCAAATGGTGAATTTGTCACCTCTTTTTTTTTTTTTTCAAATGCAGGCAAGGGTTTTGTGGACATTGTACAAAAGAGATGTTAAAGCAGGTGTACAGTGTAGCTGAGGGCAGACATCCCTTTTTCTCCCTGAACTCTCACAGAGTGTGGGGTGACAGAGCTGCCACCACTGAGGTGAAACAGCGTTTCCAAGTGACACAGAGAGACACAGGGGCTCGAAGGTGTCAGATCAGAGGGCTGGAGCTCCTCTGACATGAGAACAGGCTGGGAGAGCCGGGGCTGTCCAGCATGGGGAAGTGAAGCCTCTGGAAAGGCTTCACAGCCCCTTCCCAGCCCTAAGGGGACTCCACGAGAGCTTGGGAGGGACTTTGGATAAGGGCAAGGAGCGGCAGGACAGTGGGGAATGGTTTCAAACTGCCAGGGGGCTGGGCTAGATGGGATATTGGGAAGAAATTCCTCTCTGTGAGGGTGCTGAGCCCCTGGCACAGAAAAGCTGTGGCTGCCCCATTCCTGGAATTGTTCCAGCCCAGGCGGGGCTGGGGCCTGGAGCAAACTGGAGGGTGTGGAACTGGATGAGCTTTGAGGTCCTTCCCAACCCAAACCGCTCTATGACACTCACAGCGCGGAGTGGTGAAACCTCAATCCCTCAGAATCCGAATTAAAGGACTCTCTCCTTACTCTGACACCTGGGAGGGTGAAATCTGAGGGCCTGAACCCTCAGGACCAGTTGAGGACACCCTCCTGCCCCATCCCAAAGCGCAGCTCCCGCTGCCGGGCCCCGCAGCCCACGGAGGGTTTGAGGCTGAGGGGGTGACAGCGGCGCTCCCTCACACAGACACAGACACACAGACACACACAGAGACACACAGAGACACACAGCGACCGAGCCGAGGGGGAGGAGAGACCCCTGAGCGTGCCGGGGGCAGGATCCCACCCTCGGCCCCCTCATCCCGGCCCAGCCGAGGCCCGGCCGTGCCCTGAGGGCCCGTCCTGCACCAGGCGGCGGAGGCCGAGCGAGCGCCCCTCCGGCCCCG
>VWZU01006076.1:300935-422131 GCA_013397095.1 Sterrhoptilus dennistouni | reverse complement strand
CGAGGCTGGGGGGGTTCTCTCCCCGCCCGCCCCGCGCCCGCCGCGCCGGGAAAGTTTCGGTCCCGGTGGGTACCCCCCGAGCGGGCGCTCCGGATCCTCAATTATTCATCTTCTCGAAACTAATGAGATTTTTTTTCCCAGAAAAGTGGGGAGTTAGGGACGATGGAGGGGGGTTCCTTCGTGCCGCTTTAATATCAGACACTTGTGGTTTAGAGGGTTGGCGTTGCTTTGGGGTCTTTGCTTTTTTTTTTTTTTTTGGTGTGCGTTCTCTTTATTTATTTCCCTTCAACGAAGATGCAGAAAATAAAGCAGGTGATCCTTGCAGAAAGTCCCTTTTTTCCTCTCTCCTTTCTTTTTTTCCTTTTATTTTTTTTCTTTTTTTTTTTTTTTTTTTTTTTTTTTTTCTTTTATTTTTTTTTTCTTCTTTTGAAGTTTTTAATTAGAAGCAGCGGGTTTCCAGCAGCTGGGAGAGCCTTAGTGGGTTTCTCTGGAATTCTGGCGGTCCCAGCGCTCTGTTTGATGGGGAAAGTTTGGCTAATGAAAGAAATTATTCATTTTTACCACCGAGGAAATCGAGTTTATATTGCGTTAGTAGGTGCTTTGCAGTTGGCAAGACTATGACATGCCATGGCATAATGAACTGAAGAGGGATTGAGGTGAACTGAGGGGCAGAATAAAGGAAAAAAGGCAAGGAGCCCACTTGGGTGAGGTGAGCACTAAGGAACAGACTTCCTTCTGCATATTCCCCTTGGAATATTCTGCTTTCCGGAACAGCCTGTGTGGTATTCTCCTACTCCAATGCAGTAATAAACCAAAACACAATCAATAAACTGCTAATATCAGAAAAACATATCTATGGGCTTTTTATGATGGAGAAAAAAACATGCATTGAAGCCACTTAATAAATAGGAATTCCTCTGTGTTATAATCAGCTGAAAAATCTAAGTAAAGCCCAGTGGTTTTATCCAGCTGTTATTTGTGGCACGCAAGCAGCGTGACAGGTGTTATGAGAATTTATTTGGTGAGGTCAGTTCGTTTTTCTGCAGTCAGAGGAGTTGGGAAGGAGCTCTGAACAATCTGGAGGTGTGGCTATATGTCAGTCCAGGGACTAGTTAAGTCTGAGCCAGGTGGGACCTGTGTCCCAAATTCTGTAGTGGCTGCAGAGCATCTCTACAGTGTGATTTACCAGAGAAGGGTGAGGATTCTGGTTTAATAGTTTGTTGCAAGTTTGCTTTGGTGGCAGCATGAAATTTCTCAGTCTGCAGCAACGCTCCCACTCTGTATCAAGTTATAGATCTGAATCCAGTGTTGTCAATCCAAGTGCTCCGTGTGATGCAGTGGGAATGCCAGGAGAGCACTGCCTGGACAGAGAAAACCTCTCTAAACCAGGTTCTGCAGATGCTACAAACAGCATCTGTTTAAAAATTAGAAAAAGCATGCCAGGAGAGACCAAGGCTTTCAGAAGTGCTGACTCTTGGGATTTTACTGCAAGTCTCCTGGCCTTTTGTGCCTTTCTGGCTGGGTTCTGAGGCAAAACAAAATGATCACTAGCTCAGGTTTTGCCGTTTGAAGAAAATAAGCAAAATTTGTGGTTGTCACGTTTAAAGAGGAAAACTGCAAGTGTGTAAATCAGAGGTATTCCAATATTAAATGCCTTTGGGCAAATGAAAGACATGAACTCCTTCTAAGCTGTGAATACTTTTTGAAACAGTCTCTTAAGTTTTTGAACCATCATCTTAATATTTGGAGTGCTTGCAGTTGGCAGAGGACTGCTTTATCCTCCTGGCTGTGTGGTTTGGGTTTATAAAGTACTTGAATGGTTCTACAAAGGTGTTTTGGCCTTACCCAAGGTAAAACCAGGCATCCTTCAGGCATCATGAACATACATCCCCTTGGCAGTCAGCAAGAGTGACTCCTGGACGTCCTGGCTTGGAGTTCTTACTCTGTTCTTGTGTCTTGGCCAAAGTATTGCCTTTGAGTGGTGCTGCTTTGGAGTTCTTTTGACTGACAGTTCTTGTCGTGGCTAATTGTTTACGCAGATGCAGCACTGTAAATGTGCTACCCCTAACTATTGATAGATAACTGATAGATATTGATAGAGTTTCTACCCCTAATTATTGATGGATTTGATATCTCACTTTATTTCGGTGAGGGCAAGATTTTTGTTACCGCTATCCAAACTCAGTTTTAGTTCAGGTGGACAGTGCTGGTGGCTCACAGTGGGCTCAGAATTCCAGGTCGGTTGTGTCCATACCCTCCCCAGTGCCAGAGGAGCCTTTTTCCTGTCACACCCCCAAGCCTGTGGCACGTGCAGTCATCTGCTTGTGCTGTCACCTTGCTCCTGCCTGGCTCTGGAACACGCCTGAGGATGAGCTGTTATCCCCAGGATGGCTTTGTACTCTCTGCTTCTGAGCAGAGAGCTGGCCAGGCACCAGCTGGGGGGACATGATTTAGGTGTTGACAATCTGCTGATGGTCACCACCTTCCTTGGGGCTCCTCTTTGTCCCCAGCCTGCAGTGCCCAGCTAGGGACAGAAAGATTCACTGGGGGAAGTTGAAGGCAGCAGTGGGTGGCTGCTCTTCTGCTCACTCTTGGGGGTACCTGGAAGATGACAGGGAAAGCCCTGTGAACTGTGCTGGTGATTTCTGTCCCTTCTTCAGTGGATTGGCTTGTATTGCATGGTCTAACAGGGGATCATGCCATGGTTTCTGTGTGGGAATGCTGAAGACTGCTCACAAACAGCCATGAAATCTGATGTTAAAAGCACTGTGGTGTTCAAGAGCTGTTATCACAAAGAACTGCAGTATTTTCTATTGACTTGTGCCTTATCATCCATATTTGTGTGCATTAATCTACTTCAGACTTGGGGTGTGCATGTGATGATTCTTTTATTAATTTTAAGTCAGGCACTTTTATCGCTTTATTTATTCTTTAAAAAGTTGCTAGAGAAGGAAAATGCCTGCTTTATTTCTCTGTAAATCATCTGAATGAGCAGAAAAATGTATTTTGGTCTGGTATTTACATCCATGCCTATTGAACAAGTCCTATATCCTGCCTAATAAGAAAAAGATACTTTTTTTTCTTCCCCTCCACTTCATGCTGAGATGGGAAGGGCTCTTCCTGATCCCAGTTAACTTGTCCTTGGGATGCATGGCTTGATCCCTCACTTCTTGCATTTCAAATGTGCCGACTCTGTATGAAGTATCTGGCTTTTGTGGGAAGGGAGGGGGCCTGTGTCTCTCTTCTAGCCAATTTCTTGGAATTCATAATTTCCAGGGCATGGTGCTGTTCTAGATGAGATGATCCATCCTCTGACCTGGGGCTGCACACGGTGCTCCCATGTAAGCTCCCCTCGTCTCCACTTTCCATGTGCAGTTTCATTTGGTCTGATGCAACTTTTTCATCTACACAAACAGTGGGAATACTCTGTTCCGTCTCCTGAACTTTGCTGTAACTTCTCATTCTTCTCTGACTTTTCTGCTGGCAATACAATCACATTTAGTGTTTCCAGGGTCAAGAGTACATATGAGGTTTATTTTTTGTGGGTTTTGATTTTTTTTTCTTTCCTTTTCCCCCCATTCTTTCCAACTGCCACCCCTCTGCCTTTCATCTCAGTGCTGAAACCTTTTTAACTTTCATACTACAAAGTTCCTCTCCTTCAAGTCTGTCCTAACACCTCTTCTGTGCCTTCCACTGAATTAAAACTGCTCCAGTCAAAGTTTCTCATCTCTGATCTTCAACAGCTTCACCAAATGAAGTTTCTGCCTGTGTTGTCTTTCTGATGGAGCCCTTCCCAGTATCCACAGAGCCTTACATCTTGCAGGATGCTCTCAGCATCCCAGACCTGCATTTCTCTGACGCTGTTTTCTCAGGCCTGGACCAGCACAGCACAACTTCACTGAAAATGCAGTGGTTCCTCACATGGGCCATCACCTTCTCTTTTTCATTGTGCTTGCTGAGCTTCTCTTGCACTCGTGGCTGGAGGGTTTGATTCCCACACCTGCAGGTTATGAACACCCATCTCAGTGAGACCCTTACTAGACTTTAAAACAAGTTTTTTTGGACATTACCCCAATCTCCCCTTTTCCTCTCCTTCAGGCCTGACCTGACACCACGGAGTTGTGTAAGCTCCTGGAAGAGAAGGTGCTGTCACGAGTCTGTGCAGCAGCAGGACTGTGACATTGGGCTCACAGTGGGACACTGCGTGACCCAGCAGGGCTGTGACATTGGACTCACAGTGGGACACTGGGTGACCCAGCAGGGCTGTGACATTGGGCTCACAGTGGGACACTGGGTGACCCAGCAGGACTGTGACATTGGGCTCACAGTGGGATGCTGGGTGACCCAGCAGGACTGTGACATTGGACTCACAGTGGGACACTGGGTGACCCAGCAGGACTGTGACATTGTGCTCACAGTGGGACACTGGGTGACCATGCCTCTGGTGGTGTGTGCCAGGGAGCTGAGGAGCCCTTACAGCAGCCTGTGACCTCAGCAGTGCTTGGGGAAATGCTGAACCTGTCCTTGCCATGAGCACAGTGCCTGTCAGGAGCAAGCTGTGTGTTTTCCTGCTCCCCTGCAGAGCAGCTCTAGCGAAGGTCTGTGCTTTAATTTGGCAAGTTCAGCCTCAAGTCAGCAATCTGAACTTAAGCACCTACTTAATCTGAGCTTGCTCTAAGCCACCGGGCTTTGAGGATGCGTTCAAAGTTAAGTCTGTGCTTAATTGCTTTGCCTTAATAAGTCTGGGATTAAGGCATGCTGAGCCAGCATCGGTGGTTTGACAATTCAGCTCTTGCTCCCTGTGTGGAGGAAAAGGCTGTGGAGGGAAAAGCTACCCCTGAAACACTGGAGAGAATTTTCTCCTGGTTATCACAGCAGCTGTGCCAGCAGCTCTGCTGCAGTAGAAATCACATGGCAAACCCAGATCATCTCTGTGCTTACGGAGCACCCTGCCCTCCTGGTGGCTTGTCACTTCCAGCGAGAGGAGCAAAGTCTCCAGCTGCTCCTCCAGCAGTTCCCAGAGCTCACAGTTTCTCCGTGCACAGCACGAGCAATGGGAGGCTGGAAGAGGGGCACTCGAGGAAAGGTGCTTTGAAATTTGTGGTGGATGATGAGGCTGGTTTTGTCAAGCTGTGTTTGAGGAGCCTGCGAGGGAGGGAACAGTGTCTGAATCTCTGTGTGAGTTGAAGTCTCGGGGCTGTGTTGGCTTGTACCATTTGTGGCAGCCGTCCCTGTTCCACCTTGTAGTATTTGGGGTTGCAGAGACTCCAGATGCAAGGCTAGCCTGGAATTAGTTTTATTTCAAAGCCTTCCCTTTCCCCACTGGACAGGGGTTCTCCTTAGGAGGGCTATGCCCTGGGAGGATGTGCTGCAGTGAGGGCTGGATTGCAAATTGCCAATTTAACAATTTCCCCCACCCCAGCTCTGGGGCACAAGTGGATGTCATGGCACAAGATGCAGTCCTGTTGTAGTTGCTTTCTCTCACAGACTTGTCTCTGTGTTTGGGTGAAAAAAAAAAAGTATGGCTGTATGTCAGCACTGGTAGCAGTAACTTATGAAGTAACTTCTTTCAGCAAAACAGATTTTATAAATACTCCTTTGCTGACTAATATTGGCAAGAACAAGTTTGTTTTCTTCAGTGGAACAGAGCCAGGTTTTGTGTGGATTTTGTGCTGGAAGGGGATGACCTGGCAGCCTTGAAATGGTGCTGGAATATGGGACCTTCCCCTCACCTGGGGACATCAATTCTTGTGGAAGTTGAGGGGTCCCATCAGCTGGATGGAGAGAAAACTGGCTTTCCTTCCGGGGCTGATTCATCCCCTTGGGGTGGAATCCCTGAGGAGCTCAGCTGTGGAACTGTGGTACTGGGCATGGATACAGTTCTGGACATCTGTGGGCAAGAAAGATGAATCCAAATTGGGAAGGACACCGTGGTGAGCAGGGCAGTGAAGAGCATATCCTTGCAAGAGGGGACTGATAGAGCTGGGCCTGCCTAGACCATGATGGGAACAGGGCTCCAAACACATTGTGGGAGGATGAACAAGGAAATGTAGGGAAGAAGAGTTATTTAAACTGAAATCTCATGTTGGCACACAGGCAAATGGGTAGGAACAGGCCATGAATAAATTAAGGCTGGAAATTAGCAGAAGGATGAGAGTAATGGCAAAAAATCTTGCACAGTCTTATGTATTTAAATAAGAATTATTTCCCAAGCCTTAAAGATGCCTCATAAAGACATCTGCCAAGACTTTGAGAAAGATTACCCCTATTTGGCGGGGAGAATTGAGACAGTAAGATGGGGGGAGCAATGCTGATTTGCCAGAGGTTGTTCAGAACAAGCCATAAGTTTGATGGAGCGATCTCTGCCTCCACTGGTGACTGCACAGCAAGGCTGGTGCTGTGCTAAAGGTGGAGGAGGTGCTCTCTGTAGCTTGGTAGCTTTCTACGTGTTCTCTCTGCCTGATTTTGGGTTCCTCTGCCTTTTCATGCTCATTCTCAGGTCACCAGTGGTGATCCCAGAGCTCAGTGTTGGGCCCACTAACTTTATTAATGATCTGGTTGAGGGGTCGAGTGTCCCTTCAGTAAGTTCATGGATGGCACCAAGTTGTGTGGGAGTGTGGATCTGCTGGAGGGCCCTGCAGAGGGCTGGATTGATGGGCTGAGGACAATTGTATGAGTTTCAGGAAGACCAGTTGCCAGGTCGTGCACTTTGGCCACAATAACCCCGTGCAGAGCTACAGGCTGGGGGAGAGTGTTTGGAAAGCTGGAAAAGGAGCTGGTGGTGCTGGTCAGCAGTGGCTGAACATGAACCCAGGTGTGCCCAGGTGGACCAGAGGCCAATGGCACCTGGCCTGGTCAGCAGTAGTGTGTCCAGCAGGACCAGGGCAGTGATTGTCCCTCTGTGCTGAGCACTGGTGAGGCCACACCTCAAGTGCTGTGCTCAGTTCTGGGCCTTTCATGACAAGAAGGACTTTGAAGGGCTGGAGCATGTCCAGAGAAGAGAACAGAGCTGGGGAAGGGTATATAGAGTAAATCATATAAAAAGTGGCTGAGAAAGCTTTGAGGACTCAGCCTGGAGAAAAGGAGGCTCAGGGAGAGCCTTAACCTCTCATTCTCACAACTCCCTCACAGGAGGATGCAGCTGAGGAGGGATCAGACTCTGCTTCCAGGGAACAAGGGACAGGATGAGAGGAAATGGCCTAAAGCTGCACCAGGGGAGGTTCAGGTTGGACATCAGGAGAGATTTCTTCATGGAAAGGGTTGTTAAGCAATGGGCTGGGCTGCCCATGGAGGTGGTGAAGTTGTGTGTTCAAGAAACAACTGGACGTGGCACTCATTTCTCCGGTCTGGTTGACAAGGTGGTGATTGGTCACAGGTTGGATTGATCCCAGATGTCTTTTCTAGACTCAGTGATTCTGTGATTCTGTCACAGAAGCTCTTCCTGGCTGCCTGACCCTCTGGGTGTTGGCTGGGATGGTGGCACAGCTCCTGCCTCACCTCACCTGCACCTGGTTCACCTGGAGTGGCTTTAACCTTGCTCAATGTGACATCATTGTGACTACATGGAGCTGCACCTCCTTCTTTTCTTGCTTTGCCTAAAAGTGTGGCTGCTGCTCACAGCCCATGGGGGCATGACCTGGATGTGCCATGAGCTCCTCTGTGCTCTTCTGGAGTCCACAGAAAGGATAACCCCTCATTTTGACTGTCCTTCCAGCACTGTCTCCTTGACATTGCCTTCCCCATCTACTCAGGCAGGCAGCAGCATATTTGGTCCTGGTTGAATGTGGTTAAAATGATATTGCAAAGTGACAGATGGTTCTGGCAGACTTTTATCCCTCCAGTGCTTGCATTCCTGTTTTTTTAATAGTGGTTTTAAAGGTTTGCAATTATTTCTTCTGCACATTTGGAAATTGATGGGCTTTTGCTCAACTGCCTGCATGGGAATTCACCCATGAAAGTGAACTTACTGTTTGTGGAAGGATTGGTGGCAGGGATTTTTTCACATAAACCTGCTGCTGAATGATCACAGCGATGAATAATGAAAATGCCTGCAAAAAAAAAAAAAAAAAAAAAAACAATTTTCCTTTGTGGAAACTTGGAAANAATTTGTATCTTTTCGAACCCAGTAAAAAAAAAAAAAAAAAAAAATCAGTGTCTCTTTGTGGCAAATGTGAGAATAGGGTGGGGGGAACAAGATGCAAAGTGCTTAACTGAGTGGTTAAATTATTTACCAAGTGGACCAGCTCTACTTAGTGAGACTGAAAATTGTTTTTTCTTGTGGTGAGGTGAAGTGAGACTCCCTGGTGGCCAAAGGTTTGGGCTGGCCCTGTGCAGAGTGGCAGAATTTCACTGCAGGGAGGTATAAGCTGCAAGGTTGTGCTGAGCTAATGTCCAGGGCATGGCTTTCACAGAGCTGTAAGTGAGAGCAGCCCCTCCAGTGCCAGCACTGAATTTATTCCAAGGCATGCAGGATGTGCTCAAGGGACAGGTTTTTGGTGTGTCTGCCACACAAAACCCTTCCTGTTAGTCCTTTAAAAACATATTGATTCTTCCTAGACCTCCCTGGTAAATACTTTTGGTAAAATGGACTTGCCCTCTCCTGCATTCCAGCTGGGCTGGATTGGGAGTGGCAGAATGAGAGAGTGGGAAAGGTGCCTCTGCTGTCCTTTTTGTGGAGGCAAGGAAGAAAATGATGATTTGCTCCTGTTCTGGGGCAAAGGAGGAGGTTTTGAGTCCAGGGTGAAATATGATGTTTCCTGCTGATTCTGGAAATCTGAATTCTGTTCCTGGTCTCCAAGCTGTCCAGTCTGTTTTGTCTGATACAAGAAGAGCTCCCACGCCTGTTTTGATTCTTATTTAAGTTTCCAACTATATTTTGCGGGGAGAGGAAGGGAAAGGCAAACACCAGCATGGCAGCTCATGAGTCAGTAAAACTCCACTAAAACAGGTCTCCCAGATCCACTTTTAGACCAGTTTTAGTCCTGGCAGTGAACTCTCCATCCAGAGTGAGAAAGACATTGTAGCTTGAGGCCAACCTGGTGACTCCTCCAGTTTTCTTCCTTCTTGCTGCTTAGGGCACAGAACTGCTTGAGCAATTTCCTGCTGAAACAATACCCACTACAGCTCCCCCTCTTCCCATGTAGGCTGAGTCTTCTGAGGGACTTCTAGAGCTCACACACCTCTATTATCAATGGGGTAGTTGGTGACTTTATGAAAAAAAACACTTTCCTTCTGGGGACTGATTTTTCCTGGGATTCCTGGGAACACAACTCTTTGGGCCCTTTCCAGCTAATGGGTATCATACAACTGAATGTTCTGAGGACAGCAGTGGAATCATCTGTGCCTGTGTAAGATAAGCATGAAACAAGGCTGGAACACATGTTCTCTGTCGGGGAGAGAAAATTAGTCCTCATGGTGTGATTTATGTTCTGCATCTTTAAGTGAAGACGGCAGAGTTGTTATAAAGCAGTTGACAAGTGCAGTCATTGCAACCCTTTTCATTTACATATCTGAGTCCTGGAACTTTAAAATCTTTTCTTAGACAAAGCTTGGCATGTGGAGTGTGCAGCCCTGGAATTGTGTGGGTGCAGATTGGGGTTTTTCTCTGCAGTGCCAGAAATAACCTGTTGTGTGATAGGTTACAGGGGCTAAGATTTGTAGCAGCTTGTGTGCAAGTGGGATGCTTCAAAATGCTTCACCAGAGGAAATTCTTCAGTGCTGACAGCATGGATAGCAGGAAGTTGAACTTCCCATGGTGTTTCTGCACCGTGGTTTGGACTCTTACCTGAGGAGAGTTGGTTTTATGTGTGAGAAAGCTTTTGTTCAACGCTCAGTACTGAGTGGGGCTGCTAACACAAAGACCAGGTGGAAAATGATTGAACTCAGCATTTACCAGGGACATATTTTATGAAATTTCCCAATTTCCTATCAGTTTTTTTCTTCTTTCCAGGGTGGGATGGAATGAGAAAGGTTAAAAAAGAAAAAAGGAAAGAGAAAAGAAGTGAGGAATTAGATTAAAAGAAAACGAAATCTTTCAAGAACATTTCTGCTGAGGAAAAATAATTTAGGTCTGAAATGTAACTAAAGAAGCACCACATTTTACATGCATTGGAAAACAAGCCTTGGAGGAAGCAACAAAAGGCATTTTTCAGCTGAAAGACTGAGCTGAGCTGTTGTTGGTGTGCCAGGCCATATGTGTCCTGTCGAAGTGATTCATCCCTACAAGCCCTGCCTTCTGTCCCTCTTCCTGGGGGGCCCTGTGGCAGCAGGCACAGGTTTGTGTGTGCTTGTGCTCCACAAAGCAGGGAACTGGGCTGATCTCAGTGTGCAGGACAGTGCACAACTCTCCTCTGACCTCCTCATGGAGCTGTGTGTCCAGGAATAATCATTCCTGTGTCCATCTGCTCTGGGATGCAGCCCTGACTTTTGTTCAGAGTCAGGAGTTGTCCTTCTACCCATAAATGCTCTGTAGCAGGGGGAAAGTGGTGAGGAGGCTGCTTAACTGGGTTTTCCAAAGCATCCTGTTTGTTTCAGCGCTGGAAAGGAGGTTAATTAGATCAAATTAGGGCAACTCTATTTCTGTCTGGGGTCTGTGCAGTGTTTTTGTGCACTTCTGCTTTGAAGTGAATTCAGAGCGGCTGTTTTGAGCATCCTGGTGGAGACAGGCAACCCTGGCTGTGGGTTTAGAGAAGCCAGAAGAAAAGGTGTCTGCATTTGGGCAGAATCAAGATAACTCCCTTAAACTTATATAGTCACACTGTGCACGGGTACAGCAGTGATTCCTCTGAGAGCCAAAACTCTTGGGCAGAGCTGGAGATACCACTGGACAGTGAGTGTGCATCTGCACTGCTCTCAGATTTTGTGTGCCTGACTTTTAGAGGCACTGCCTTGAAAATGTGCAGCTTAATTATTATTGGTATAAAATATTGATGAAGTTCAGTGAGGTTTTGTAGCACTTTGTGGAGATAAGAGATTCATTAGAGTGCATTGCTTTAGGAAGGCAAAGAAAAGTGGGTGGAGCAGGTTCCAGATTTGCCCTGTGTAGGGGAATGGAGGGAAGAAGAAACCTGTCACTGTTGTTTTGCACATTTTTAACAGATGTTGACTTTGGTCTCTATTTTAGCTGGAGACTCAAATTTGCTGTCGGAATAGTTGGCTGAGTTCAGATTTACTTTAGTTCCAAGGCTGCTCCCAGACATGGGATGTTCACAACTGAGGGCGTTTTTGGTTTAGTTGCAGACAAAACTTAAGCCCTTTTAAACATGTTTTTCTGAGGAACACAGCTTTGGAGAACAACGTCAAGGTTCTGAAGAATTTCAGTGTCTTTTTTCTTCCTCTCCATGGTGAAGCAGTGTGATACCTGGAAAACAGTCACCTTAAGGCAGGAGAATCCTCTGGTGCTTTAATGATTGTTGCCCTTCACATCCTCCCTGTGGATGATGGATGGTGTGGGGCTGCCTAAAGCAAGTAATCTCATTCTGTTCATGAACCCCAAGTTTTTCTCTTTCCCTACTTGGTACTCTGAGCAGAAACTGCAGTTTAGAGCAGTCTGAGTTGCCAAATATCCTCCTTGCACATAAAGACAGGATTCATAGGACTTCATTTGAGGGTTACAGCCATCTTCTGTCATGTTCATGTGTCTCTGAAAGCCAGCTGGAATTGCACAGTGCAGTTTGAACTGACAGTGTAGGCACTGGGTCTTCTGCTGTATTTATGTTTTCTCTGTGTATTTTGGTGACTTAAGCCACTCTCCATGGTCCTGATTTTCCTTTTCATCGAATCGGCCTCCCTTCTCTCACTGTGTGTGGTGTCAGACTGGGCTAGTTGAAGGGATGGTCTGAAAGAACATGTATTGGTGCCTTTGATGTGCAGGCCTTTTTTTTTTTTCTTTATAGGTTATGAACAAAAATTGTATTCCCAAACTGGAGAATACATGATTGCTGTTCCCAGCCTTCCTCTGAGAACAGGCTTTGACATCATTCATACTCTATAATTCATGGTATTTTTGTAGCAGTCTGTTAAGGTCTGCAAGAGAGTGAAAGGGATGATTTAGAAAGGCAAGAATCATCCTGTGCCTTCTGGTAGGTCCATGACCGAGCAGGATCCTGCTCTTTGGAGTTGTTACTGGGTCTCTTTTATCATGGAATAATTTTTCTTTCTCTTTGGAGTTGCTACTGGGTCTCTCTTTTATCACAGAGTCGTTTTTTAAAGGATCATGTTGCTTTCCTTAATGTAAGCACTTGCTCCTTGTCAAACACATCCTCGTATGCCCCGTTAGGACTTTGCGCCTCGTTCCGGGGTGTTTTAAAAGCAGATTACAGAACGTCTTGTAACTCCTCAGCTGTTGGTTTCTTTAACCTGGTTTCTTGAGGAAACAAGGCTTATGTGAACACCATCTCTCTCCCCCTACTCCCTCCCTGTGAAGCTTTTGAATCTGTTGGCCAAATCCAAGTAAAATTACCGGGAATGAGAGAACGCTAAAGGTGTAAAGCCCTGATGGACCTTATAAAAACACAGCTAAAAATAAGGGGCTCTTGGTTCTTCAACAGTGGAAAAGTGGTATGATTACCTCATTCCTGGAGATGAGATGTTCTGCATACAACTTTTGGGGATCTAAAGTCATATCTTGTTTATATCCAGCTTCAGACCATGACCAACGGGAGACGTGCAGGGAAGAGAATAATGGAGGTTCCTGATGCATTTCTTTCCACCATTGATCTATGCTTTGAGAAGTTCTTGGTGTTTGTCTATTGTAGTAGCTTTTAACGGCTGTTTCTTCCATGAGTTTGTAGGGATGTGACTTTGTCCATTTCGCTGTTGTAGGATTTCTTTTCTCTGTTGCTGCTCCTTCTCTGGGTGTGGCTATTCTGCTGAGGAAT
This sequence comes from Sterrhoptilus dennistouni, assembly GCA_013397095.1. Lineage (NCBI taxonomy): Eukaryota > Metazoa > Chordata > Aves > Passeriformes > Zosteropidae > Sterrhoptilus > Sterrhoptilus dennistouni. Next base: position 409,253 of record VWZU01006076.1, on the reverse strand, counting down.
GAGGGCAACTCCCATGAAATCTTGGAGGCAGGTCCTTCCCACCCCCTGGTTTTGTGGAGGGAGGGGAGGAGAACGAGAACAAAATGTTAACTGTGAATAAACATCCTGTGGAGCTAACACATGTTTTATTTCATAATTCCTTCCAGCACAGAGATAAGATACTATCCTGGGAGGAAAGAAATTGGCTTTGGACTGTTTGGCTGCTTCCTCAGGCTGTAATGGGATGCCAGGAGCCTCACAGGGTACACCTGCCTTTGTTTGGGACTTTGAGATGATGCAGTGAAAAAACATAAAGCGATGCCACAGGACAGTTTCAGGTTTTGGTCTGAAATTCAGTGAATAAAAGATTATTTTGCACAACCACAGCTATTGGTAAAGATCCGTAGAGCAATGCAGGCTTAATGGTTGTGAACACTTTGCAGTTTTAAAAAATGGAGAGAATGGTGTTGTTTTATTATGGCTACAGAAAATGTTATCAAATATTCATGATGATCATCTCCTCTTATTTGAAATAATAAATCCAAGGTTAATTTTGTACTTGTAGAAAACTGGTGCCTGACTCTTGGCCCCTTATTTCTTCACTGGTGTAATGTAATGATAATATTTAATATTTTATCTACTTTGCAAGGATATTATTAGGCTCACAAGTATGTCATGGTGCCCAGAGAAGGAAAAATAAGCTACTCCCTCTTTCTCCTGCAGGTTAGGGAGAGGCTTCTGCAGACATTTCAGAGCTCAGGGAAAGAAAACATTGTACTCAAGAGGGCTCATGTAAGGCATAAAAGTTTGTCTGTTGATGAATTTAATGTTCAGTATAACTGTGAGGTTTAAAACAGGCAATAAAGAAATGCTACCAGTTCTGTTTTTTTTTTAAAAGGCTAAGTCCTTAAAAATTGTTTTTACCACTCATGCCATCCGTGGTGTCACCAGTTGTGACATTTGTGACCTGTGTTGCAAATTAGAATTTGACATTGTGGTGACTGCAATGAGCAAGGAAATATGCCCCAGGGGTTTATAAATAGGATTTAAAGCACCCATCTCATGATTGCATTTTATTATTCTGCTCTATGTGTTTCTGTTACTAATTTATTTTCCCAAAAAATTAATGCAAATTTTTAATATCACCATGTGGCAACAAGGCGAAGACTTTTTAGTCACTGCTGCTGCACAAAGTATTGTAAAGTCTGACATCTCTTTGAAGAGCTGTTCTTAGCCACTGCTGCTATTTTTATTTTTTGAGTTGTTCTCCGTGGAATATTTTTTATTTTGTCCTCTCGTGCCCTGAATTTTCGAAACATTTTCAGATAAATCGAGGTCTTTTCCTTTCTTGTGTTTTCCCCACTCTTATTAACTTTTACTGGACTGTGCCTTCGAAAATCTAGTTGAAAGTCTGTTTCCCTTGAGCTCCAAGGAGTCTTTAGAGAAACATCTGCCAGAAGCACTGACCTACAAAATCTATTAGGCTCTTCCCACTAGTGTGAAGCTCATTTATGTAATGCTGCTGGATGGGGTGGCTCTGCTCTGAAGATGAAATACAAAATTCAGTTTTTCTTTCATGAGCATAGGTGCAAAGTGGCTGATACTGAGATGATGTTAAAGTGTTAAAGGTTGGATGTTAATTGTGATCGTATATAACTTACCAGCTGTAATGTGGCAGAGAAGGGTGTCAAAACCAGGGGAATTAATTGTCCAAAGAGAAATATTTCTCCCTTCCATTTCTAGGCAAAGCAGTAATTTAACGTAAAATTAATCAGGTTGAATAATCTTATTATAAACACAGAAATATAAACAGGTGATGGGGAGCATATCATTAGATGACTTTATAGATTTCCATAATTTATTTGATGATCTTTTGAGTTTAATGGTTACAGATAAAACTGGCAACTTATTCACACTGCATATTTTTAATAAATATTCTGATAATAGGAAGTACCAGATAAAATACCAGAAGTTTATCCCTTTGCCCTCTGAAAGATCTTCCAGGGGTGGAGATCCAAAGGCATCTGCTCCATCAGAACATAAAAGTGGAAGCAAGAGGGGAAATAAAATGTCGTGTGCATGGAGTGGATCAGAGGAAAAGGGGAACCAGCCCATGAATTTGAACTTGCAAAGTTCTGAAATTTTCCTCTTTGATTTTGGGGATTTTGGCCATGGTGACATTTCACTCGAACTTTATCCCCACTGGCTGAGTGAAGTTAAAGCACAGCAGAGCCCATAATCTTCACTACACAAGGAGTAGGATATGGAGTGTCTAGTGTTACAGGCAGCAGCTTGGGGCTGTGTGAGCAGGGAGCTGCTCAGAGCTGGAATAATTTGGAATGCAGCCTTTGGTGCAAATCTGGACCAGGTTTCACCTTTGCCTCAAGGCTGATGAAAAGATGCCTCAATCCTGCTGCCCCAGCACCTATTTTTAATGCTGTGTGTGCCCCCATTTGATTTTGGAGGAAAGTTTTTTAATTCCCTTTGACTTCTTGGGCAGTCATCATCTCTGTATTTTTGAAGAGACATTGGAAAGCTGTGAATCCCTTCAGTGCCATCCCCCAGGGAGCCTTGGCATTTCTGGAGTGGGCAGGGGGATGTGTCCCAGACACATTAAAAAAGCTCCCCATCATGAAGTATCAGGAGGAGCCAACAGAATATTTATGCCTGCTTGTTCCCTGACCTTCCATAATTGCCTCTGATTATTCTATTACAGCAGAACATTTTAAAGTAATTGTGGAGATCAGATACTACCACAAAGGCTGTCCTGAAACTTGGCAAAATCATGGCCAGGCATCCAAATTGTGAGTCAGTCTGCCCTGATCTTCCTTCTCAAGCGGGATGTTACTCAGGCTGAATAATGATTTGTCCCTCCAATGAAGTTGCATGGTGAAAATTGGCAGAACGTGACTTGGTTCTTCGATATTTTTGCCACCAATGCAGATTCCAGAGTCAGGAGTTTTGACTGTCTGCAGTGCTTGGGATTTGGCCACTTTTACAAAAATTGTCATTGGTGAGCTCTGTGGTTTGAGCAGTGATCATCTGGTAAGCAAATTGCAGAGCTGGCAGAGGTGTGGAGAAATAACTTGTTTCTTAGTGGGCAGGGTCAGCTGGATCATTCTCAGTGGATACATGTTTAATCTATTTTGGAAACATCTCTGGTGGGGGTTGCCCACCTTCCAGGCATTCTGTTCCAGTGCTTCATTTACTGTGGTTTTCGCATGACACAGTCTTTCTTGCACTAGTTCAATCCCAATTCTTGTCCTAGTACCTTGTGACTGGTCTCCTCCTCTGCAACAATATCTTAAAGATCTTACAAACTTTTTTTTTTATTTTCCTTCATTTTTACTAAACAAACGAAATTCTTCCACTCATTCTGTGTAGTCATTCTTTCTGGAAACTTGCTTCTTGTCTTTATCTTCTGAAGTCTGGCAGTAGCCATCACCTTACTTAAAATTTCCTTCCTCAAATTGGACCCAGGTTCAGTTGAGGTCTCACTGGTGTAGCCTCGTAGAGAAGAATTACATCATATCCTTGATGTACAATGGATTGTTCGTCTCACTTCTGTGTCTGAATTTTTGGCAACTGTATAAAAAGTGATGCAGCTTCAGCTTGGGGTTTCCTCTAAACTCCCAGTCCTCTTCCAAAAAACTGCAGTTGTTCCCTGAACTGTGTCTGTACAGCTGATTCTCCACTTAGGTGGGAATAACCTTTCAGTTTTGCAAATAATTCTTTATCCAGGTGATTTCTCCACGTTGTTAAAATAATTCCAGTTCTTTCTTCAATGTACTTGGAGCCTTCTTGTTTAATACAGCTTAAGGCATAACAATTAAGCTCTCTATTATGGAAATAACAAATGCTAGAGGGACCCTCACTTAAAATCCTTTCTCCTGACAGGACCCACTGATGGCAAGCCCAGGGCTGGCTCTTGAGCACTTTTCCTCCTGGTTAAATTCTTTCCCTGTGATGTCCTGCTGGGCAGTGTCAGCAGCTGTCCTGCCATCGAGATCTGTAAAGTCTCATGTCCTTCACTATTCACCAACCTACAATTCTGCCATGGAAAGAAATGACATTACTCTGATGGGATTTAGTCTCAAGGAAGCTCTGGCTGGCATTTTCCTGGTTTCCTTTACATGTATCCTGTTTGATTATTTGGCCTGGTATTTTGATAGGAACAGAGGACACGGGCTGCTGGTTACATCTGACTGCTCCTATTTATTTTCTATTCAAGGTCGTATTTTTCCACTCTTTTCCAATTTCTTTCTCCAACCTAGCATTATCAAAGATGTTTTGGCAACCTGCTCTAATGGAAGGTGTCCCTGCCCATGGTGGGAGGCTGGACCATTATGGTCTTTAAGGTCCCTTCCAAACCCCTTTGTTTCTGTGAAGCTCCCTCTAACATTTGTAAGCTAAGTTTAAAAATTTCATTGATTTACCAAAACTGAGATGGGTGCTTTTTATACCAGACCAAGTTGTTGATGTGAAATGCATCCTGGAGCTCCAGACAGGCCTTGGTTTGGTGTCACCTCATTACTCCTCAGGATTTACTGCTTCACAGAACAGTGACTGCAGAGCCACATTAAAGATACCGTATTTCACTGCTGCATTAAGAATTTAAAACATATATATTAAGGTAAGGTTGTGCTTTTCCTTTATGTCTATGAGGAAATCAAGGCAAAAGCTGGGGCAGATAACGAGGCAAAATTTTTGGCCAACTTGTCAGTGACTTTGAAATGACCTTTGCAATCTTTGTTATCTTTTTCTCCAGCATTTTGCCAGCGCTTGGGAAGTGAAGTCACGTCAGCATATTGCTCACAGATGGTGACATTGTTAGATGTGGTATATGGCAAGCAAAGGCTCAGGTACTGCTCAGAGTTAGATTTAAATGCATTGTAAACACTACACCGGCCTTGGCACAGGTGGAGAAATTCACCTACACAAAAAATTACAGGAGACAAAAGGAATCAGGAAGGAGAAACTGTTTAAATACCAGAAGAAATGTGTTTAATGGTCCTAATGAAGAAGTACTGTGCAATAGTGTGAGTGTTCAGGAGATTGTTTGAGTTTGTCTAATCCAAACCATCTTGCCTACTCTCTTTTGGCCTGGAGCCTTGGGAATTCAAGAATATCCATTGAAGAGCAGATTGGTCCACCAGCCAAACATCTCCCACTTCATCACTGCATGAAAATCTGCTGAGTTGTACCAAGAGCTGCAGCTGTATCCATGGGAGGTCTGAGCAGTGGAGGGGCTGGAATTCAAAGCCAACACCAGCCGCCCCATGGCTGAAAATTCTGAATGATCTGTGATTAGGCTGTAAAGGACAAGAGCAGGGAGCAGTGACTCCTGGGGTTAGGTTAGCTCAGGCTGGTGGCAGATCTACCTAGAAATGGTATCTGGGAGGAAGTGTCTCCCCCTGGCCACACCAGGAAAGGACCCAACAAGCTGAACTCTTCATCCTTTGCCACATTCCAAGCCCCAGCTGAATAGGTCATCGTCACATTCCTTTCTGGAATTCATGAGGATTATTTTTTAAGCTCATAATCATCAGAATGTGTCTTCTTAGTGTGACTCACTAATATTTTAAGGTTTTCCTCCCCCCTTCCCTAGTTCTGTGTAAGTGAAGTGCTGCATTCTTGGTGGCCTAACTTCGGTTTAAGCTTCAAAATCCTTTCACAGCTCCAAGGAGGAATACTGACTCCTCTGTGCCCCGGTCTCATTTTGCATGGTGTGGATAAGCTGCCTCAAATAAGCTGCCTGCTGACTTCTGTCTCCTCTAGAACCATCTATTTTTTTTCATCGAGTCCCAAAGCTTGAGTTTTGCATGCTAGTGACAAACCCTTTGTGGCTTTGGTGTCTCGGGAGATGGAGAAGCAGCTGATGAAAAGCAGAGCCTTGCTGTCTGCCACATGGTTTAGAGAGAGGTTCTGATTCTGGCAGAGTTGTCTGTGGGCTGGATATTCAGCTGTTAGTCAGGTTCTAGAGCTGGATTCCTGACTCAGGCAAAGCCACTGAAAGGAATTGGAATGTTCCCTGGTGACGGGACTGCAGGAGTAGCCCTTGGTCTGTTTTTTCCCCTCTGCTGCATTTTGTCTTGTTTGAATCTGCTTGCAAATCGACTGCACTTACCAGTGCATAAAGTGAGTTAATTTTGATCTTGGCCTGTAGTTATTTGCAGGTACTCATCCATCAGCCTGTGTTTGTTTCTTTTGCCCTGCTCAATGGCCATTTCTGCAGATCTAACTTGCAGACTAGAAAGACTCAAGCTGCAAGAGCAGATCACTTGGGAGTGCTCAGGTTTTGTCTGCTGCTTTGTGGAGTGTGTTATTTGAGTTCTTTGTAGAAAAGCAAACAGCTGACTAATAACTTTAAATGTTATATACTGTTTCAAAGCCATTGCAAAGCACTGTTAATTTAGTGATCACAGGAAGACAGGACTGTTGAGTGAAATTAGAGACGATTGTATCTTTGTTATTTTCTTTTATCTGAGAAAGCAGGAAAGCCTATTCTATTAGTTTTTTTTCCTAGAGCAGCAATATGTTCTTATCTTAAACATGCCATGTAACATAAATAATTAACCACAAGGATTAAAAATAGAAATAAATATAGGTTAGTAATCTTGTGTCTAGATGAATCCTCTCTCCATTTACAAAAAAAAAATTACAGTGTTACACCAGTGTATACCTTCTGTGAGTGAGATCAAAATTAGATCACTGAATATTTAGGTGCTCTGTCTGTGTTTGACAATTCTCATGTCTTGGTGCTTTTCAGAAGACTGCTGGAGCCTATTTATAGCACAGATTTTGAGCATCTGACACATAAGCTCCAGTGGACAGTTGGGTTAGTTTTTAGATTCAGAATACACAGAGTTTGCTCAAGTTGAAAGTGCCTTTTTTAATATTGCCTTGTTAAGCTGTCACCTTCTCCTCCAGGCTGGGAAATGTGGCCATTTGTGAGCTTGGGATCAGGCTGAAGTAGCTGCTTATTAATAACTCCTTTACAGCGTGGGAATTTATTTCAGGTTCACACTGATGTAACTGAGATCAGAGCCTTGGCATACACGAACACTTCAGAAACGGAGATCACTTTTAGAGTGCTTTGTGGTAACTTGGAGTTTAAATTTGCTTGGAACAAAAATATTGTCTGTTGTCTGCGGAGGACAAGGGGGAATGGTTTTAAACTAAGACAGGAAAGATTGGAATTAGATTTTAGGAAGAAATTCTTCACTCAGAGAGTGCTGAGGCCCTGGCACAGGTTGCCCAGAGAAGCTGTGGCTGCCCCTGGATTCCTGGAAATGTCCAAGGCCAGGTTGGACGGGGCTTGGAGCAACTTGGGACAGCAGAAGGTGTCCCTGTCCATGGCAGGGGGATTGGCGCAAGATAATCCTTAAATTCCTTCCCAACTCAAACCATTTAGTGATCCTGTGAATTCTTGAAGTCTTGAGGACTTCCAGATGAATCTCCTGGGGTGGCTAGTAAGAGAAATGAAATGTATTCTGCATTCTTCCAGCACTGTGGAATCATCTGTTAATGATTTTACTTCTCATTAATCTGACACACATTAAAGAAAACATAATAAATATCTAAAGAAAAGCATCTACATTTTCTCCTCTATGGGATTTCCTTACTTGTCTATTCAGATCTAATTCATGCAGGTCTAATGCATCCAAATTTCCAATTGTGTCTGCTTGGAAAGCATGTGGGAAGAGAAGTTTTGAGAACTCCTGAAATGAGCCTCCTAGCTATCACTGAACCTCTGAGGTCTCTCTGAATTTTCCTGAGGGCAGCTCTACCTTGGAACCACTCCTCAAGTAATTATCTTCTCTGGTAGTTTGGCTCCAGAGGTCTCCTTCACATCTGAGCTTTGTGATCTGCCGAGATGAAACAGGAAAGAAAAAGTTTAAAATGCCTTTGGTGTAAGCTCTGCTCAACCTTTACTACTTTTGGTGCTCACCTGCAGCAGTGAAAAAGAATCCTACCTGGACTGGAATTCTCCTAGGAAGCTGTGAAGAACCTCCAGAGCTGCTGGGTTCTGCTACCACCAGTGCCATTCTTAGATTCCAGTGGTGTTTGATGCAGGGAGCTCTTACCTGGTCAGGATTCATTGACTGGGTTTATCTGGCAGTTGGATCAGCTGGGTCTGTATAACTGTTCCTAAAGCCTTGGGGCTCATAGATGTTTTTAAGGCCAGAAGGGACAATTAAGGTTAATCTGACCTCCTTTATTTTTGTATTACCTTATATAAAAATACCCATTGTTATTTAGTCTAACATTTGCTATAGAAACCAAGACATACACAGTAATACAATTTTAATGTAAATGTATTAAAAGCACAGTACAGCAGTCAATTTTTCTTGAAGCTATGAGAAATCCCTGGAGAATCTCTGGGTGTAGTTGGACTCAGTCTCTGGATCTTAGCAAGGGAACTTGAAATTCTATTGGACACCATGCCTGGCTCCCAGCCTCCCATGCTTGGACAGAAATTGGTCAGTTCCTGCTCTGGGGAAGGTCACTGCAAGCTCAGAGTGAATATTTACAGATAGTAATCAATGGGAAAGGGAGGGCAATTGCTTTTAGTTATGTGATTAAATGCAAACTATGTTCCATGGTGTCCAGGCTTGTTCCAGCACCTCATCCTTGGTGTGTCCCTGAAGTCAGGCAGAGCTTGCCCCATAACTCACCTTGTTTTAGCACTTTTGACCATAGTTATGTGATTTAGTTGATAGACTCTATCTCTGAATGAAACTTTGATTTCATATTCTAAATATAAAAAGGTACCAGCCTTGGTGAGAAATTCGAGTTATCTTTGCACTGTAATTCATGAATGGCAGTGGCAGTTGTTAGAAATCTTTCCCTTGGTTTTACCCAGTGAAAACCCACAGATTTTAATGGAATTGTTGGGGATTTCTCCTGGTGCAATTGAGAGAACCTGGCCCATGTGTTGCCTGTTTTTTCCAAAACACAGCTTGTGTTTCAGTCAATGCATCTCATCTCAGAGCACAAAATCATTAAACCAGAAACTTAAAATCCTAGAAGACAATGCAGGTTGACTAGTTTTCGTTTTTAATTTCATTGACCTTGAGGAATACCAGTTTTTCTGTTATCCTTGTTTACTTCAGCTTTTATTGCCCTTAATCCTCTCCAATGTTTGTAGGAGAGATGCTTGTGGATACTTAGGAGGTGTGGACCTTCAGCTAAAGTTGGAATGGTGATGGAAGTCTGGCCATGGGAATGGAAAATCTCTGTCCATTGGGGTTTATACTAAAGTCTGATCACAGTGAATTAAAAAAAACCACAATAAAACCACACCAAAGATGAGAAGTTTTGAAGTTTTACTTTGGCTGTTCTGCCTTTGATCAGTCTAAATCCAGCCTTGTCACAGTATTTCATCATACATTTCTGCCTGTTTTACATACTGCATTGCACATCCATCCAGGATAAGAATAATGCAAGGATAACTGCAAGGATCCAGCTGTTTGTTTGTAGTAGAAATTATTCTTTGATATTGAATTAATTAGTTCTTAATGCGGATCAGACTGATTTATATAAACACTTGGAAAGAAAGGGCAGAGTGATGACAAAAAAAACCCTGGTTATGAAAGAATTGAAAAAACAAGACAAAAATGCTTTATAATTTTGCAACACAGCAAGCTTTTTTCTCCAGCAAATCTGAATTGTTTAGAAGTGTTATAAAGAGAACTGCATTTACTTCATGCTGTCTGATTAGAAGTTTTGGCCTTTTATATATTTCAGCTTGGTATGTTTGCCAAGCACTCTTATTACTTCAATCAATTTAAATTTGCAAGACTGATGATCCTGACAGAATCCATTGGCACATCATATGATCCTGGAAGCTAAAAATACCATTCTCTATGGGGCTTGCTTATTTCATGCTTCAAAGCCTAAGAAATGTTCGTTTCAGGAGAGAGTGGAAAAAAAAAAGAAAAAAAGAAGTTTGCACTTGGTGCGATACCAGTAACTTCTTGAAGGAAAAAATATCTGAAAAATATCTGGTGGTTTTCATGGAATCTTGGGATGTTTTGTATAGGAGCAGCTCTCATGTCTGTTTTCCTTAGTCCGTGCTGCCAAGCCTCACATCTTCATTAACTAAATGATATTATCCTGCCCCAGATGTGATGGTTAAGAGAGAGCTACAAGAATTGCACTGAGTCTACCCTGAACTGTGGCTTTTCATTTTAGAGAGGGTGTTTAGAGTCTCTGTGGGGCCAACCAGGTGTTTGCTTTGGCCTGTTTTGGGGTGATCTGACTCCACCATTCACTGGGCATGTGTGCCAGCCAGTACTAGTGGGATGCTTGAATCCTGTCTGTTGAAATCTCTGTAAATTGCCTGTAAATCTCCGAATTGTCTTCCTGTGCATGATACAAAGTGCTGCTGAGAGCTTTCAAACCTCTCCACTGTCTCTCAGCACTCACTCAGAGCTGAGGAACGTGGAGAAAGTCAGTGCTCTGTGGGCTTTTCCTGCTTTGTTGCATTGGCATTAACCTTTGCAGTAGCTACAAGCTGCAATTACATCTCCTGAGAACCTCTGAAGTTGTCCCTCAGCTGGAGGTGAAAGTAACCCCTATGGCTGATTTAAAAGGGTGAAAAAGGTCAAGGCCCTTCTCCTTCAAGTTGCTGCCTGGGAGGTTTGTTTGGGGAATTTTTGGTGTTTTCTGTCAAAACAGGCTGTTCCTGGGAATGGCAGAAGCTCCATCCTTGGCTTTCGGGATTCAGCTGGATAAAGCCATGCCTGAACTGATCTGATGCTGGCCTTGGTACCACTTTGAGTAAGAGGTTGGTGGGAAGGGAGGAAATGTCTCCAACATTTCTATGCCTGCATTGCAGAACAGCTGCTTTTTATCCGTGCCTGATTAATGAGCAGTGTTTAATTAATGCCTGGCACTCTGTGGGGTTCCAACAATGTCTCTGCTGTTGAGAGACAGTGTTATTGTGTTGTGATTTTTTTTTCTTTTCTAATTTTCACCTGCTTCTCTCCACACAGGGAGTTGGGCAGCAGGGCAGGAGAGATGTTACTTTATCCAGAATATATCCTGGAGGTTTAGCTTTGAATCTGATTTTGTGTGAGCCTGCAGAATAGCAGGATCTGAAACACTTTTTCCTCTGTCCTTCAAATTCAGAAAGCTGAGCTTGAGTTGATTCTTCATGCTTGGAATATTTCCTTTACTTGTGTTATTCCTTGTTCTACGAGTATTTGTGCCCTGTCCTGAGATGAGAAGTTTGAGCTATGATGAGCTGTCATCTTTCAGCCTCACAGATCAGACCACTCAGAGCTGTGTAATGTGGGAAAATTTGGGCTCTCATAACAAACCACAACAAAACTTCTTGTAGCTTTTGATGGTCATTTCCATTTTTTCATTCCAGGTTGTTTTGTGACACTCGAGTGTTAACTTACTTCTGATAGAGCTGGCAGAACTTAAAGCTGTTGTGATAAAGCTGAGAAAGCTGGAGGTAAAGCCTTGATTCAAATATCTGGGAGGGTACTTAGAGAATTGCCTTGTATAGTGAAGCATTTGACTCAGCATTGTCCTGGCAGGGACTTAAATTATTTGCAAGTGGTAAGAGTTCTCTAATGGGATGAACAAACACTCAAAGGAATAACTAAACAAAAATTTGCAGTTAGGGCAACAGCAGGTTCTCAGTCCTGGTCTCTGCTTTCAGAAGATTTTCTGTGCAAACAGCATCTCAGGGTTGCTGCAAAATCTGTGGATCATTTGCTTTTTGTATGTAAATGTGTTCTCGTCCTCCAAACAGCATGAGAATGAAAAAATATTTTTTTTTTTTAGATGGCTCGGGGAAAATCTTCCTTGAAAAGTCTATTAAAGATCAAATTAGTGCAAATAAGATTTGATTAGCTCCAGAAAGGGCAGTTTCATAGGACTAATCTTTGGCTTTTTTTTTTGTCCCCCCTCTCTCCCTTGAACTACTTAGTCATCAGGCAAGGGTAGGATTCCTTTCATCTGCTGAAGGCAGGAGACAAACAAACTAAACTGATGTACTGACCATTACACTGTCATCCTTCCTTCCATATCCGTCTCTTTGGTGTGGAACAAAAGTTAAAACCCCACAACATTCGTTTAGGTCTGGCCCTTACTGATGAAGAATCCCTCTAACAGTAGGTGCAAACAGTGCCAATTAAATCAAATGTCCTGCCTCCAGTGGAGCTTATTGACTCTCTATCTAAATATAAACACTTGTCAAATCTGTTCTTTGGAGCTAAATATAAACCTGAGCTTGCTCAAGAGACCACTGCTCCCATTGGAAACGTGCAGGCTGGGATGAGGAGAAGGATCCTGTTTGATCTCCAGGGGTGGAACAGGAATGTGCCATGTGTGGGTGGATAATTCAAGGCTGACATTCCTAAGCTGTCCAGTTCCAAGGAGTCTGGGATAACCTAGAAAGGGTTTTAGGTCAGCTGAATAAGGAACGAGGAGTGCTGGAATTAGAGGCATGTGTGGTGGTGTGTTATTTTTTGTTTGTTGTTCTGAAGTGCCTTTGGTGCCTTTGATAGTGATCTGTCCCTTGAAATTCTCTGTAGGGTGAAATGGGACAAAGACAAGTGGATGGATTTTTAACTCTTTTTTGCTCAGCTTTTTTGTGCAGAGCTTTGGCTTAGTTTATCAGTAAAGGGAGCTTTTCCTGTCTCTCTGGAGTCTGTTATTACGTTTACAAGGAGTCTTTGATGGTGAAAGGAAGTATTGAGTAAAAGTAAACCATTCCTAATCCCAGCAGCAGAGCCTGCTCCTTCCTCGATAACCCAGACACAGCAACTGGCTGAGAAAACCTGATAGAAATTCATGGGCTCAAATAACATTCTGGCAATTTGAAGCAGACCAAGTTCATCTTACTTTGTCCCCTAAAAGATCAGCTTGGTGAGACTTGCCCTTCAGGGATAAGTTCCTCTAATCATAAATAAAACATGCTCTTTCCAAGGAAGGCAAGGGAAGGAAACAGAACTGAAAGATTCAGCAGTAAATTAAGACTATTGCTTTGCTTTACTGTGGTGATTTTCTTAATAGTGTGGCTGTCAATTCTGGTTGATGCAGGCAGAGGTTCTGTTTTGATCTTTCCTCAGTCTCTTGAATTTTGCTTTATACCAGTGTGAAATGATTCAGGGTGTATTAAGTAGATTTATTTGAGGTCCCAGTATTTAATTATGCTTTTGAAAGAAAGAAAAATTCAAATTTGGGATCAGATTGTCTCCTAGTTATAGTAAGTTCTCTTCCATCTATTACTGCAGCCGCTGAATTTCTGGCTCTCAAACATCTTTATTATAGAGCAAAAAAAATGTGTGAGGCAGGAATCAATGCCTTACATAATCAATCTAGCTTCTGCAGTGAACTTCTTACGCCTTGGCTGGAATGCTAACAGAGTGTTTGTTTATCAAAGACGAGGTTTTTCTGTCTTTAGGAAGATTCTTTAACTGCTGGAGCAGATAATCTCCTGTAGGCTGTAGAAGAGATACTGAGGTCAGCACAAAGCGCTGTGATTTGCCCAGCTAGGCTGGTAAAAAAACAGGCACATTTTCTGGAAAAAAAGCACATTTGGAGAAGCTGTTCTTGTCTTGTGATTAAATGAGGTAAAATGTGGTATAAAAGCATTGCTTCGCTTGACCTTTTAGTGGGAACTTTGTGGTTCTCTTCAGAAGGAGACAACTTGGATGGGTAGTAACATACGTTGATCCAAGAGGATTTCTTCCATCGAGTGTGATTTGGTGTTGAACATTTGAAAAATGGGAAGAAGATCCGAGCAGCAGTGAACAATGGTGACAAACACACCCTCATGTCCTGGCATTTATTTCAGGGACCACTTTCTGACTGCTTTCCTCAGACCTGCTGTGCTGTTCTGTTGGATGGCAATAGCACAAGTTGAAAACAATTTCTCCTTCCTCCATTCCATAGGCTTTGGCAGATTTTTCCTATCAATGGCAGCAGAGAATTGCTCCCAGGATCTCAGTCCTCAGGCTGTGTGGGCATTCCAGTTGATGGGAGCTTCACAGTCTCAGCACCCCATTCTTGGGGCCTTGAATTTCCCAGGAAACACAGAGCAGCACCAAGCCTTTTGTGGGACTGCGTGTCTAAATCAGCAATGCCTGGTGAATTGGATTGCTTGATGGAATGAGCACTGCTATAATCCTAAGTAATCACCAATATGCTGGTGTCTCAGGGGAGGAAGGAAAAAAGAACCCATGAAATAATTTTTATTGAAACAGTAACGAAGTAGATTGCCTGGTGTGTACATCCCTGGATTTGTCACATTGGGTTGGAGCAGAAGCCATTATTCTGTGCTGAACTGTTTCATTTTAAGGAACAGCAAAATAATATCCATGTTTGATTACTTGGAGCTGTAGTAACGGGGCAGGTGAGGGCACAATCTTCCTTTTACTCTAAGAAGGATATTTTTTCTCATTCTTTATTTCTCTGTCTTGTTGACACAACGCCACAGCACAATAATCCAGGGTCTTCACAGAACATTTAGTCATTTTGATCCTCAGATAATTCTACTAAATGTATTGCTGAAGCATGGCTAATTTTGCAGAGGGTACCAGTGTTTCCCAGGGATGCATTCAGCAAGCTTTGCCCTGCTCCTGCTGCTCTAAATGTGATTTGTAGCTTCCTGCCTTTAATTGATAATAAACCAGATGCATATCTCATTTTGCTTGGGATCCTTTTTGTTGTATGATGAAGAGCCCAATGCTGCGTGCCTGTGAAGAGTGAGATGTGCTGGTTTTAATGGAGTTGAAGGGCTCTGGTGCACTCCAGAATGTCCAAGGTGACTTGGGGACCTTCCCATCCTCAGGAGTTGTTCTCGTGTCCTGCAGACCTGATGCTCTTCTGGACCAGCTCAGTCTCTGATAAAATTTCCTACAGTGGCTACTCAAGTCCAGGTCTGCTCTTGGGGTATTTTTTAGAGCAAATCAGAGCATCTCAACTTGAGGCAAACTTTCTAGCCCTTCCCAACATCTGCATTGAGGAGGACAAGCACAGGAGCCAGCACCTTGCATAATTCAAGAAAGAAGTGTCAGAGGCTCCAGATGTGTCTGCCTTCCAGGCAGGAGAAGCAGCTAAAGGTGCAGACTGAGGAATCCTCTTGCACCCCAGCTTGGCACCTGTTGAGTCACATTTACCCTCTTTGATCAGGGCAGTGCAGTGTCCAACTCTGCAGAGGGAAATCAGAGAATCATCACGGAATGGTTTGGTCTGGAAGGGACCTTAAAGCCTCTCTCATTCCACCCCCTGTCATGGGCAGGGACACCTTCCACTATCCCAGATTGCTCCAAGCCCCATCCAGCCTGGCTTTGGACACTTCCAAGGATGGGGCATCCACTTCCAGGGATGAATGAAATGGAATTTAATGACTCTCTTTGCAAATTCCCTGCCAGCAAACCAGTGCATCCTTCACCTCTGACTGTTTTGGATACTGTGGGATAGTTTTTCCCAAATAACAGAGTTCTGCCTTGTGGAAGGGGTTTGGCATCTGTTCATGCTTCTTATTTATCCAAATACTTGGAGTTAGCCCAAGGGGATATAGAAATGGTTGTGCTCTTTATAGGCTTCTTCTTCCTGCACCACCTAAATGCTTCAGAGTTCTTCAGCTGATCTTGAGAACAAAGCACTTCAGTTTCAGGTTTTGGCTGTGTGGTTGTGTTTGGAAAACTCAGCTCCTCAGACACAGGATTACAGCTCCTGTTGTTGTTTGGATTGGCAATCTTAACTCAAAGTCCCTCTGTTTGCTTTGTGCCTGATCCCATAGTGAATGTGAAGGTACAGTGAATTTTGCTGGGAAACTCAGGAACATGTTTTAGATGAGCTGCTTATAGTCATCACACCCTGCTTTTAGGTGGCAAAAATGTTATAACTTGACCTCTTCTTTCAGCCTTAATTTACAGATATGCAATCTCAATTTACCTGGATGTGTTTCCCTTTTTTCTTTTTTTTTTTTGCCTGCATGTCTGTATAGGACACACGGCCTAAGCCAAGTTCAAATTATTACCTTTCTTTTTCTTTGTATTTTTATTGGTACTGTTTCCTTAGTCAGTGCAAGAGCAATCAGAAGCTGGCTCCACTTGCTTGTGATCCATCACTTTTTGAAGGCATTGGTTTGCTGCTGGAAGGTGTCCATGTTGTTGACTGAGTGCTACAACTTTCCTTCCTTTTCCAACCTCTATCAGACATGCATTTTTATCCAAAAGTCCTGGGCAGCAAGCAGTGCAGTGTGAAGGGCAGCCAGCTGAGGCAGGGCAGATCTCTGATGGGAGCAGTGGATTTATCACATAAAACACAGCTGGGAATTCTCCAGCTGACAGATGCCAGGAGATGGCAGTTTAGAGGAGGGATGGCATTCCTGTGGGAGTGCTCCATCTGAACTGACAAATGAAGAACATCTTTCAGGTCAGAGAAGCAATTCTGACCAAAGGGAATGACCAGTACCGTGGTGTTTGGGGCTGTGCTGCTGGAGCTCAAGACTTGTCATTTTTAGGAATTTAGGATATCAGGGTGGGTGGAATCCACTGTGAGAGCAGGTAATACTGAAATGGGGATCGCTGGAGTTGGGGAGATTCATCTTTGGAGACATTAAAAACTCATCTGGGTGAGATCCTGGGCAACCTGACTTACCTGTGATGTGGAGCCCTGGCCTCCAAGCACATGGATATTTTCTCCAGCATCAATTACTCTGTGATTGCCACACAGTCAGCACTTGGACAGCTTGGAGGGCCCAGAGGGGAAGGCAGGAACCTCATCATAAAATTGTGATGCTCTGAGACATTCTTTGAGTTAAAAGGAATAAATTTGATGCTCACACTGGGCCTGAAATTGCAAGAAATCTTTCCAAGAACTGTTTTGTTGTGGGAAAGCACAGTGACCTGGAGGAGATGGAATGTCCCTCCCAGCTTGGCAGCCTTTGGCAAGGCTTGTCTTCAGCAAATGCTGCAGTCTGTTTCTGGTTCAGCAGGTGAGAATCATATCCTAGCTGCTGCAGAGTAAAATTTAAGCAGTTTGGGGCAGTCACTTGGTATCAATTTCTGTGTCCTGTCAAGGTCACTCTAATGCCTTTTGCTGAGAGGAGATTGAAGATGCCCTTTGTGGCTGAGCCAAGTGTGGGATGTGTTTTACACCAAGAGAGAGTAGAGTAAACTGACACCAGCCACATTTCTGTGCATGTTTTGGTCATTTCACGTTATGTGGGAGCAGAATACACTGACAGGAGTAATTACCATACTGCTGGCACACATCAGTAGTGTTCCCTAAAATCCATGGAGCCAATTCAACTTGCTTAGAGGACTCTTCATTTCAGAGCCATCAAGGCTCAGAAGGGATGTCTGAGTGCTCCTGCCTTTGTGGCACAAGGTGGAAGTGGCCAGTGTTGGAAAAGATGGGACAGGAAGGACTTATGGATATGGTTGTCTGGTAAGAAATACTGGAGATGTAAAACCTATGAGTGAAATAGAAATGAAGGCCAGCTTTGAGATGTGACCATGGCAGGCAGGAAGATGGTGATTAGCTGGAGTCAGGTTGAAGGACAGAAAACAAAAGGACCCAAGGATGTAGCCGCTCTCCACCCTGCCAAGGCATCAGGGAGAAAGCAGATAGGAAAAGTAGTCTCTAGAGTTTAGAATATAGGATTATATGGTAATATAGCAGTTCTCATAGGCTGCATCCAAAGTTTGTAGGTTTTGTATCTTGTGCTGGTTGGTCACTGTAAATTAGAATATTCAACACAAAAAGAGATATAATGTATTGTAACAAGGTCCTCGCTCTCTTACTTTGCTTCTACCCCTTAGCTCTTGCTCTTCTACCTCTCCCTTACCACTCCCTCTCTCTTGCTCTTGCTTTTTCCTCTCTTCTCTCTCTCTCTTACTGCTCAGACCCCTGCACTCTTGCTCTTACCTCTCCTTACCCCTGTTGGCTTTTTTACCTCCCTCACCTCATACCCTCTCTCTCCCCCTTTCTCTTTTGGGGCTTTGCTTCAGCCAAGGCTGGTGGCTGAAGGCAAAGCCCTCTTTACCCACAGCCCTTGCAATAAAACCACATGTTTCTAGAATATCCCAGGTCTGCAGAGTTCCTTGTCCCTGCCCTCCACAGATGCTCCTACAGGGCAGTAGGCACAGCCACTCCTTCTTGCATCATCCCTTCTCCAGGTTTGCACCTGTCCTGGTGGAAGCAGTGTGGCTCCTGCAGTCCTCCAGAAAGGCTGTGTTGGACACCAGGCCATCCATCACTTCCCTTTTTTCCTCCTGAGGCTGCACGGTTGTGAAAATCCACGGGCAGGAGAACAAGCTGTTCCACTTCAGGTCTCTGAGGTGGATTTGTGATGTCGGCACAAAAGCCAGCTCTGTCCTGGAAACAATCTGCTGCTTCTCAGCAAGGGGGGGTGCCAGAGCTGCCTTCTGCCACAGGGATGTTCAGGGCAGCTGTTCTTTGAGCAGTGGTTGATCCAGGTGGCCTTTCTGACCAGGAGGTCCTGTCCCTTTTCCTGCTGGTGGCCCCTGCTTGTAGCATTGCTTGAATAGTTTGGGCTTTCTGTCTCAGGACTTTCCTCTATAGTATTTTTTTGCCTACAGTGTTGTTTGCCTTTACATCATTTCCCCTCCCTGCCACGTTTGGGGGAAAATCAGGAGAAGCTTTTTCCCTGCTTCCCTTACAGGCAGTGCTGGTACTGTGAGGAGCCCAAGGGATACTGAGAAAAACGAGACAGGATATAAAAAACCTGCTCTTTTATGTAACACATCCCTCTTCCCCATCCTGAGAGGAGATCACTGGTGTGCTTGATCTGAAAGGGAGAGGTTATACATGTTCTGCCCAGTGATGCTCTCTCCCCTCTTCCTTTACTCTGCATTTTCAGCACATTCCCCACGGGGGTGATGCCAACTTGTCTTGTGTCATTCAGCACCATTTTACTGCCTCACATAACATGCAAACCCCACAGATGAGTTAATGTCAGCAGGAAGCAAAACCAGCTGATACTTTTGTTTGGAAACTGGTATTTCTTTCCTTTAACCACCAAGACTTTGAGTTCTGAAATACTGTCCCTCTCCTAGGAGCTGTAGATAAGGCAGCTTTGTGTTTTCAAGGCTCTGCCTCTTTGAGGTAAAGCACTCAGAGGGTGATGTGTTCGTGTAAAAAGGTATCTCATCTCTGTTTTGCTGTGACTGATTTATGGTTGACTTTGCAAGCCAAGTTCTACATGGGTTATAAAGGCATGCAGTGGAAATTCATGGGGGAAAGCAGCCTTTTGGAGCAGGTTAGAAATAAATGTCTTACAAATGGTAATGTCAGTTCCTACCTCAGCTGTAAAATCAGTGCCATAATTTAAAGGTATTAAAATTAAATGGGCTTAGAAAGATGCACCTCAGTAGCACAGACCTTGCTTCCAGCTGCAGCAAGCAATGAAGGGTCTTTGTGGAGCCTTTGGCTCTGCTCTGGAGTTGAATTCACTGGGCACACACACTGACTATGAAGAAATATACACATCTCTCAGGCTGATCTCACTTGAAATCTGTGCTGTGTGTCAGAGAGGTTCCTTTAGAATAAAAATGTGCTCTTTGATTTTTGTGAGTAGTTTGGTGAAAAGGGCACAGACTCACAGGCCAAAGAAGAAATTGTAGTAGTAGCATACCTGACAAATCAGTTTGTGGAGATGTGGAGTGGCTCTGTGGCTCAGAGCTGGGCAAGGCAGCTCTCTGAATCTTTGTCAAGTTGCTGGAATAAAGTATCTACTTACGTGGGCAAAATAGCTCATTGTAATGCTTGAATAGGCTGTTATTTAAAGGCCCGTGAGTCTCATTCTATATAGAGCAACATTTCAAGGGGTAAAAAGACTAAATTTATATTGGTATTTTATTAAAATTTATGCTGGCACAGCAGCACTGGAGCTCCAGTGGAAGCTGAGTTGGCTCTTTCATTCAAAGTCGCAGTTCTGCCTTGCTGTATAACTTAGTGAAAAATTACCTGTGGAGATGAGGTTTCTCATCCTGATCTCAGCCCACCAGGGTGTTTGGTCTTTTAAGTGCTTCATAACCACTCTCTACTGCTGTGGGTGTTTAAATGATGGAGCTGGAGAAGGTGCTTTCCTGGTGAGGCTTTCTCTATATTTAGGGCTTGATGCTTTATTGTCTTGCTTAATTATTTCTTTGCTGTTCCAGGGGCTGGGGACATGGTTCAGGAAAAGCAAGGGAGCTCCTCAGCCTCCATCCCACGTGGGAAGGGACAGGGAGGCACAAGGACAAGAAAAGGATTTGCCTCCTCTGCACAGCCCAGCCAGCAAGAGAGCCCAAAGGCAGCTTGGGCAATTTTGTGCCCCAGCCCACACTCCAGCCTCAGTTAATTAGCTCCAGCTTGTAGACATGGGAAAGGCTGAAGTCATCCCTGTCATCTCTTGGCTCCAAAGCTGTCACTTGGCCTCTTGCCTTTGTGCTGGTGTCCCCTGCAACGTGCGTGGCTCACACCAGAACAGGAGCCCTTTTTACACTCATCCCACACTGCTAAGGAAAAGGAAAAATAATACTGTAACCCTTTAAACCCTCTGTTTACTTCCATGTAATGTGGTCTGGATGGAATTGCATCTGTTGTACATTCTCATTCCTGTAGCCTCTCTGCTCAGGGGATTGTGTCTGTTGGTTTTACTGCTGTAAGGGCCTCACTGAGGAACTTGTTAAAGTATTTTGTTGAAGTATTATGTTGGTAAATATTTTGGGCAGACAGGGTTTTTTTAAAGGGTATGGTGTGTTCTTCTTTGAAATTTATTTCCTTTTTTCCTTATTCTCATGTGTTGGGACAAACAGAGCCCTGTGCCCATTCTCTGAGGTGTTTTTGTTATAAATAATTTGGGATAATTTGTTTATGGCAGCCTTGGCCCAGGTGATGTCAGAGTTGGCTCAGTGAGGTGTCCTTGGAGACAGGAGCCACCTGTCTTCACTGTTCTTTTGATGTGGAGCCTGGCAAACTCCTGCTGGGGATGGCTGGCTGTGAATCCCCATTGAAATTCTGGCCCAGCGCTACCTTGAAAATGCTGCAGCAAGTTCATGTTTGGAAGAGAAACATGAACCTGAAACCACCACCCGATTTGTGGTTCCAGAGCACAGGATCTGATAGAGATGTCCCTCACAGATGTTAATGCTTCAGGTGGATTTGCTTTCCCATCCCGTGATTTTCCCTGTGTGGTTTTGTCCTAATGGATGTCAAAGTCACCTCTGAAGTTCTTGTCCTGTGTAATATTCCTTGCTAGATAGTTACAACCTGCCTGCCCAAAGGACCTCTTGTAGTTTAATCCTCCTCTGCTTTGCATCTTGGAGTCACCTTTCTGGGGGCTGTGGTTGATTCCTTCACCTCAGGAATGTGGGATGGGGATGAGCAGTCCTCAAATCTGAAGTGCCTGGGGACTGTCAAGGATGATGGTGCTTTCCATCAAAGGAGTGAAGCAGCTGCTGGTCAGTGGTGGATAGGAAGCAGGACTTGTGTGGGGTGAAAGCAGGACTTCTGCTTCAGTTCTGCCTTTCTTTGAGAGCTGGAATGTAGGTGTCCTCATTTTTTTTTAAACTTGTGACTTTGTCATCCAGGATATGGCCGAAAAGAGAGACTAAAATGAGCAACTTGTTCTCTTTTTTTCCCTTCCACCGTTGATGAACATAGCAGCAAGGACTGTGACCTGAGACTAGAAAACATCTGGCTTCTTTCACTTGTTCTGCCCTTGCTTCTCAACAGGCAGAGGGAGGGTCTCTTGCAGGGTGCTTTTATGATGCTAAGGTGAATCCTCCTGGTAGGGCTGGTGTGCTGTGCTCCCAGCACTCCTGATCCCATGTTCTTGCCTGTTTTGCTCCAGCATTGTCCTGCTCTGCAGTGGTTTTTATGATTTGATTAAGAATGTGTCAAGGTTATGTTTGGATTCTCTGTCTTTTCTCTGTTCATGCAAAGTCTCCCTTTAGCTTCTCCCAGTGCTGTAGGAGCTGTGGACTCTGTTCCCTTCCCACCTCCATTATTTAGGTCTTGGTACAGCAAAGCTCTTAAGCCCATAGTTTATTTTGAGCCTGCAGATGATTTCACTGAGAGTTTGGGTCTCTGTTCCAATTTTTGTTGTGGTTATTTCAATGACAATCAGAGAGCCGAGATAAGATGGGGAGAACGGCAGACATGAACTGGAGGTTTTTTAATTGCTCTCATCTCTGCAACAAAGAAACCAGTGAAAAGATCCTGTGAAGTGATGCAAATACAGAGCAGATGCTCCAGCTGGGCTGGACTGGTTCCAGATCTGTGTCTTGATGAGAAATGTGCTCCTTGGATCTCATTGGCATCGGGAGGAGGGGTGGGGGGAAGTTTGGGGGGGATGCTGGTGGCTCCACAGAAGAACAGTGTCTCTGCTGGTGACAGCCCCCAAAATGGCACTGCCACTGAGCAGCTCCTTCTGTCAGTGCTCAGCTGCAGCTGAGATGCTCATGAAGCACCTGGCTTTACCCAAGGCCTGTCTGATTTGATGACTAAGCCATTACAAAGTATGTGGCAGAGAAATGCTGATTTTCTGCTTTGGAAGGGAATATTGTTGCTTGGTTGATTTGAAAGCCCATTTATGGCACCAGGTCAAAGGCAGTTGCTTCTGCTGCTTCCCAATTAGAAGACTTATTTATTGATAGATGGCTGAGGTGAGGAAGTGAAAAATCTTGATATATTTTTCCTCCTGGAAGAGTTGGCTTGCTATCACAGTGGTTATTTCTCTGCTCCTCTGATTAGGTCCTTGTTTATCCTAGGAGTGCAATGGCACTGCTAATTATTGTGGCTGCTTCAATGCTGTGGACATACCAAACTGGCCTCTGCTCCTTCAGTGACTCATTTTCCTTCTGGAGTGTTCTGAGGATGTGCCGTGGAGCAAGTTCTGTCTTTCTGACATTACAGATGAGGAGCTGCACTAAACTTCTCTTCTTCCTTTTCCGTGTCTCCCCCTTACAGACACTTCCCATTTGGTTAATTGGGCAAATCTGTGCAGCACAAAATTTTCTGAGCACCCCATGTCAGCCCTGTGGTGGGAATGCTGTGGAGGGAAGCATCAGGCTCGTTTTTTTGGCATCATTGTCCAGGAGTATCAAGGGGTTCAGGAGTTCAGGGTTTTTAAGTCCTGGTGAGTCAGCACTGAAAGAAAAACAGGACAAATTATTCTCTGGGACTGTTGTGGATGGGGCAAGAGGTATTTTGCCTCAAGCTGATAAAAGGGAGTTTGAGTTTTTTATCGGGAGATACTTTCCCATGACTTAGTAGGGAAAAACATGTGGAGCAGTGGGACTGACTGAAGAGGAGAGAGAGAAGTGGAGGTACCCAGTGCTGGTGGCTGTGTGAACAGGATGGATCCTGTCTGTGTGAACAGGATGGATCCTGTTTTGTGGGAAGGCAGAGAGGGGAGGGAATGTCGTGGTGCATGTGGTACCAGCCAGGCCAGGCTCTGCAATGACCGTGTTTGATGATGAAGCATTGAGGGGCTCTTGAATGGCAGAGGATGGAATGGGCAGTGTTAACTCCAGGTAAATTTTAGTGGATTTTGTGCACAGAGAGACCCTGAACTCAACATCTGGGCTTAAAGGAGTAGTTCTCACCTTAAGAAAGTTCTTGTGGGGAAAAAAACCCTCCCAAAATTAAAAATCCTGAGACGATTTTTGCTGCATTATCAGCCTGTGGCACTGGAACACTGTGAGTCAGGCTGCAGGAGCTGAGCTTTGTGCTCCCACTTCACCCCGCACAGGCTCTGGGTGCCTTGTGCTGATTTAACTCCCCCAAAAGGCAGAAAACAAACACAGAAAGAGGGGGCGGTGGGAAGGCACCACAAATACTCTCGTAATTTCTTTCATCTTTTCCAAACTTGCAGTTTTAAACACCATGAGCTGTGCGGGGAGTTGAGTGACTGGAGGTGAAATCAGGCTTGTTGTGGAATAGGAGCAGGTAGTGGGGCATGGAGAGACCGTTCCCAGTAATAGGCACAGTGCAAAATTCACCTCTAACTGTGCAAGTCAAGGGGGTCTCACAAGCACCTTGGAGCAGAATCTCAGCCTTCCAGAAACATGAAAGTTGCAAAGTTTTAATGAGAGTGCTGGCAGCAGTGTGGGGAGCAGGATTTACCTTCCTACTCCAAGGAGAGCCATTAGGTGAGGGTGGGAGGTGTGATTCATCCTGGAGCTGGTCACCATAAATTCTTTGGAAACAGCAGAGCTGCTGGTCAAGGCAGGAGGGAGGAATGTGCCTCTTTGCTGCACTCAGCATGGGATGGTGCCATCATCATCTCAACCTCTCTACAGCCAAGGTTTCATGGCAAGAAAAAAAAATAAATCCTTGAGTTAAAACCCTAAAGAAGCCCCTTGAGCATCTGGGGGAAGGGGCTGGGGTGGGTTGAGCTCTTCGATTATGGAAATGTGCCAGTAGCTGTTCTGTGCTCACTTTCCCCTTCCTCTTGATCAGATACGATCACCCTGCCCCATCTTTGCTGTACGTTTTTGGCACTCATGTGCTTGCACCCTGCCAGGCAAAGGATTTCTGTGGCTGACTAACAAGACAAAGCTGCCAGCCTCAGTGTTCAGCAAATGACCTCAGTTCTTAATCTTCTTTCCTGAAAATACCAGGTTGCTGTAGGAAATGTTACAGAGAAAATGCATCTGAGAAACTGCACCATGTTCTCAATAGATCAGATGCATGAAAAATGTAAGAATTTCTCCCCTTACTATATTTTAGCATGATGTCTTGGGAGGCAGTTGATATTGTGTTGGCGAGGAGCTGTTTTTTCTTAGTAACTTTTCAACCCCATTGCTCCATTTGAAGCAAATTATACAGATCTTGGGGTTATTTGGATTCACAAAATACTCAAATTGGAGTAACGGTTAATTATTAGTATTAAGATCCTATAAATTCCATTACAGTACTGACTAATTTCCATGTCAATACTAATTAATTCTGTTATTTAGTACTGAAATTCAGAGAACTGATGCAAGAGGCCAATGTGGAGTGGGGAATCCTGAAGAGCCAGGCTTTGCTGGCACTGCTGTTCTGGATTTGCTAATTTCCATGGGAGGCAGAGACAAGGGGGACTCCAGCATGTCCAGCAGTGACTAGAAGTCAAAAGACAAAGAAACCCCCAAACCCAACAAACAAACAAACAAAACCTCAAACAAACAATAAAAAAAAATCCACGCAAAAAACCCTAAACAAACCAAACCAAGGAAGGTTTTCAAGTGGATTTTGGTTTGGGGTCACCTTTGTTTTTTTTTCCGGTGCACCAGACTTTTTCTTCCTCTTACATTCAAATGAGGCCATATTTACCTATATCTTAGATTCTGCCAAAACTGAAAGAAAAGCAGTTTTTCATGCAATTCCACGTTGCATCTGTGACTTGCTGCATGAGATTTCTGAGCAGTTGTTGATGCTGATTAAACCAAGGCCCTGATTTGCTTGACAACTAAACAACAAAGACTTGGCCAAACTTTCCTTTGCGATGGGGTTACAGACAAAATTGCAGACAGGAATTTTTATCTCACACCTGTCAGGTGCTGGGCTAGAGGCATCTTTCAGACAGACATACACAGACACCCAAACAGGTATCCAAGTTGGTTGGGCAGTAGGGAACAGGGATTTTCACCTTTGAAAAGGCTGTGATTAGTTGTGTTGGAGCTGCTGACCAGCTCTGGGCCCTGTGGGGTACTCAAATGCCTGTGGGGCACTGTTCCAAGAGAATGAGTGGGGGTTTTGAATAGTCACAGCTCACCCTCAGGTAGGAAGATTTTGGAAAATCTTGCAAATCTTGGAAAATGTTGCAAATCTTGGGTTGCAAATGCACTGCTGCAGCCCAGCTTGTACCATATCCAGGTAGGGAGCAGTGATGTTACATCAGCTTACAGCCTTAGCTCTGTGTCCACAATGCTTCACTTATCTGCTTCTCCTTCCTGTGATCCTTGCCTAAGAGGGACTTGTGACCGTGATGATAATTATATCTCTCTATATATGTCTTCATATTCTGCTCCTTGAAGTGTCTGAAAGCTTCCTCTTTGATGTGATTCTGCTCCCCAGAATACATTATACTTTCCCAAAACAAGTACTGTGCTTGTTATAATTATTGCAGAAGTGCTGAGCATTTTCAAGTGCTTTTCATCATCCCCAAATGTGGAAATAGATGACTTGGCACTTTCTTTTTACTGCCAGCTGCTAAAGAGGCCAGTTCTGGATTAGAACACAGTGAATCCATTGCAGAGGAATGTCTGTGGTGGTTGCACAAGACTGGATTTGTGTAAGGACTGCTACTGTGTAGGGTTGGATGTTGGGGTTTATCTTCTGCCTTGTATTAGACTGGGATTTTAATCTTTAACTTGCTTTCCAATTGTGCTCAGTTTTCAAGGGCAGGAGCTGGCACAGGGCCTCAAGTGTCTGCAGAAGAAATGATCCTTTGTGCTGTCAGTCATAGAATCACAGACATTTTTGGGCTGGAAGGACCTTCAACACTGTCCAGTCCAACCCCTTCCTGTGAGCAGGGACACCTTCCACTATCCCAGGTTGTTCTAAGTCCTGTCCAACCCATCCCTGAACATTCCAGGGATGTGGCAGCCACAGCTTTTCTGGGCAACCTGTGCCAGTGCCATTGTACAAAAAAAATTCTTCCTAATATCTGGGGTGAATCAACCTGGTTTTGGTGTGAAACTTCACTAATTGTTTAGTGCACCCAGCAAACATCACAGTGAGGTAGGACCTTTGTGCTGTACTAAGAAAGGGCAGACTTTATTTGACTGATGATCTCTTAGTAGTCCAAGTCTGTGTTAATAATCCAAGAATAACATTTGTTGTCATCATCATCATGGAGGAATTCCCACATTCTCATAACAGATATTTGCTTATTAATAATTTTTATACCAGTAGGAACTAGCACTAATTATGATCATGGAATAACTTTGGTCGGAAAATCCCTCCAAAATCATCAAGTCCAACCATTCCCCCAGCACTGCCAAAGCCACCCCTGACCCATGTCCCCAAGTGCCACATCCACATGGCTTTTAAATGCCTCCAGGGATGGTGATGCCACCACTGCTCTGGGCATCCTGTTTCAGTGCCCTTTCAGTGAAGAAATATTCCCTAATATCCAGTCTAACCCTCTGCTGGTGAAATTAGAGGTCCTGTCCCTTGTTCCCGGGGAGCAGAGGCTGACCCTGCCTGGCAGCCTCCTCCTGTCAGGGAGTTGTGCAGAGCCAGAAGGTCCCCCCTTAATGCCTTGAGGGGCTGATCTGGAGCAGAGGCTAGACAGAGTTAAAGGGATAAAGTAGGTATTAAAAGGCCTTCAAAGGATACACCCTGGACAGTACAAGAGCCTGGCCTGGGCTCTGCCCAAGATGGACCCAAGATGGACCCAAGATGGATGGGGAGTCATGAGTTTCCACATTTTTATAAGTTTTTGTTCTATTTACATATTTGGGTTAATTGCCCAATTACAGCTTCAGGTTATGAAGTCCCATACTCCCAGTTTGCTCTCTTCATTGTTTATACTTTTTGGGCCTGAGGCTGTAATGGTTGTCATTGGTTCTCAGGCTGGAAAAGGATTGTTCTGTCTGACTACCCTGTGAAGAGAACTTGCTAACACTTTATATGAAGTTCAGAGTCACACATTAAGGCAGTACAGAATATAAAAACATGAAAGCTAAAACTGAAGGCTGAGCCTCCTTTTCTGCAGGCTGAGCTCCCCCAGCTCCCTCAGCTGCTCCTCATGATCTGTCCTGAAGATCTTAAACTGGAGTAGACATCACCTAATGTAGTGACTGATGTCACCCAGACCACACAGCTCAGCCAAGGGGGGCTCCCCTACCAAAAGGTCTGCCACCAGACCTTTTTTCTAAAATATTCTTTAAAAGTTGGCTTTTCGGAATCGTACTCAAATTAGCCAATGTCTGTCTACAGATGAATTCCCATCTCCAGAATGTTCTTCTCTCTTCAGTTTCTAACAAAAGCATTGAGAGCTACTTGCAAAAAAAATCGATATTTCCAATCAAATCCCCAGTGAAAATTCTCAAGAGAATTTGGCTCCCCGGACAGTTGAATTCAATTTGTTGTCCTTAGAAAGAAAGCATGCAACCTGTTGTTTTAGGGAGTGGGACATAGGCTTTGTTGAGCTGCACAAACATATTTTGGACACAATAAATCCAGATAATTCTTTGCATACAATTAAAAAAAAATCTCCAAGCCTTCAGTAAACTAATTAATCACTAAGGAAGACTCCTACTCTGAAACACAGAAACTTCTCCAGTTGAATTTGGTCTTTGCAGTTGAGCCACTTTACCTGAAGACATTTGTGGTTTGCTGGAGAAACCTCTCCTGGATTAATACTACTTTTTAAAAATAACCTTGGCCCTTCATAGTTGGAATTGCTCAAGTGTCATATTTAATGATGATACATCAGTTTGGCTAATGAAAACCAGTAGTTCTCCCTAAAAGCAAGCTTTGCCTGCAGAAGGTTTGCAGCTTCTTGCAAAATTGAATTTATCTCCGGTGAGGAATGTTGAGCAATGGGTGTGACGTTGTTGGCTGCTTTGGGATTCTCCAGGGGAGAGAAAATCCCGTTTCACTTGCCAGCTTCAGCTTCTCTCCTGAGAGTAATGGATGTTTTTACTACAGGATCAGTGATGTGGCATCAGTTGTGTCGGTCCCTTTCCCTTCTCTTATTTCACTGCTGCTGGATAAGAAGGTGGAGATCAATTCTGACACATTCCTGCAGGGATTACAGGTGATGGAATCTACTTGCTGTTGATTCATTTTGTTGTTAATTTCTGACAAGTTCAAAACAAATCCATTTTGTTGTTAATAAGAACTGGTTTCATCTTGTTCTTTACATTGCTGACTGTTCATTCACAGATTTCGGACACAAGTTCCTATAATCCTCCTTTTGAACTCATTTTCTCAGGATACAGTCAGTGAGGGTTGCTGTGGTTTTTTTTTGTGTGTGATGTTCATCTCATCTTCTTCTGAGTTCTGAACCTCCTGGACTATCCAGAAGGTTAAAGGGATCCAAACTCTTGCAATCTCATTCGAAATAAAATTGAAAAGTAGTCTTTTGGCTAGTTCTGGGTATGCAGCAAGCAGGGGAAGGAAATAATTCCTCAGAAACTCTGGGAAACTCTGTAGTATGAGCTCCACCCTTACTAGACATCAGGAGAAGAAGGAGAAGGAGAAGGAGAAGGAGAAGGAGAAGATGGGCCTTATCCACTGCTGAAATTCTAAAGTTGGACCTTGCATTGTTTTGGATACCAAAGCTAAGTCATTGCAGGAGACAGCACTGAAGAAAACAGGATTTCTAATGGAATCATCTCTGGTTTTCCTAAATTTTTTGTTTTATTCTGTCAGCGTTGTTTCCCTGTCAGTCCTGTGCTTATGCTTGTTGTGGGTTGTGTCCATGTGTACTGAGGAAATACAGAAAAGCAGATGCGTCATATCCTGCTTTCCTCCCCGCATGTAAACCCATAAAACACATTTGTAAACCAAACATTCTTTTAATTTTTTTCTTTACCTCTTCAGCTATGTTTTATACTTTCCAGGTTGCATGTGGTCATCTGGATCAAGTATCTTTACAGGAGCTGTTTATGAGCTGAAGAACAGCTCAGCCTGGGGCTGCTGAGGGCTGGACCTCAGGAGTTTTTTGCAGAGCCACTGGGATGGCTGAGGGTCCAGGCAACCAAAATAGGTCTTCTCCCAGCTGGGAACCAAGAGGTGGAAGTTCTGTCATGACAGGGTAGTAGACAGTGTCTGTATCTTGTGAACATCACTCAGTGCCTCAGAAATGGGTTTTGGTGACTCAGAGGAAACAGCAGCACCACAGAACAGCAGTTCTCAGATGTTCCCAGCAGATACCTTGGTTTCTATAAAATTTATTTGGTTCTCAGGGAGGGAGCTTGCTGCCCTGTCAGCTGCAGCAGGGAACAGCTCTGTGGTGGAAGTTGCACTCTGGACTCCCCACAGAGGGTCCAGAGGCTCCAAATGCTCCTCTTCTGCACAGAATCCAAACAATCTCTCCTCTAGAATAAAAACTAGTTTCTTAAGCCTTTGGGTGTGATTGCTACATGTAGTTCACAAAACTTGCCCTGCCTGACCAAAGCAGGGTTGAAATGTGGAGAATCTGATTTGGAAGAAAAGTGCAACATAGGTTTGTGAGGGCGTGGGTGACCATGGCACATCCAAATCCCTGGAGAGTTGAGCTGTCTGTCAGTGTTTCTGAGAAGGTGAGCACACAGGTGTGATTTAAAGAGTGGGTTCAGCACATGTGTAGATTTATCTGCATTTAAACAGTGCCTGCTGCCCTGCTGAGCCTGGGGCTGCTGTGGATGTGAAGTCAGCTTTGCATGTCACCTCAGCAATGCAGGACCTGCTGCCCTTGTGCTGTGGGATTGTGCTCCAATTTCATGCCCAATGTATGAGCTGTGGCAGCTCTAAAAGAGTAATGCAGCTCCCCTGATGCTAAACGTTTGTGGTTTGTGCAGAGAAACTGGATAAAGTGAAAATAATGTGTATTTGGAGTGGTTTGACCTTATGCTGCCTTCTTTCTAGGAAGTCCAGCTGGAAATGCTCAAATTCTCCCTTACTGGTGCTTCCTAGCCAAGTATTTTTTGAGTGTAGCAGTGAACAGCAACTTACTCCTGATTCCCCAAATAAAACTGGTAGGGATCAGTAAAAAACACCAGTGAAAATTCATACAGGCTTTACTGGAACCCTAGAAATACTCTGGTGATGTGGGCTAAAAGAGAGAGACTACAAAGGCATGGGGTGTAACTGCAGCCCTCCAGCATCCTCCTGCTCCTGAGATATGGCTGTGCTGCTCCAAGCCAGCTCCTACAAGGTGTCTCTACTGATCACAGGCTGTTCATCAGGGCAGAGCCTCAGCTTAATCAAATAATCTTTGTTGTATCTAGTATGATTGTCTATATCTGACTATTTATAGCCTGACGCCGTGTGTGCCAGACACGTGTCCCAGATTGTGTCTGAGAGTGTATTTGGTAATAGATTTACAATTGCTGGAAAGAAGTGTGGTGATGGGCTCGGAATTTTGATGGCTTCTCCCTCTGCTGTGCTGTAGTTCAGATCCCTGTTCCTTAAGGAGGCTGTGGAAATTGCAGAGGTGCTGCAGCAGCAGTGACAGCTGTGTCTGGGGGCTCCATGCATTTACTTCCAGGGTGACCCTGGCTGTGTTAGTACCCTTGACTGGAAGTCAAGGAATGGGCTAGCAGTCATTTGAAGAGATTTTTGGGGAGGGTTTTTGTAGAGACAATGAATGTGGCTGGTAGATAAGGCTGTACAGGATGTGGGGATAGCAGGTGGATCTGGATGTTGCAGTCACACAGACATTCCTGCCTGGTTTGCAGTTCTCTGTCACTTCCAGTCATGATATCAGGGCTGTGTGTCCTCAGTTTGGCAACGCAAAACCAAAGCTGGACTAAAGCAGAAGGTCCTGAGACTCTGCTTTGTGTGAAAATCCACTCTGCAGAGTGGAGCCATTCCATTGGAATGGCTTTAAATGCAGAGGATTGTAAACATTGTAAAAAAATCTCAGAAGTTTATTTCTGCCCTTCTGCTGTGAGGCTTGGAGTGATGCCTCATGACCCTCCTGCCTGCAGGTCCTGGGGCTTTTTGCTTAATGCAAACCTGGCAGAAATATTTGGCAGTTCATAAATTGTCATCTTTTCTTGTCATCTCAATTGGGACAGCTCATCTTCACAACAGATGTGAACAACTGGTGAGACTGCAGGCAAGTGCTCCGTGCTCATTGCATCTGAATTGGGAGATGGAAGATCTATGGAGATCCTTATTCCTGTGGAGAAGGAATAAATGATACACAGATTAATTGTTATCCCACTGCTTTCTGTTATTCTCAGCCACAGCTGGAAAACTTCAGCTGCAGCTCTTGTCTGACTACTTGAGCTCCTTCAGCTTGAAATGGCAGGGCAAGAGCTTTACAAGAGGAACCATAGAATCCCAGAATATCCTTAGTTGGAAGGGACCCACAGGGATTACTGAATCCAACTGCTGGCCCTGCACAGACACCCAACAATCCCATGCTGTGCCTGAGATCATTGTCCAAACAGTCCTGGAGCTCTGGAAGCCTTGGAGCTGTGACCATTCCCTGGGGAGCCTGGGCAGTGCCCAGCCCTCCAGATCTATCTTTCCTGGGGAGATGGAGCTGTGGCAGAAGTGGAAGCAGTGTTTCTGCACTTGTGTAGAAAAGGGATAAATCTGTAGAAGAACAAGGCATCATCTGTTCTCTTGCTCTGAGAACAGCTTGTTTTTACAGAGATCTGTCCCTTCACATGGGAGAGCTCTGTCAACAACAAACCAAAAAAAAGGGAAGAAAAGGTAAAACTTCCTGCATAACCTACAGTTCTCACTGGTCCAAAATAAAATGAGATGTAAGCACCTCTCTGACTTTAAATAGCACATGGGTAATCATTCCTCAGAGTCTGGTGATAGCTTCAGTAAAACTGACTGGATTCAGGGAATTAAACAAAAGAACCAAATCTGTGCTGCTTTCATCTGCATTGGAGTGGCTGAGGAAGAAATCAATACTTGTTAGCTAAATAGGGACAACATTGTCAGTGCTGGAAGTTATTTTCCATTCTCTGTACTCTATTTAGAGCTTGAGAATGATCTCGAGTCCATCCAGCCAAACCTTTGCAGAGGAGACAAGGGGTGATTTGGGGGTTAGGGCTGAAAACAGGTCTGAAGTTTGGTTTCAGTTCTTTGCTGTTCCGCAAGCTCCTCATGTGAGCTGGGGCATTTTAAGCTTTCTTCTTAAGCTTTCTGCAGATGTTAGGCAACATTTCTCCTCCCTCCTTTAGATGGGGAGTGATTTGTGGGCTGGCAGCTCTGTTGATGACCACGTTCAGCTAAGTCTGTCTCCTTTGGTTCCTGGTGGGCTTGGATCTTTCTCAGTTCTGTTTGGAGGATGCTGTCTCATCCTTCAGTGACTGAAGCTGCTCTATGAACTTGCCACTGTTTATTGCCACAGGTTAAACTGGGAAAGCACTTTTGTGACTCTGCTCATGGCCAGGGTGTCCCTGCTTGGTCCTTTCTGTAACTTTTCCATATAAACTCAACTCTGCTGGCAGCCAGGAAAGGTCTCTGCTGTTTCTCTGTGCCAGCTGTAGTCTGTACCACCTTAACTGGCTGAACACTTTTCAGTGATTTGTGATTAACAGAGACACTTTCAAGGGTTTGTGGCTTTTCTTCCCAGGTCCTGCCTGTGCTGACAGTGACCTTATCTACATTTAACTTTGCCTTCTGGATTCTTGAAGACAAGCATAGATTTAAGCAGTCCAAAATGAAAGATTAAGCCATGGTTTTAGCTAATCTTCATGCTGAGGAGGCTGCCTGCTCTTCCTATCTGGAGTTTGAGAAATTCTATTATGCTGCAGCATATCTCCGAGGAGGGATTTGAGTGATGATGTTAGCAGCCTATCTTACACTAATTTTTACACTTAATGGCACATGATAAGCCTGTTGTCTGCAGAGTAGCATTTTCTTCTTGAAAAACGACTCCTGTCATTTGTTGTGCTGCAGCATGAAAATATTTTGCATTTTTCTCTCTGAGGAGTTTTAACTATCCCGCGTCTGCTGCCTGGTGATAGTTTCCACTTTGAACCCAACATACACCTGAGCCAGAGCTGTTGCTAAGAGGTTTACAGGAACTTTATGGTCACAGAATTCTCCATGGACTTCTTGCAGTGAGGTGTCTGATCACCTGTCAGGTTTTTAGGACATTCTTTTGGGTCTTCAATTTGTCCCTTCTTACAAAACATCCTGCCAAAGTAATGCCCTTCAAAGACACTGAGTCCTTTACTTGAAAGCCTCTTGAGGGCTTAGAGCTTCTAAGAGCCTTCAGATTGTGGTGTTTCTGTACCTGCAGAATAATCTCATGCATTTCCCAAAAGGCAGTCACAAATAATCTCCTCTGAGGCCTCATTAGAGAAAGCAAAGATTTTCCTCCATGGATTTGTGTCTTGGCTCTCCATCCTGGCAGCCAAGGGGGTCCCTGTTCACTGTCATTCATCCTTCTGTCCTTCCCTTCTCTTGGAGTAATAAGATCACAGAATTGTTTAGGTTGGAAAATGCTTCTAAAATTGAGTCCAGCTAGTCCTCAACGCTGCCAAGGCCAGCACTGACCCTTGTCCCTAAGTGCCACATCCATATGGCTTTTGAGCACTCCCAGGCATGGTGGCTCCACCACTTCTCTGGGCACCTATTCCAGTGCCTCACCACCCTTCTGGCATTTTTGCTCCTTTCCAGTTTCCCTCTTGCATTGTGTATTCTTCTTCCATGCCAATTTCCACTGTTTCTCACGTGCCTTTGAGTGACTTTTTGTGGTATCTCTGCTTTTTTCTCCTTTTAAACTCTGGTATCTTCTCCTTTCCTCACCAAGTACTACAAATCCTTTCTGCTGGCCTTTGCAATCACTCCCTGACTACATCCACAGTCATTGAGAGAGGCTTTGTAAAGCTGTCTTTTCCTTAAAGCCATTCCAGGGCCTGAAGTCTGCCATGTGGTACATGTAAAACTTTTAAAAATCATTGCAAGAAAGCTTAGGGCCATCTGCTCTGTTTTTACAGACAGACTGTGGGCAGGCTGCTGTGTTGGCCAAAATGATGTAGCCATTAAATCACTGTGATGTTTCTCATTGTCAGGTTGAAGTTCTACCACTCCAGCCTAAAACCAATGTCCTTTCAATTCTGCATGTGCAGGCAAACCATCACTTGGCACTAAATGGATTGATTAAATCTTCTGCTGAAGTGGGCTCAGTGAAGCAAAGGCTTTTTCTTTTTCATGTCTGTTAAGGAATCAGAGAACCTGTGGAGGATAGAAGGCTTTGAGCTGACCTAATTGTGGCCTTGCAGTACCTGAAGGGAGCTGACAAGAAAGATGGAGAGAGACTTTTTTACAAGGGCCTGGAGTGATAGCACAAGGGGGAATGGCTTCAAGCTGAGAGTAGTTCTAGATTAGATATTAGGATGAAATTCTTCCCGTTGAGGATGGTGAGGCCCTGGCACAGGATGCCCAGAGAAGCTGTGGCTGCCCCTGGATCCCTGGCAGTGTCCAAGGCCAGGCTGGACAGGGCTTGGAGCACCCTGGGATAGTGGAAGGTGTCTCTGCCCATGGCAGGGGGTTGGAATTGGGTGACCTTTGAAGTCTCTTTTCAACCCAAGCCACTCTGTGATTCTGTGATTTTTGTGATACAATATGTAAGCTCAATCTTGAGCATTCAAAACCATCTGGATTTTTCCAAATCTGAGCCTTTTCACGAATCTTCCATTTGCCTTCCAGTGTTGCATAAATTTAGTAGTAGCTAAACCAAAGTGTCCTCAGGTGCCTGGTGGAGCCTGTGCAGCAGGTTTACACTCTGCCCTTGAAAGTTTGTGATTCCTGCTGGCACCAAGGAGCCCTGTTTGTAGGTGAGGCAAGAACTAGGCTGCTGTTTCCATCTTGGCAGCCTGGCAGCCAAAGAGATCTCTTGTGCTTGGGGGTCGTGAGAGTTGACAGCCCCCCCAGCAGCTCAAGCTGCTGCAGAGCTCCTGTTCAACTGTTTTTCCAGAAATCGGACTCTTGAATTGAAACCTCTCTTCAGGAGAAGGTGGCTGCAGGCAGTGCTGCTCCTGGGAATGGGTTCTGCTCTACTGAGCTGATGGGGGGCACTTATACCAGTGCCATGGAGAAATCCATTAACCTGGTGATTGAAAACCTGGCCAGAAAAATATGTTTTATAGTCACAGCCCAAGCTTTCACTTCTTTTAGCCTTGTCTTGAAGGTTTGATTGGTATCTTAACACTCCAGCAGAACTGGTTTCTAGGAAATGTGTTACTGCCTTCCTCATTTTTTGCTGCTTTCTGTAGAACAGATGGATTTCAGTGTCTCTGTGGTAAAGCATTTGCTCCAGATTCCCCCTTCCCACAGACACTTTCATGGGTTCTTTTTCTCAGGGGAGGTAGATGAGTGATCAGAAGACCTCAGATAGTTGTCAGAGGCCCTGCAAAAGCCCCTTGGCCCTTTCCTCCTCCTCAGAGCAGTGTCCAGGGGTCTCAGGGGTGCACAGCTGATTAAGCCTCCCAGCCAGGGTACATTTCGAGCTGTTTTTCAGCTGAGATGGGCTTTATGAGCTGCTCTTTTATTGAAGATGAGCACATTCATCAATAGATGTTTAAGGGCAGATTTTCAAATTTTGATTGGTATGTTGGCATCTGAGTGGAAGGTGCATGTTTGAAACTGAAGGGCTTTGGAGAAGTTCCTGCTCCAGTATTTATGGCTGTATCCAGACATCCAGACAACTCAGGCTGCATTTGTGTGATAGTTTTTCTTATGGACTGAAAAGGTCTTGTGGTCTTTTAGCAATTTGGGTGGAACTTGGGCCACATTTGGCTTCACTTGT
The DNA here is from genome assembly GCA_013397095.1 of Sterrhoptilus dennistouni. NCBI lineage: Eukaryota > Metazoa > Chordata > Aves > Passeriformes > Zosteropidae > Sterrhoptilus > Sterrhoptilus dennistouni. The sequence goes on along the minus strand of VWZU01006076.1, from coordinate 372,862 downwards.
GCTGTTCAGTGCACATTTGCTGTGGCAGCTGAGGAGCTTCTGGTCCCAGTGGATTTTCCTGCAATCCTTGTCACAATTGGAAGGGAGAAGCTGATCAGGGAAGTCCTTTCCTTTGCCAGCTGAGTTATAGCTCTGGGCATCATCACCTGCCCACAGCTCCCAAGAGTATTCCCAAGAGCCCTGAGAGTCACTGGAATCTCTTGTTATTTACTAATGCTCAGGGAGGTCAGCAGCTTGCCTTCTGCTTCCACAGTTTGCTTGTGCCATGTGTGGGGAATTAGATGGATTTGGTGGATTTGTCCAAGTGTGTTGTATTTCTCTCTCTCCAGATGGAACTATTCTTTCTCTCTGAAAATTGAGTTTTCCACACTGTTACAGGCTGTTTGGTTAAAAGCTGGAAGAGGTGAAGCACCCTGGGCTGCTTGGGTAGGGCCTACAGGGACTGGATGTCTCTGCTGGGCTGGTGGGTGCTCCCTGAAGAACCACAGCAGGTCATATAAATTAGAGCAGCCATTTAACTGCTGTTAATTGCTCTGGCTTAGGTCAGCCTGAGATCAACTATGACTAGAGAATTGTGGAGGTGAGAACCGCTCTCTGATTTACGTTAAGAAGATTCTTGTGGAAGCAAAATCTGAATTTATATTTTTAATGGATTTCTGAGACAGAACCGTCTATGTGAGGGCTCATTTCCTAACAGTTTGCATTCAATCTGTTGTTGGTGTTCTGGAGCTTAAATATGTCTCTATAAGTTAAAAAAAAAAAAAAAAAAGAATAGTCTCTGGCTACCTTAGAGATATGCTGAGTATCAGCTATGATAGGACAGCAACAAGCACATCAAACTGTGGGCTACTGGCATCATTGATATGCTGTGTGTGCAGAGGCTTTGTACATCACTAGGCTTTGTGCCTGACAACTGCAAGGATGTTAATTATTATGCTATAATTCATCAGCTGAAGGACCTTGCAGCACTGTTATTAAGCCAGATTCTGAGGCCTTTGCTAGGTCATTAAGCAAAAACTAAGTAAAGGCTAATTTACTCCGTTATTAATCAATGAATTAAATATATTCTGAAGTCCTGTTTTAAGAAGGAAGGTACTGCTCAGGTGGAAAGTGAAGAAATTACCTAAAAATATTTAAACAGAAAAATAAATTACTCTTCACAGTTTAAATAATTTTGGAAAATAGTTCTTTCTGCAGAGTCTTGTGAGCCCAGGTCAGTTCCTGATTTGAGGAGCTACTGGGCTTACAAGAAACAGTGAGAATGGGCTGGAATTTTACCCAGTAAGGTAAGTCCTGTTCACAACCTGTGATCTCTCCCCTTCCTCCTGTCCTGTGGCTCTTCTGTGGTTTGTTGCTGAGGACCCTTTTTACTGCCCCAGTGTAGTCAAGGCATCAGTTTTTCAGATTTCCCTATCCTTAGCTTGGGGTCAGAAAGCTTCTTGACCTTCTTGGCTTTGATTTCAAGGCCCTCAAGCAATTTTGGGTGAGACTCCAACCCTCGAATGAGCTGTGCAAGGCATGCCCTTGGCCATGGCGATGTTACCTGGTCCCAGGTCTGTGAGTGACCTTGTTGTCAGCAGTCCCCGAGTCACTTCTTCTCAAATCCCTGGATGTGTGTTATCCTAGAGTCCCTCTCCTCTCCCTGGCTCTCGGGATAGTTTTTTCTTCCTTGGCCTGTGAAGGGACAGGCTGCTTTTCAGGAGCGATTTTCCTGAGCAGTCCTGTGGCAGCAGCAAGGTGTGATCCTTCAGCAGGTGCCACTGGGAGCACTGGTCAGCTTCCAGTTTAGCTCTCCAGAGCTCACACTCAGCTCCTGCACCAAACCCAGCCCTGGCTTCTCCTGCTTGGCCCATCCCTGCTGCCAGAGCTGTTTCCAGCTCCCTGGGCCATCTCTAGGTTTGAGTGACTTTTGGAAATGCCAGCTCAGTGGCTTCCCACAGGGACAGGAGATCAAATCTGGGAGCCTATCAGCTAAACAGCCTGTGAGGCTTCCAGGTTTTTTTTTTTTTTGTTTTTTTGACTTGCTTTTGCATCAATATCTGACAGGCTCAAATCCCAGGGTGCCGAAATATAACAGCAAATATTTACTCTCCTTTCTGTTGTGGTAGCACCTGGGAGGTGTCTCTGAACTGTGAGGTGTGTTTGTGTTGGAGCACCGTTCCTTGTGCTTGAATTTCAGACACAGCTCCTGCCCCAAGAGCATTCGATTCCAGCAGACAAGGAAGGTGAATATATTTAGGACAAAGTCCTGAGGGCAGAGGCAGATACTAAACAAAACCCTCACGAGCTCCCTTCAGCTGCAGCCCGTGGTTTGTGCTGTGAGCAGCCTGCCAGCTCCTCTGGACTGGGCTGACAGGGATGTGTTTTGTAGGCAAACCACGTCTGCCACCACCCCACCAAACGAAAGGAAAGTTGGAGAAGGATTTTGTTGCTTCCTTATTTTTTTTTCACGTTACATAAGTACGTAAGCTGCAAGGATCATTAGAACGAACTTCTCCCCATATTTCAAAACCAATCTCTTGTTTTGACATTCGTAATCTGGCTCTTCCCTGGTGTTTTCATGGTGCTCGTGTGGAAAGGAGCAGCCTGCATTCCCTCCTTCTCCTTACGTGACTGGAAAAGGGAAGTTCAGGCATCTATTAAATTCCCATTGCGAGACAAGCGCTGAAGTGTGAGCTGGCTGAGGTTTCCTGCATCTTTCCTAATATTTATTGTTCAGCGATTTAAAGCATAAAATCAAGTTTGTTGGGTGAGAAACACATTCCAGCCCATCCCTATTGTCCTGGGACAGCCAAGGAGGGAAGCAGAGAAATGCAGAGGAGATGGAGCAGGGAACTGACAAGTGGCTGGCTGGTACCAGAGGCAGTTTCTTTTCTCCTCAAGTGTCTATTTCTGGCTCATGCATATTATGGCACAGATATTTCCCAGAAGATGGTGTGGCTTTTATTTGAAGGCAGCTCTTTCTGCTGACTCCAGGTGGAAAGGCAGGTATTTGGGTTATGGCCTATATGTGCACATCACATTCAGTGTCATAGGGAAAAGGGGCTCAGTCCACAGAGTCACAGAATATCCTGAGCAGAAAGGGACCCACAAGGATCATCAAATCCGACTCTGGGCTCTGCACAGACACCTCAGCAATCCCACCCTGTGCCTGGGAGCATTGTCCAAACACACCTGGAGCTCTGTCAGCCTTGGGGCTGTGCCCATTCCCTGGGGAGCCTGGGCAGTGCCCAGCACCCTCTGGGGGAAGAACCTTTTCCCTGGGCTTTGTGCAAGGCTGAATCCTGTGATCAGGGAATGATTTTAAACTGTAAGAGAAGAGGTTTAGATGAGATGTAAGGAAGAAATTCCTGACTGTGAGGGTGGGGAGGCTCTGGCACAGGTTGCCCAGAGAAGCTGTGGCTGCCCCATCCCTGGAAGTGCTCCAGGTTAGATGGAGTTTGAAGCAGCCTGGTTTAGGTGAAGGTGGCCCTGCCCTTGGCAGGGGGTTTGGAACAGGGTGGTCTTTAAAGCCCCTTCCAACCAAGCCATTCCATTCCATGATTTTATGATAGTGTGATATGGAGGTCACCTTGTCTTTTGCTCTCTGAAGAGCACAGTTGCTGAATCTCAGCTAAATGGAAGTTTGGGGTTTGCTGCCAACAGCTCTGGCCTCCCTGTGCTAATTCGCTGCTGTTTAATTACAGTGGAGCCGTTCTGCCTTGGCTTTACAAAGTTGTGTGCAGGCTGGTCAAATGCCATCATCTCTAGGGCTGGATTGTACAAAGCCTGGCCCATCAAATAGGTGCTTTTTTGCAAAACCCAGAGCTGTCCCAGGCCTGCTAAGGATCCTTTTTATCCCTGGGCAGCACAGCAAGGCTGGGACATGTTTGCCGGCGTGCTGAGGGCAGGGAGGGTTGTGCTGCAGGAGGCTCTCAGCTGTGGGAGGGTGTTGTGATGTGCTCTCCAGGTACCTCGTCTGCCACTCTGTGGCTGTTGTGTGACAGCAGAGATGCACCAAGCAGCCAGAGCCAGGGGCAGAGCCTGCACAGGGGCTCTGCACAGCACTGCCAGAATTGTCACTATTTTCTCCTCTATGCTGCAGTCAGAGAGCAGAACGAGCTTTTAACCTCTGTCCAGACAAGAGACCACACTGTGTCAGACCTGAGAATTGTCTTCAGCTGGCTGCAGCTTCAGATTTGTCAGGGAAAAACATTTGGAAGCTCATCACTGCATGCCAAATAGGTTTGTATTTTGTCCATCATGAGCAAATAGGGTACAAGAAGCTGGGGAATACACAGGGAGGAGTGCAGGACTGTGGTGCAGAAAGGTCATGTTCTGCCAATGTGAGCAGCACAGGGGAAGAAATAAATTGTAGTAGAGAGCATGGTTAACGTTGGTCAGCAATGATGTGCCTAAAGCTGAAATCCATCACTGTTACAGCTCTGCAAGAGGACAGAGAGAGATAGAGGGAATGTAACAACTGTATGAGTGAGAAAATCCAGTCGCAGCAGCAAGACTCAGTGCCCTGGCATGGTGCAGGTGCTGTATTTTTGTTCTTTTTAGCTCCTTTTTTTCCCCTCTGCCTCAGCATACCTGCTCTTTGTAAGGGCTCTGCTGACCTCTCCCTGTGACCCCTTGGCTGTCTCTGCTCTTCTCTGCTGCTTAAGACAACTTGTCACAAAGGACCCTCACACTGTCACTGCACTGCTCCTCGCACGAGGGAGGCTTTCTCTGAGCAGCCACATCCTTTCTGCTCATTTCTCACATCTCTGCTTAAAAACCTCATCTCCTGTTGAGCCTCCAAACCTCTGCAGCAAGTCTTAATACCCAAAGACAAACTCTGGAGATTGTTACTCAGGGCTGAGCTGATGTTCTGCTTTGTGTCTCTGTTCTTACTGTCTGTGGGAACAGAAGTGCTAGGCTGAGTGACTTCCACAGCAAGCAGCATTGTTTAAAAAAACCCTGAGTTTTTCTGAATGTTTGCACTCTCTATTTTCACTCTATTTCATCAGAAGTGACCTGAAGCTCCTGCTTTTCAATCAGGCACCCTGGGGGAGCCTTGCTATGAAATATTCCTTCTTCTTTGATGCAAAACACTTTGAATCAGAAAGAGAAAGTGTTTCCAGTTGGGGTTTTTTTTGACCATGGCTGTCTCAGTGGGATGTTGGCTTGTCAGACATGTGATATGTGGATCATACAGTCCATTTGCTTTGGAGTCTGGAGTTCATCTGGAGCAGCACAAAAGTCCTGTCCTGGGATGCTCTTGGCTGTGCTGCACATGAAAGGTGTTGAAGAAGAGACCTGGTGGGTTTGGTCAGTTGTAGTGTTAGATACAGATCTGAATGGAACTCATGGCCATAATGAAAAAAAACCAAAACCCCTCACACTAGAGGGTCTTTCCTTTTTTTTCTTTTTCAAACTGAAGCTGCAGGGGTTTTTTTGCCAGGATGCAGAATGGGGACTGTACAGCACAGGGACACCCACGTGGAGCTAAGACTCGTCTAAGCCTTGCTAAATGCAAATTCACACATCTCTCAGCTGGATCACCTCTGTGTGCAAGATCCTGAGCAGGCTGGCCCTTGTTTCCAGGATAAAATACCTAAAATTTTCTTTCTTTTACCCGCCAGAGTGAATGTTGTGGTAGATCCCACAGCAGGGAGAGGTGCTGTGTTTGTCAGCCTGCTTTGCATATGCTCAGCTGTGCTTCCACAGATAGAAAAGCAGGGAGAAAGTTCCAAAATACCTGGAATTCTCCCACGTTTGTTCAGCTCAGATACCTCATGTGAGTCTCCAGGACTGGTAAATAGGTGCTGAAGTCAAAGCACTCAGAGTCTGTTGGTATTTTCCTGCTGTGAGGAGCTCTGGCCAGTGCCCTTGCATTGCTGGAAGAGCAGGGCTCAAAGCTGTGCAGGTTTTGAAAACATTGGCATCAAATCCTGCCAAGGAGGAAACTGTCAAATGAAGGGGAGAAGAGAGGAAGGAAGACAGGGAGATGAGCTGTGACTCTGCAGCGTGGCTATCCTGGGACTGCTCCTGCCAGTCACCTCTCTGCTCCATCCCTTCCTTCCCAAAACGCTTCCAGCTGGGTGATCCTCCTCTCCCTACCCCTCCTCCCTCCAGGCACTTGAAACCTTAAATCCTCCTGCACTTCCCTGTCAGTGTGAACTCGAAATATCTGCAAACAGCCAAACATGGAGCTCCTCCCTCCTGGTTCCCATCCACCCTGGCATGAGGAGCCAAAACCCACGGGAATGGTGTGTGGGGAGGTGCTCTCACCCCTCACTCAACACTGAAGGGAGTTAAGCACTGAAATTAATGAACAGGAGGGTTTGAATAGACACTCCCCCCAGCTGCAGCGATTTTTCACTGATCCATAAAGTTTTGAGTCGAGCACTGTGTAAGTTGATTTAAAAATGCATCCAGTTGTGGCTGCAGGGTGGAACAGGGAAGAGCTCAGAGGTGTGTGCTGCCTCCCCCTGCCCTGGCTGTGGTGCCCAGTCTCTGGAAGGGATGGATGAGGGGTGGCCTTGAGTGCTCTGCAGTTGGAATGTGGGGCTGTGGCAAAGGTGGGTTTTATTTTCCCATGGCCACAGGGGTGGAACATTCTCTTTAAGGGAGCAGACATGGACAAGTTTTCAAACTGCCTGATGGTTTTGGGTGTTGCATTTTAAAGGCTGTTCCTTTTTCACAGTTAAAGTTCTATTATCTTCTGACTATCACCCCCATTTCAGCTTTCACAATGCTCAGCTCCCAAATCAGCTGTTTTTTTTTTTTTTTTTTTTTTTTTTTTTTTTTTTTTTTTTTTTTTTTAAACAAAGCCTGGCTTAGGAGATGTCCCTTGAGACCTCTGTGAAAGATTCTTGCTTGCAAAGCCACCTACTGATGTGCTCCTAATTATTGCAGTCACATTATTTCAATGATGTCTCCAGTACAGAGGATTTTATCTTATCTTTTCACGTACAGGGTGTTTGTATTTGGATTTTCTTTGGAATTGGAAGTTGTGAGTAGAGTTTCTGGAGTTTTCTAGTGGGGTGTACTCCCTCTTGCTTAAATAATGGGTGTATGGCCAAGGGAGAGTCAGTTTGTCTCTCTTGCCTGTCCTGAGACACACTGGAGAGCAGTGCTGAGGGTCAGGATGGGATTTTTTTCAAGCTTTACATGGTTCATTTGGGTGTTGCTGTCATTGTCTTGTTCTTCTGTTTTAAGTTTCACACTGACCTTTAACTGTAGGTGTCTTTTTGGGACTGACTAGAATAATTTTGGGGTGTTTTTGGTGTGGTTTGTTTTTTGGGGTTTGTTTTCCATTTGAGGCATTGGGGCAGGAGGAAGAAGAGGACAGGCTTTTGATGAAGTCCCTGGGCAGCAGCTGAGGCCTCAGTTCAGTTCTGGTTGCCTGCTGTGCTACATTGCATCAAACCCAGATATTTGAGGCCAAGTTCTAAATCCAGGAAGGTGAATATTAGAATGGCGATTGTTTTCTGTGGGGAAATGTTTTCATTGATTTTTTATTTTTCCATAGGAAGAAAACTTAAATAATTAAAAATAACGCAGACCAGGGTCTCGTTTTCCATTCTCTGTTAGCTGCTGTTTCTGATGCCTGTTTAAAAAACATGTGAAGCACCACAGTTTCCTAACCTGGCACTGTTTCATACACTCCTGATGCTTCCCTTGCTGAGAGATCAGTGAAGAAAATGAATCCAGAAGCTGAAAGGCTTTTGAGCCGGGCCCCTGGAGCAGAGCAGGTCAGGACTGCCAGAGATGGTGGCTTTTAGAGGGCTTGTAAAGCACCAGAGCTGCTTACTCTGGAGAACTGGAAGGAAAACAATAAACTTTGGTTTCCCAAATGCCAGAAAAGTCAGCAGGAAACTGTTCACTCTGACTTGAGTTTAGATTGCTTAGAGCAGTGATAAATAGAGGGTCAGTGTGCACATTAGTGGGTTGGTGTAGGTGGTTAACATCACTCAGGAGCTGTATTTTCAAAAACCAGCGTTTCTTTGATGCTTTATAACTTTACTGGTACCTTGATCTCCACGAGTCTGCTGATGTTCAATTCCTTCCCAAGGGATTGAGCTGTGATGGTGCTGGAATGGTTTTGGCTTTGTCCACGGGTGGAGTTCAGAGCACTTCTCAGGAATCAATTGTCTGATTTTTTTTCTAGGCCCCTGTGAAGCAGATAAATGCCATCTGTCCATCTTCCCAGCTGAAGTGTCCCAGTGATGTGGCTGTCAGTGGGTCTGTGCACAGGACAACGAGTGGTTTGCACCATGTCCTACCCAGGGACCTGGTTTCCTGTGGGGATAGAGGAGAGTCTTTCCTTAATGAGAGATCCCTGTCAGTGCTGCAGCACCACAAACCTGCAGCTCCTTCAAACCTTAATGATGAAAGGCAGAGTGAAGCACCAGGCTCTGGTAACAAGCAGAGCAGTGCACTTTGATGTTTCCTTAAAGAAATCAAATGGGAAGTTGTGTCGACTCCTGGGATGTATTTGCTAAGCGCACATGTATCATGGGAGTGGGGAGAGGGGGAAGTTTGTGTTGGATATCAGGAAAAGGTTCTTCCCCCAGAGGGGCTGGGCACTGCCCAGGCTCCCCAGGGAATGGGCACAGCCCTGAGGCTGCCAGAGCTCCAGGAGTGTTTGGACAATGCTCCCAGGGACAGGGTGGGATTGTTGGGGTGCCTGTGCTGGGGCTGGATTTGGATTCAGTAATCCTTCCAGCTTGGGATATTCTATGATTCAATGTTGGGGACTGTTAGGATAATCTAATGACTTTGTGGAAACCACAGTGGCCAGGAGATACGGTGTCTTTGGGAGCTGGCTGTGCATGGAAGGGAAGTCTCTGTGCTGTTCATCAGATAAAAATGAATGAGGGCAGGATTCCCTTCCAGACCTGATCCCAGAGGGGCTGTGTAGAGGAGCCCAGCTCCCTCCATGGCCCACAGGCTGAGGGTGCCTCAGCTGCTGCTTTAAGTTTTAGCTTTCATGTTTTTTTATATTCTGTACTGCCTTAATGTGTGACTCTGAACTTCATATAAAGTGTTAGCAAGTTCTCTTCACAGGGTAGTCAGACAGAACAATCCTTTTCCACCTTGAGAACCAAGAACAACCATTACAGCCTCAGGCCCAAAAAGCATTAACAATGAAGAGAGCAAACTGAGAGGATGGGACTTCATAACCTGAAGCTGTAATTGGGCAATTAACCCCAATATGTAAATGGAACAAAAACTTATAAAAATGTGAAAACTCATGACTCCCCGTCCATCTTGGGCAGAGCCAAGGCCAAGCTCTTATACTGTCCAAGGTGTATCCTTTGAAGGCCTTTTAATAAATACCTACTTTATCCCTTTAACTCTGTCTGGCCTCTGCTCCAGATCAGCCTCTCAAGGCATCACAGTAAGACAGTGTGAGGTGTCCTGTTGTGACCCTTTCCAGGCATTCTCTCTCCAGAGAAGTTTGGATGGGCATAGCCAGGTGAATGAAAGGAGAATCACTGGGAAGAGAATCTCTCTGCCAGAGCAGACTGAGCATTGCTTGCAGGGATGTCTTACATGCAGGAAAATCTGTCTTCAAGGTGTGTAAATATTGCTCAGTGTGTGTCCCTCCCTCACCAATTAATTTACATGGAAAAACACTTTTTGGGATCAGCTGAGCTACGTTTGTCAAACTTTACCAGCCTATTTGCTCATGTAAGGGCACCTGTTTCCCACCTGGATTTTGCCCCCAAAATCCACAGTGTGACCACTGCATGGATCTGTTTCAGTGCTCCTGGCAGCACAGCTGGAAACCCCTGCCTTACTGCTCTTGGGAGCAGCTCCATCCTGCCTGTGGCCATGTGTGGGAGAATTAGGTCTTATCTCATCCTGCACACCTGGAGTGTAGCCTGGGGCACAGAGGGATCCTGGACCGGTCAGTAAAACTTGGAAATCCTCCTTGGTGGCAGACTTTGGGGGTCAGTTTTCCACTGGTTGTGGTGGCCACTGGGAGCAGGACAGGAAACAAAAGGCTTAAACTGCAGTGAAAGCAGAGTTAGGTTATCTCTGAATCTCTCAAGCAGGTTGTGAAGTCATTTCAGGGGGGTTTAAATAGCAGGTCAAGCTCACATCATCCTCCTGCAAGGCTGAGTGGATCCTCTGCTGTGCCAGAGAAATCGATTGGGTGGCCTCTGGAGGTGTCTTGTCAGCCCTGTTTTGTCATTCAAAGCTGTACCTTTGAAGAATAACTGGTTTTTTGTGTGGTGGGGTCCAATTACATGAAATTATATTGCAGGCATTGCCCTCAAGTCACCTTAAAGGCTCAGTCTGGTTGTGAACTGCAACAGGGCTGGGTCAGAGGAGAGAATGATGAAGGTGGTTCAGTGGCTGAGCCTTTTAGCTCCATACCCTGAGCATCCCACCAGGGATGTCTTGGAGAGCTGGGCAGGCAGCAGAGGTGAGGTGAAATGTGTTTCACCTCCCTTTTATGGTGGTTTGTAGGATTTGAGATCAGCTCTCAAAGCAAAATGTTGTCACACTGGAATCATCACCACTGAAAAATTTCCTATCCATAAAATGTTAATTTACTTTGGGGTTTTGGCCACACATCCACACTCAGTGGTCTGAATTTAATTGCCACATAGTTTTGCTCAGGTCATCCCGCTAAATATTTCCCCAGGGCTGGCTCTCAGTCTTCAGCAGAGCTGGTCTAGATGAGTTGTAGTTTTGTTGTTCCACTCTTCAGGTGAAAATGAGATGTTTCTTACAAGTTCTGGCTCACACAGTCTGCGTATGTGATCAGCCTCAGAGCCAGACAACTTCCATGCTGTATTTCTTGTGTGTAAGTGACCAGTGAAAAATCTTAAATCTGGAAATAATTAAACTTCTACTTTAATTTTCAATGTCAGCTGAATGCTCAAGGGAATTTCAACATGATGTATGAATAATTAACACCAGCAGTTTAAAGCAGCTTTCTTGGTAAGACTAAGCGCTATGCAAAGGAAGTAAAATAAAACCCCCTCTTTACAGTTTCCTAATGGGAGAAGGAAAGGTAAATAATTACTTAATCTCCTGAGACTCCGGTGAAGTCAGAAACTTCTATTGAAATTACCTCTGTCAATAATTTAATATTTTAATTGCCACAAAATCATGGAATTCAGTTAAAATTCCCAGTGCAGATTGTGGCTGTGTGCCACACATGAGGTTGTGCTCCTCATCTCCTTTCATGATTATACATTTTAAAGGCAGTGGCCCAGCATGTTGCGTATGTGCCTGGTTTAATAATAAAATCACAGTTTCAAAGTAGAATTTGATTTAAAAGCTGCAAGTCATATCCAGCTTTCCTGGAGGAGGAGTGTTTCTCCATTCTAGTATTTTTCTGAGTATACATCACTTGATTCTGTTGTGCCATAGGGATGAAATAGATACACTGTAAGGGAGAGAGTTGGAGCTGGTGCTGCTGGTTTCCATCTTTGCCTCTTGGTTTTGTACAATTCAGGGTCTTGCTTTTGCTCTCACCAGAACTCCTACTTGTCTTCTGTGCTCGAGTTCCTTTTAAAGCAAAAACAAAAAGCACAGTTCTGCATTAAATACGTCACCAGGAGATTGTACCGCCGTGCATGCTGATGATCATAAAGAAAATACTGAACAGATTTACTTTAACTCTCTAAAGAAATTCACTTCCAGGCTGAATGCCAGCCTGAGAAATATTGGCTTTAAAAGGAGCAGTTTTGGAAGGTGATACAGCCCTGGAAATAGGATGAAATTTCCAAATGCTCCAGAGCTATAACAAACAGCTTGTGGTAATAAAGAGTTGGCAAGGACAATCCGTGTTTGAGGTGAGATTCTGGAGGATGGAGCAAAATAAAGTCACTTAATATGAGTTTAAAGTCTGACCTTGTTAATGGAGTCAGGTTTTTTTTTTCATGGAGTCATAGAACAGTTTGTGTTCAAAGGGATCTTACAGACCATCCCATCCCAACCCCCTGCCATGGGCAGGGACATCTTCCACAGGATGCTCCAAAGGAGTTTTCCTGCTGCAGGGTTCCTTACCTGTGTGCCCAGGTGATTCAAACAGTTTCATTTGATGATGACTCATATCTGGTTAATATCCATCAGAGTCAATCTGCTCAGTGAAGAGCAACTCAGCCTATAAATCTTTTTTCTTTCTGTTGCTGCCTTTCGACAACAATGTAATTCCATTTAATACCTTGTGGTAACACTTGGTTGGTGCTCTAAACTGAGAGGAGATGGGCAAAAATGGGTACAAATGCATCTTGGCAAGGATTCAGCTGGATCTGAGGAGGAATATTAGGAAGGGATAGTGTGTGTATGTGTGTGTGTGAAAAGTCTCACTGAAGGAGAGCCAGTGAAAAGACACTGTTGTTGTGTAACTGTGGTCAGGCAATCTGACAGCTCTGTGCTGCAAAAAGCAGGATAATTAGCACTTTTTCCTTCAAATGAGGGTGTTTTGGGCATCTTTGATTTCCCTCTCTCTCTGAATTTGTTCCTAGCTCTTAAAATATTGTTTTTAATTGCTCTTTTCTTTGGAGTAATGAATAATTTAGGCTCATAACGTGTAGAAAATGCAATTCTCCCAGACTGGTTTCAAATGTACTTCGCAAACCTAAACCAAACTGCTTGATCAGGTGCTGAATTTCAGCAATATGTCACTGCAGACTCTTTCTGTCTTCCTGCAAACACATCCAGATACAGATATATCCAGTGTCTGCCCCAGAGCACGCCATGGGAAGCTGACTTCATCCCAGCTCCATTTGGCACTGCCTGGAGATGCTGATCCATGACCTTGCAGCCTGGAAAGCCCCTTGTGCGAGCAGGAGGGAAGAAAAAACAGGAGAGTGCAGCTTGAGTTGGAGGCCCTGCAGGTTTCCAGGGAGTTTGTGGTGCAGGAGGGGTGTTTGTGCTCACAGGTGAGGTGTCCAGGTGTCCAGGAGAGCACACAGGTACAAGTGGCAACCTGAGGGACACAAGAGGGAGCTGTGGACTCTCCTGAGATGCTGCAGGGTTCCTCCAGGCATGGAAACACATGTGAATGGGCAGGAAAAGGAGCCTGGAGAGCACAGGAGCCTCTGGAAAGGCAGACCAGGCATCTGCTGTGCTTGCACTTCCAGTAGTAGCTTTGCTACTGGTTAACCCTAAGGGATCTGGAGAGGGAGTTGGAGGGGAAAACTTCTTCCCCAGGGCATAGAGATTAAAAATAATATATGGGTAACACTTGGACTTTTTTTCCCAACCTGAATGGTTCTGTGGTTGTTCCTGAATCTGATGCCATTGTGGAGATATGAGTTAGATGTGTGGAATTACACCTGCTGTTCTAGTGTTGAGCTTCACTGCTTATTCCTTCCTGTTTATTTTGAATTACACCTGGCTGTAATTCCATGTCATAAATAGGCAATCCTTTAAATTTTGTATTATGTGAAGCTCTGTAAGCATCAGCAGAGCTTCCTGGAGGCTTCAGATCAGCTGCTGGGTGAGTCCAGGACTGTCACCAGTGCTTGGAACTCTGCAGATATCCAGTTTGCATATTCCCTGTCTCAACCTCATTTTCTGGAAAATAGCATTGCTCACATTATCAGGTGGTCTGGAGCTCTGCATCCCTTAACCATTGGTCCATTCCCTGCTCTGTGTGTTTGACTGTGCTGCTTCTCAAATATCCAGTGTATTTTCGCTTGAACAAAATTGCTGCTTTCCCTCCTCCTCTCTTCTTTAAAGCTCTTTTAAACACCTCTTACATTTTTGTCCTCATTCTTGCCTTTCACCCCAGTTCCTGGGTGGATACTACGTGCTATACTCGATACAGTTTGAACTATAAATAAGAAGCAGTTTGTTGGAAAGTAAAATTAGCAGGCCAGATTTTCAACCGCGCTTCTAAATCTGCACCCAGGCACCTCAGAGTGTGCCTGTCCTCGTTTCCCAAGGTGCTGAATCCTGTTGTTATCCTTGATTTCCGTGGGGCTTGGTGATGCTCAGGACTCCTGGAAATCAGGTCACTTTTCTATTTGGGTCCTGGGCATGGATGGAAGAGCCTGATCTCCATAAGTGTGTTGTCAGTGCAGAGATAAAGGCAGGGGCAGGTTGGAAGCTTGTCCCAGGTCAGTTGCCTTACCAAGCAGCAGAGTGAAGTGGGAGATTTGGGGAGGGAGGTGTCTGTAAATAAAGGGTAACATGAGATTCTCAATGGGTGACTGTGGACTCACTGATGTCCCTGTGGTGACAAATTGCAAGTGCTTGAATTCACAAATCACACAATCCATAATTTCACACTGAAATGTGGTCACAGGCTGGAATTGTTATTGTGATCTGAACATTGCTGAAAGAGAATCATCTGCAGATCCGCTGCAGGGATGTTCTGGTGAGTTATGGCTGGAGGAAACTACAGAACTTTGTCTCCCTGTGATGATCCTGAAGAGGCACCAGCTCCATTCTCCTGCAGTCATTGAAAGTGTTGCTGTCCATGGGAGTACAACAAGGATTCAGTCAGAAGCCTAAGTTAATTTTTTTAAAACAAGAATCTGGAATTTAGGCAAATGGAAAAACACAGTGTATATTGTGGTGGCTCCTAGGTAAGTCTTCAGCTCAAATCAAATTATCCAAGCTGAGTGTGTAGCACTGAGTTACCACACTAATGAGCACTACTAGAAATGCTCACAGAGAGAATTCCTGGTGTTTGATTTTTGACAAGCAATGAACTGATGCAGATCAGAACAGGGACAGCTTGGTAGTGCTCCTGAAAATGCACTCAGCTGGGGGAAGTGCTGCTGTTTGTGTTTTTTGGGCATTACCCCAGTGATTAAGCTGATTAAAATACCAATTTCTAGCCAGCACTGCACCAGTGCAAAGGGAAATGCTTTAGAGGTGCAGATTTTCATATGGATTGCTTCCTGTACCAGGGAGCTGCTCCTGAGCTGCAAAGCAACCAAAATACAGCTGGTAATTTGGGGAGACACAGTAGCTCTGTTATTTTCCTTCCTGGGGTGGAAGAATTCATGAATGCCACCTAAACCACTGATGAGCACCAAAGGATGGATTGCTCAGCAGCTCTGCAGCCTGCCCTCACCTTCATGCTTCCAAAGCTGCTGAGCCAGGCAGGCGTTGCAAAATAGGCCAGGAAACAATTAATCTTCTCTAGTTCAGGAATTTCTAGAAATACAGTAGGAAGATCATCAAAGAGTGGCCCCTGTGGCAACTTTACCCATGCTGTGCCAGCTCATGCTGAGCATCATTAAGAGAGGTGATAGATTTGTTCTGCTGGAGTCTTCTTATGGGTTCATCTTGCTCTGGGACACGTTGGGAAAAAGGGTTCTGCAAGTGGAAGAAGTGGCCAAATCTCACCAGAGTGCTGACATCACTTTTGTCTTTCAATTTGCTTTGTGCTTTAGGAAAAAAAACCCAGTGCGGATTTCCTGGGAGCAGAATGAGAAGGGAGCTGCAGCTGGAGCTGAAAGGGAAGGAATGACAGAAGAGGGGCCAGTTTGATAGATGATTGTTGACACTGCAAAGAGAAATACTTGCTTTACCTGCCACCACGAAAAATAGTTCTGGGCTTTTGACTGTGTTTTTGGCAGCTGTGCTTTTGTAATTAAATTGTGCCCCTGGTTAGGAAGGCACAGGTAGAGGATGATTAAAAGCCTCAGAGGATGTGGTTGCTGCATTTCTCCATTTATAGCTGTGTAACCCAGGGCTCTGCTTTACAAAACCTGAGCATACACAGAGTATCAAGCAGAAAGAGTATCCAAAACAGGTTTTCTTTGTTAGCTCAAGAGCCTCCAATTTCTCTTTCCCAGCCTCCTGTGTGCTCCTGTGCCAAGACAAGTACTTGGCATCCTGTTCCACTGCTCTGAGCTCTGCTGGAGGAAGGGCAGCTGCTTCAGTCTACATTTCCCAACACAGCTTTTCCCTCTTTGGGAAGAGTGTTTACACAGCTACTTTAAGCAAACAGGGATTACAGAAAGAGGAGGTTAAAGCTGAATTTGGCTTATGGGATTTCTGAAAGCTTCCTCTCTTGCCAGCCCCCTTCTGCTGCTCCTTCTGGGATGCTTCAGGGTTGGTATGGTCTGGTGAGGACCAGGAGTTCCTGAGCCTGGAACTTGTGCTCCTCTGGAAGGAATGAGGGCTGTGTTTCATGATCAGTTTCTAAATCTAGTCCACGATGCCAAGGGGTTGGGCTGGGCTGTGTGTGCTCAGCCATTTGTTCTTGTCCTGTTTTTCAGCTCCCCTCTTACCCCAGCAAAACCATCATGAGATTGTTGGGGGCTTGATTTCAAAACAACTTTCCTTTTGCCCATATCAGAGCCCAGCTCTCCTCAGTTCTGGGGTTACCTGATCCACGCAGGGAAATCTCACACAGTTTAACATGACCAAGTTGAAGATGCTGCACCTGGGTCAGATCACTCCCCAGATTCTTCTACACTTTTATGTATTGCTTTTGTCCTCCAGGAGAGTCATGTTAAACACCCCAGATCCCACAATGAAAGGGCAGGGGACAGGGGAATACGTGTAAAAGAGGAAGGATTGGTGAAAGAACAAGTGGAAGGAAACCCTCTGCAATGTCCTTTTGCAGTAATTAGATAAGTTAATGCCTAAGTTGCTTCAAACCCCAGGAGAGGAGAGCTGGAGAAGGTCTCCTGGAATAGGATTCCTGGGAGCAGGTAAAACCATCCTGAGTGGCATATTATGGAGTAAAACCTGTTCAAAATACCACTGGTGGGACAATCCTGGAGGGAAAAGCTGCTGCTCAGATAAGAGCATGGTGTGAGGGAGGTCAGCCAGCTCCACTTGTGACAGAGCTCGAGCAGAACAGGGTGGCTTGGAGGTCCTCAGGGTGAGTTCCCTGGGTACTCTGAATCATTAGAGCAGTTTTTGTGCCCTGTTTTTCCCTTTTATTTTCCTTCTTCATGCTTTTAAAGAGTGTAAGAAGTGTGTTCAGTCCAACCAAGCCTGCCAGAAATCTGCATTTTTACCAAATCCCTGCAGAGAGAGGCCTGCAGGCATTTTACGTGCATGAAAACCTAATGCAAGGTTTTCTCACTGTCAAGACACAGCTGTAGGAAGCAGAAGAGTCTGTGTGCTCTTCCAGGGCCTCTGCACCATATTGCTGCATTCCCATTATCCCTGCAGTGCTGCTCCCTGACAGAAGGGTGTAGCCAGGTGGGGGTTGGTTCCTTCTCCCATGTAAACAGTAGCAGCACCAGAGGAAATGGCCTCAAGTTGTCCCACGGGATGTTTAAATTGAGTATTAAGAAAAAATTCTTCTCTGAAGGGGTGGTCAGGATTTGAAACAGGCTGTCCAGGGCAGCAGTGGAATCACCATCCCTGAAAATGTTCAAAATAAATGTGGATGTGGCACCTGTGGACAGGGTTCAATGGTGAACACAGTGGTTCTGGTTAATGGTTGGACTCCATGAGAGTTCTTTTCCAACCTTAATGGCTTTATGATTCTTTTATTCCATGATAAATCATGGTCCCTCTGTCCCCCAGTCAGCACTGACTGGGAGGACCCCTTTTGTGCACTGGTGCAGAGAGCAGGATGTGGTGCTTATTCAGAAATGCTGGAAATCAGCCTCTGTGCTCTGACTTATTGCAAGGCTGGGGCAAAATATTGCTGGGGGAAGAAAAAAGTTATTTAAAAACCCTGTATTTTCATTGAAATGGATACCA
Organism: Sterrhoptilus dennistouni; assembly: GCA_013397095.1. Classification (NCBI taxonomy): domain Eukaryota; kingdom Metazoa; phylum Chordata; class Aves; order Passeriformes; family Zosteropidae; genus Sterrhoptilus; species Sterrhoptilus dennistouni. The sequence goes on along the minus strand of VWZU01006076.1, from coordinate 355,234 downwards.
GATGCTGAAAGATTTTGGAAAAAAAGGGGCAACCCCTCCTTAGGTATTTAGAAATAAGAGCTGAGTGAGCAGCTCTGTCCCACAGGCTGTTAGAAGCTGTTTTTCCCCTGCTGAATCTCTCAGGGAATGTGTATTTGGCCTGCTCTGGACAAGTAATTTCTGGTAATCCATGACAATCAGGTATTGTGAGTAGAGGGTCATTTTGGGCTTGAAGGTGCCAATGGTTAGCAGGAGATGTAAGGGAATGCTTGGGTGCCACATTCATCACTGGGGTCTGAGTCCTGATAGCACAACTCATTCCCTAATGAGAGGTGGGCTTTTCAATAACTTCACAGAATCCTGCCACAGACTCTAATTTACCTCTGACAAGTTAAACCAGGGCCAGATCAATACTGTGCTCTGTGGCAGTAAATAGGCTTGGTTTTAAGTATTGAGTAAGAATTTATTTCAGATTAAGGGTAGATGTGTAAAAGGGTAGAGCACACTGGCCTTTCAAGGCTGTGGATCTTGCTTGTGCAGATCTCAACTCCTGCAAAGCCTTGCTCAGGGAGCCAGTGAAAGCAGGGGTACATCACTCCCCTGGGAATAGGGAGACATCAGGGATCTCCTTAGTGGGAGCAGTTTCACTTAGAATCACCTCGTTTGGAAGCACCACTGAGTTCTGTGAGTGGCCTGAGGACCAGAGGAGACTTTTCATAAAAATACTTCCCGTATCCACCAGGTAAGGCTGATCTGAGTGGGCCTCTCCAGTATGGCTGTGGAGATGTGCCTGCTTCCCCAGCCCAGGGTGGGGATGTCTGTGGGGAGGGTGAGCTGTCCAGGTACCCCTGGAAGAGTTTTGTTGTGCATGGGGCTGCCAGTTCCTCTCTGGGAAAGAGAATTTCAGGTATCCATAAAACCACATTACTTAAGAGGTGTAATCATCCTCAAGAAATGCCAGGATCTCTCCAGGAAAAGCCTGTTTTGCTTTCACTATCCATTTTCTTATGTATGTCACAGAATGGTTTGTGTTGGAATTAACTTTACAAGACCATCCAATTCCAACCCCCTGCACTGGGCAGGGACACCTTCCACTATCCCACATTGCTCCAAGCCTTATCCAGCCTGGCCTTGGACACTTCCAGGGATCCCACAGCTTCTCTGGGCAACCTGTGCCAGGGCTTCACCGCCCTCACAGAGAAGATTATCTTCTTAAAGATTATCCCCTCCTCACTCAGCTTGTTGTGTATGTTTAGAACACTGGAAAACAATCACAGATCATGAGACAATGTCTGAGTCCTGTCTGCTCTGATCACACCCAGCACAGTCCAACAAGACAATCCAGAGACTTGAGTAATTGACCCAGGGACAGTGTGAGGAACCAGACTAATTATGGTGAACACTCAGCTTCGACATTTTCTTTGTGTCACGACTGTTTAATCCTCCCTAAATCCCCTAATGCTGCTCAGTGACTTTTCTTGTGTTATCTTTATTGTCTTGCTAATAAGATGTTGCACATAGCAGAGATTTACACTGAAAGGTATTAAGGAGGATTATGTGAAGATTGGACAAGAAACGTTCACAATAGGTTAGAGATTTCTGAGTACCCAAATTTTTAATTTTTACGGTGCAAGGATTTTATTGTTTTTTTCAAATAATTCATAGAGAAATTCTCCTAGAAAATTCAAAAAGTTGCTACTGTTCAAAATAATTCTCTTGAATTGCAGCACTGGTTATGTTCAGGCTGCTACAAGCTGTATTAGTCATCTGGTTTTATTTGTTGTTTTTGTTTTTGTTTTTGTTTTGTTTTTTTCCAAAAAGTGGACCTAAATTATGAGGGGCAGAAAAAGAGGGGGAATTAAACTCACATGGAATCTCCCTCTGCTGGACCAGGTTACACCTGAGCATCCTCCCTGCTGATGAATGCAGATGGACTTTGACACTCAGATCCCAGATTTCAGAGGGCTCTGTGGGTGCTGGTAAATGTTTTGTGCTGAGCCTTTATAACCACAATTATTTAATTTCTAACTCTAAGGCCTGGCTGGGGAGGAGGAGGGCTGATGTTTTGCAGCCAAGATTTTGAGCTGTTATTTTACCATCAGTAAGTTGATGTAGCTGGAATTTTGCAGGAGCAAAGGCACCTTTCAGTTAGATCAGCACTTAAAGTGGAAAATTAAAATACTTGAAAATAAAATAGCAGAAACCAAGGGGAGGTAGATTTTACATTTAATTCTCAAGAGCTACTGGAAATTAATCTTATTGTAGGGCCTTAAGCAGAACCAGCCACTGAATTGGGATTTGGTCACTGTTTTCCTTGAAAAGCTACAACTCTCTGTGTTCAGTGTCAGGCTGGGACACAGTGCTTGTGAATCCCTGATGAATCCCTGATGCTCTGCCATAAGAGCCTTTCCCAAGACTTCCCATTTGCCTCAGGAATCTTCTGTAATTGAGTGTCTGGTGAGGCTGATTTGACTTGCAGGTATCAGTTCCTTCCGAAGAAAACATAGAAATAATGAATAAGAAATGGTACTTGCTGACAGCTTTTCTAACATTTCCTGCCTGTCCTTAAGAGTGGTCTTGCATTCCCTGTTCTACAGAGATTGGAAAACACCACCTGCAGTGATTTGAATTCAGTGGTGGGATGCTTCTCTGGGAATTCTACAGAACATCCTACTTCTGACACCCGTTCTGAGCACTCAGCAGGCTCCCTTCACCCTAGTTTTTCTTGTCAGCCCAGCTAATAATAGCTGGTGTTTATTATTAGCACCTCTTTGTTATTAGCTCCATGAATAGAGGTTGAGTCACAGAGTCACTGAGTGATTTAGGTTGGAAAATACCTCCAAATTCCTCCAGTCCAGCTGTTCTCCCAGCACTGCCAACCCACCACTGAGCCATGTCCCCAAGTGCTACATCCACATTGCTTTTAAATCCCTCCAGGGATGGTGATTCCAGCAGTTCCCTGAGCAGCCTGTTGCCATGGCTTGACCTCCCTTTGGAAAGTGGACCTGCTGTGTCTCCGTGCTCTGAGCTGTTCAGCTCCATCCATCCCGGGCATCCTGGTCTGAAAATCTTCCAGCAATGGGAATTTCCTGCCTGACATCATCTCATTTAGTGGTTCACTGTGCTTGTTGTGGAACAGTTGACCTGCTGTCCCACTGAACTTCCCATTAATGCAATTAAAGTCTCTTGGTCCTGGCCTCATCTACATGGACATCCCTAATGAATCCTTTCTTTTAGGCAGGAAAATGCACATGAAGATGACTGGGACCAGCTGATCTTTAAGGTCCCTTTTAACCCAAACCATTCTCTCGTTTTCTGTCTTCCCTCTGTCTTGTTCAAGTTGTTTGACCCCACATACAGATGTGGTTTCTTTTAAAAAAACTTCTGATTACTCTCATCCATTTTCACATCTTTCCTGAAGCTTCAGGTCCTGCTTCAAAAGCTCTGGGAATTCTGCACCCAGCCTTTAAAATCAGAAGGACTGGGAAATGTGATGCAGCACCGCTAACAGGGCAACAAACTTCATCTTATGTTGTAATTCTCCCTTAAAAATATTTCTATTTCTTCATCCAAGGAAATTTCTGATGCCATCTGGAGTGGTAGGGGTTGCAGTGTTGGATGATGCAAATTCCCACCCCTACCACAGAACCTGCCTAGATGGGAACATGCTGGTGGCTAAATTTTGGGACTGGCCAGCCCTGGATTTCTAGCCTGCTATGCAATTCTGATTTATGGTACTGAAAGAAGCCCTAAGCCATCTAATTAACGGCTGGCTACCCAAAACCACAGCAAATATGAGGAGTAATTTACTGTCACACTGACATGCTCAACAGTCACGATGACAAGCACAAAATGGAAGTTTTCTCAGCTCAAATGCTCTCTTGTGGTAAAGAAGAGGCACCTCATAATTGCAGAACCAGAAAATGGAGACAGCTTATTTCACTCCTGGCAGCTTTGTTAATAAAACATTGGGAAGGCAAATAATTACCTGACATGCAATTACATCTAAGCTGTTTTCCTTGGGAAAAAAAAAAGCCTCAACAGAAGTGTTGGGTATCTGATTTTATTATCCTGTCTGGAAAGGCTGTATTGGGTATTTGGAATGGATACTGAATTTATGCTTTGTTATTGAGGAGACTGAGTGCTGGTTGTCTACTTGGGCTGTGTTTTACTGCCAGGGAGTTTCAGAGTAGCTAGAGTGAAGTAGGAACCCTTCTCCTTAAACTCTTAAACGTGGAAAGAGTTTGAAATGCAGGTTGGAGGATGCCCAGATTTTGAGTTTTTCAGAAGCTCATGGCCTTGCCATTTTGCCAGTGCTGCTTCTCAAATGATCAGGTCACAGAGCCAGAGAGTGGGTTAGATTGGAAGGGACTTAAATCCTTCCAGCTCCAGCAGGAGGGGTGGGTTGTAGAGAGTCTGGTGAGCTCTGCTTTCTCAAATGAGGTCTGTGCATACTGCAGGTGAGATTTCTGCGTGTTCCCCATGAGTTTCTTGCTCTTACCGTGCCTGGCTGTGGGTGAAGCCCCATAGTTGAAATTTATGATGGGGTACTAAACACATTTTGTCTTGGTGTTTCAGGATTAGGAAGGCAGGATCCATCCAGCCTGGCAGAGGCTCTGGGGCCAGTAACAGTGTGTGCATGGAATGAAGTTCCTCTTGAAGGAAAAAAAATCCTTTTTGGTTTTTCATTGACCAGTTTTCCCTTCCTTCTGATTCTTCTGTAAATATGAATGCGTTTCTAGTGCTGGAGGTAACTTTTTAATATCTTTGTCAGCCTGAAATTATTGAATCACAGAATGGTTTGGGTTGGAAAGGACATTAAAGCTGCCTCATTCCAACCCCCTGCCATGGGCAGGGACACCTTCCACTCTCACAGGTTGCTTGGGGTCCATCCATATTTTTTTTCTTACAACAGCAGAATGTTGAAGATGCATCAGAGTTGATACATTTGGTGTTTCCATGAAATGCTGGATGAATTTTATTAAAACTGAAGAATCGCTCTCCATGGCCACAATTAATTTTTTTTACTTCCATCCTTAATTGCATTAAAAGTTTAATATTTCTTGCTGAATGATATTTCCATATTCCAGCAGAGCAAAAAGCCTAAGAAGCTGCTTTTCCAGCTCTGGAGGCATCAGCATGTACCTCCTGATCCTTGTGGGTGGGTGGTTTATGCTTCAAAATTTGTGTGATGAAGGAAAATCTGAGGTTTATTTTAATTGAAAATTTAATCCTTGTGCTTCCCAGGGACACTCTGGTTGTCAGGTCTATAAAATCACATTGTAAATAAAAATCTTCCCAAAAGCACTGTAGCAGAAGATGCTGCTACTTCCAAGTCAGTTGAGTGCTTGTGCAGGAAGGGGGTGGAGGATCCATCAGATATTTTTGGGTTTCAGGTGCACGTTCATCCTTTCAGGTGGATGCTCTTAGGCCCAGAGGCAGAGGGGAAGGAGCTGGACAAAGCAGGGTCAAGACAGGACTTCCATTAGGCTGAGACACCAACGTGTGACGTGGTTGATGCAGTCAAAGGTGTCTCTGCTCATTGCAAGGGATTGGGCTAAACGAGATTTTAAAGGTCCCTCCCAACCCAAGCCATTCTGTGACAGAGGACCTGGCCACTAGTAGTGATGCCTTAAGATTTTAGCTTTTATGTTTTTCAAATCCTGTACTGCATTAGTGTATAACTCCAAACTCAATATAAAATGTTAAACTGTCTTCACATTTTGGTCAGACAAAACAACCACTCTGTGCCTGAAATCCAAGGACACCCTCCTGCTTCAGGCCTCAAAAAATATAAATAAAAGTTAAATTGAGGTGGGAGAGCAAACTGGGGGTGTATGACTTCATTACCTGAAGCTGCAATTGCAGGATTAACCCCTGATATGTAAATAAATCAAATTTGTAATTGTCTAAAAAACTCCTGACCATCATCCAGCTTGGGTGTAGCCCCTCTCAGAGGCTTTGAACTGTCCAAGGTGTACCTAGTGAAGGTGTTTAATAAATACCTACTCTTATTCTCTTAATCTTGTCTGGCCTCTGCTCTAGGTAGCCACTCCAAGGCATCAGTAGCCAAGAGACCACTGGCTGTGGGTGGTCTGAGGGGTTTTGGGTTGGTTTCATTGGTGTGGGAGCTGCTGTCCTGCAGCACCACTGCACATCTGCACATTGTCATCTTGGTGTGGATGTTTAGCTGGTGCTGTTTATCTTATTTCCAGGACTTGCCTGCTAGGGAAGGCTAAAAATAGAGCACACTGTGTTTTTCTGTTACAAAATCAGGGTGAGTATTAAAGAGTGAGTTCTTGGGCTGATTTACTGAAAATAGCAATGTGTGTTAACGTGAACCAGAGATCAGTGTACAAACATGCAATGCCCAAGGGTATTAAAATTGCTTCAGGTTCAGCAAGTATTTTTTGCAGTCATTAGGTGAGATTTTAGAGAGTTGGCATTTGCAAAATACAGGAAATTCTGGTTAAAGTTCAGTTTTTCCTCAATGAACAAAACATATGAGACTGTAGAGTGCCTTCAATGCGAACATTCTCAATTAAATCAGTGATGCTTATGAGAGGTCTGTTTTGGATCTGGTTTAGCATCTTTGGTGACATGGACAGTGGGATTGAGGGCAGAACTGAGGGACAAGGTGTGAGCAGTCCTACCCACCCCATGGATTGTGGGGCACACTGGAGGGGCTGGAGGACCCTCCCCTGCCTGGCAATCAAATGCTTTGCTGATATTCTGAATTTCTGAGCAGGGATATCCGACAGTTTTTAAGCCAGTGAGAGTTCAGACAGAGGAAGGACTTCAGAATTAGATTTTTTAAAATCCATATAACACGACTGGGCGCAGCAGTGAGGTGAAGGGTTCTTTCCTCTGCGAGCCTTGGAAGTTGTTTTGGATTGAGTTGTTCAAATCAAGCAGCATTTGCTGCATGCTTCTTGTTTTGCTAGAAGCAAGTAAAAGTTCAAACTGAAGTCTTGACTTTGCTGTACAGAAAAACTCCTTTGTAGGATACATCTGTTTTGATCTCAGTTTGACTGTTTGTCTCTTCTGCATCTTGCATCTAATTTGTATTCCAGTGGGATAAAATGAACTTGATAATGGCCTTTTAGCTTGTCATCTTAAAACACGTGCTCAGCCTGGAAGGGCCAATAAAAGTCATGTTTATGAGAGTCTTACAGTCCAGTGATTGGAAATGGACTGACCTGCTGGCTGCAGGGACATATACAGAGTGGATTTTAGATGGATCTTATAGCTAGTGGCGTTCAAAATTAGCAAACAGCACAGTTTTGGATCTAAATGTTGTTCTAAAATCAGTTAAAGTCGAAGAAACACTTTAATGTTTTTATCAGGGTGGCATTCACATAGTGCTTCCCACTGGGAGCATCTGCCGTACCCAGGGTATCTAAAAGGCATAGGACCAGATGGGAGAAAGTCACATTAGTGCCATCACAGCCAGGGGGAAGAAGTGTCTGCCTTCAGGGTTACTGATACCAGATTGTAATACACCTGTAAGAGAGAGGAGGTTGTGAGTTGTCTTCTAACACTACCAGTTTCTCACCACACACTTTATAAGGATGTTGGTGTGGCTGCTTCAAACTTTGGCATCCAAAGTCCAATGAGATGGATCCCCATTATCCACATGGAAATTCACTGTTCCATGTACCTGTGCAGCTGTTTCCCTTTAGCAGTGGCGATTTGCCCTCCTTGGGTGTGCGACACCATACCTGTCATCTCCTCTGGATCAGAAAAACCTGTGACTGCCTGGAGTTCAGCTCCAGCTGTGATTGCAGCTTCAGTGAGAAGAGTGAATAACCTTTACTTGTGCACTAGGTCCCTGAAATATGTATGACTAACTAGTGCCAGCAGAGCTGGGGTAAGCCGAGGAGCAGAGCGTGTTTTGACGGCATCGGTCCCTCTGTGCTGGGAGCATGCAAGGCTTTTTAGTGGATGTGATTCAGCACTCCCCGGTCCTGACTCCACTTCCAGGGCTGGTTTGTTGTCTGGTTAGTGAGTCAGCAAGCTTGCAGCTTCACCTTGCCCTCATCTGGATGAGTATTTACTGAGTCCAGGGACAGAGAGTGCTGCAGGGAGGGCGGTGGGAAGTGAATGGGATGTGGTGCAGAGGCTTCCAGCCACAGGGACTCTTGGCTGGCATGAGGAATCTGTCCTGAGACATGCCTTATTCACTGATTTCCTTTTATAATAATGCTGGTGCTGCTCTGTCTCCAGAGCTTTGGTGAGTGCCCCATCAGTTTTTGCCTTCACTGGGAGAAAGTGTGGAGGGTGTGAGGCTGCAGCGTGGGTTATCCTTTACACAATGTAGTCACACTGCTGTGGTTCACTCTGCAGGCTTCCTTGACAAATAGGGACTCCTGAAGGAAAATAATTGGATAAGTAGATTGATGATAGAATTATTTAGATTGGAATACACTTCTAAGCCCATTGAGTCCATGCATTTCCCCAGTACTACCAAGCTCATCATTAACCCATGTCCCCAGGTATCATATCCACACATTTTTAAATCCCTCCAGGGATGGGGACTCAATCATTGTCCTGAGCAGCCTGGTCCAGGGCTTGACAAGTCTTTCCATGAAGAAATCTTCCCTAATATCCAGTCTAAACTTCCTCTGGCTTAACTTGAGGTCACCTCCTGTCCCTTTTCCCTCGGAGCAGAGCCCAGCCTCTGTCAGGGAATTGTGCTGAGCCAGAAGGTTCTCCCTGAGCCTCCTCTTCTCCAGACTGATTCCCTCAGCTCCCTCAGCTGCTTCTCATCAGACCTGTGCTCCAGAGCCTGTTATTATTTATTGTTTATTATGAGCAGCATCACCCTGAGAATATGAAAACTCAAAATGTATTCCAGGCTGAAAGTGCAGAACTTGAAGCAAGCAGCCGCATACAGAGAACTGTTTTAAATGTACCTGGAAACTTAGTTTAGTCTTGAATTTTGGAGGGAAGCCCCCATATTTTTCCACTCTGGTGCCTTACATGAACATGAGGTGAGTAAGCTGGCACAGGCCTGTGGATTTTATGTTGGCTTGTAGTCTTGCAGTAGTTACTTGGAGTAACTGTTTTGCCATCCTGGTAAGTCAGTCATCACATTGCACTCGTGGATGGATTGGAGAGAGGGACAGAGCTTCCTTCTCTCTCTTCCACTCCATATTATTTTACTCTTTTCTTCAGCACACATAGAGCAGAGATAGAGAGCACAGAGGAGGGATCAGAAATTCAGGAGCAAAAACAGATGTCCAAAGCTCTTTCTTGTGTAGCCAGAGAAGCTGATGCTTTTCAAACGGCAATCTTTGATGGAAGTTTGAAGTACCAATTCCACATAGTTTTAAACAGTTTTGTATCTTCTTTTCTTGTGTAACTGTTTTAGAAAGCAGAGATGGCTGGGGGGAGGATCTGAAAGATGGCTTTGAGGAGCTGAATTTGGCTTCTGATTTAGTGTTGAAACAGTGGCTGGTTCTCCTTTGAATAAAAAAGGCAGCAGCTCTTAGATTCAGTCACGTTCTGTTGTTGGTGCTGAAATTGTCTGAAAGAAATGTCTGCAATTGTCTGACATCGTCTCATGCGTTTCATCCTCACCATTGTTAAGGTTCGTTAATGATTCCATTATAAACCCCTATTTGCAGAAATGGTTTTCTAAAAGCAATCTCTGTGTTATATTATTATGTTGTTTATATTATATGAATGCTCAAGGACTAGACATGTATTAATAGGGAGCCTAGTGACTGTGGAGCCAGCAATTACTTGACTAGTGATTACTCTATCACAAACTCTGCTGACTCTCAGCACTTTGGACAGGAGAATAAAATTCCTTCTGCAAATTGGGAAGATAATTTCCTTTGGAATAGTGGTTGTTACACAGTGCTGGAAATCCTCTGAATGCAGATAAGCAGTAAAAGCCAGTTAGCTCTAGGCAATGCAGTTGATACTTTGGAATAGAGTGTCAAGGTGGAGAGCCTTGTGAGTCACCAGGGACATAATGGAGATGCTAAAGGAGATCTCCAAGCCTTTCAGGAGAGGACATGCTGGGTGGAAAACCAGGCAGCTGTAACCATTTCTCTTCCCTGTACTCCTTCCATGATGTGTCCCACTGGGTGGGATGGCTGTGGGAGTGGGATTAGGTACTTTGTCCCTCCTTTCTATAGGGTTAATCACAGTCTCTTCCCTGCCAGAGGATGATCCAGCTGGGACTCTGCTTCCTCCCCTCTCCTCCTTGAGGGTTAGGGAAGGGACCAGTCCTTGCACAGGTACCCCAAGCACAACCTGTTATTGTGTAAAACCTGTGAGATTCCAGCACTGTGCCCGGAGAAGCCCAAGATGGAAAATTCTAACTCAGCGATTCTTCATCCTTTTCAAACCACTTTGGCCTTCCCTACAGCCAGTGGCTGCTCCTTCTTTGGTGGGATAGTGGGGAAAGAAGGGCCAAGCCCCAGGCCAAGAATCTCCACTCTCAGCTGCTGTCAAAAGCACAAAGACTATAGATAAAAGATCTATACTAGTGCCCTTAAAAAAGCAGCAGCTTTGACAGTGGATTCTGGTAGAGCTGAGCTGCCTTTCTGGTTGTTTCTTTTTTATTTCCCCATTGTTCCTATATCAAACACCTTGAATATAAATAGTAATGGTTTCTCCCTACAAACTCTTGGATAAGACTTGATAGTTGATCTCTTGGTGAAGAGACCCAGAGCCAGGGCTCTTTAGAGGTGTCAGCACTTCCTGGCAAAGGAAGCTCCCAGCACAATGCTGGTTACACAAGGAGGTGGGATCTTCTAAGTTACAGAAGTTGTGTGGGTTGACTCTGGTTTGCTCAGTGAAACTTTTCCATTGCTCCAAGTGAACAACTTCCAAAAATATTAATAGTAATAATAAGGAAGTAGAAGAGAGAGAAGGTGTCAGGGGAAGAGGGACAAAACCTGTCCTGGCTGTCTCAAGGGAAATGAGAAAGAAATGTAGACCAGCCATAGCCTGGTATATATATGTATATATATCTGTATCTATCTGGGTTGTGGCAATTTGTGTAGGGTGTTAGAAGAGCCTCCTGCAATACCACTGCCTTATTATCAGACACAGACCTGGATGTCACCTGTTCTTTTGCCCAAGGCATTCCTGATTTAGCAGCTCTATTCGAGCCCCATTATTCGAAGTTTACTTAAAATAATTACTATAATCATCCGTATATTGTCGCAGTGTAAGGAACCAGAAAATCGCATTGCATAATGTCCTCGCAGTTGTCTGAGAGTAAAATCTGCCGTCTGCGTTGCCAGCACAGCGCAGAGATTTGATGTGAAATCCCAATTTCCTGCAAAAAGGGGCTGCCACGGTTCCGAGTCCGCCAGGCGCCGCCGCTGATATATTTATATTTTATCTGCCGTGCTCAACAATTGAATGAAAGAGGAGTGTTGGCAGAGGTCAAGCATTGTTTGAACGTGTTGCAAATGGTTTCCCAGGGAAACAGCAAATCAGTACTCGTAGGCTCCTGCAGCACCTCCAGAACAACATCCAGCCACCAGCCATAGCCCCGTGTTCGCTGTAGTACTCGGGACCAAGGGTGATGCAGACTAAAGCCAGAGTGAGCGCCTGAGTGGGAGAGCAATTCCAGAGGATGAAGAAACATTCGGCAAGAGTGGCACCGCTACCATCTTACAGTGTTTCAGAATTAAATTCGCCTGTGACAGCCGGTAAATGCTTTTTTTTTGCCTTTTTTTTTTCCCCCCATCCCTGTATATCTCATCCTAGGCAGGAGTTCACTCTGTGTGCTCCTCTTACTCCGTGCAGAGTAGCAGGAATGTTGAGTGTGTGTGTTTATATTTTTAAAGTAATGCTCAGATAGCATTTTTAGCACTTTAATATCATCTGGCGTAAGCGGCAGTTAAATTTCTGTTCCCTGTGTTCAGCTGCTGTGTGAATGACTCCTGGTGAAGAAACTGATGTTGAAACGTGAACAACAGATAAAGTTGTTGTACTTCAATTCTGGCTTTTAAAATTGTGTGAAATTAGGTCCATGTAATTTTATTGGCTTTTCTGGAGTATTTACCGTGCTGCTCGAGATTTATTGTTTTTGCTGTGAAGACAGAGGCACCAACTTTTTTTTTTACTGTCCCTCAGCTCAGTATAGCTGTTGTCCCCTTAAACCGCTTTTTTCCCCCCTCATTTTCAGAAGTGTCAGCTCTTAAGCAATTCTTCAATGCAGAAAAACCACAAGATAGAAATTGAGAATTCTTTTCTATGCTCTTTATCAGAACCTGAGAGCCTTGTTCCTTTAAGAGTGCCCATCAACTTCACGTCGTGCTTCAGAGTCACTGGGGATGTGGGGATGTTGGCCAGCAGGAGATTTGACTGCCCTGATAGTGAAACAAATAAATCAGTCTGCTGAAAATTTACAACAGGTGTACATGCTGTATAAATCAGAGGTCAAAAGGGAAAGCTTTTTAAAAAAAATACTCCTGATGTTCAGGTTTGAGTTTTTTGCTTAAATGTCTGTAGAAATCTCAGGCTTTAACTGCACCATTTGAGTTTACAATCCTCAGTGTCAGATGTTTTTAAGAGCTGTGTGGTACTTCCCAAAGTTGCTTGTTGTGCCAGAAAGGAGCTGTTTTCCCACCAGGTGTGTGTGATGAGGACACTGGAGCTGTAAAACTACAAGGTGTGTGTGAGCTGTCTCTCATTTGAGCCAACCAGCAATGAAAATGTAATTTTTTATTTTTTTTTGTGAGTGGAATTCATCCAGGAGCAAAACAAAGCAAGAGCCATGGTCCAGTGCTGGTCAGCAGAGCGTGACTTCCAGTTCTTCGATCTACCTGGCTCAGGCTGCCTTCAATTACCAACAGGGATGGGGTTTGATAGACCAGGCAGTAGTTTGTGTTGTTTTTCTCAGAATTGTGTGTGTGATGTTTAGAATTCTGCAGGCTTGGTAGCTACCTGGTGTTTCTTCCTTGAGGGGAAAACGCCTTAAGGAAAGTTGGAAGAGCTGACTGCTTACTGCTGGTGCACAGCATCAGGCTTTAGGATGTGTGATATTGTAATTCATACCCTCAGCTGCTTTTTTAGGAGCAGTGTTACGGCCAGGTGAGCTGGCTGTGCTGGTAAAAATGGGATGATTTGCTGCTCTTTATTTCCTGAGGGCTCAGAGCAGGCTCATGTCATGCCTGGTGGGGAATACAGAGGATTAAAGATGGTCCCTGCCTCACAGGGGTCTAAGACAAGCTGTGGTTGCCTTCAGCTTCACCAGTCCAGCTGCTGCCAGGTGTCTCTTTTAGACCTGTCTTAACCTTCTGCCCATGCTGGGCTGCAGCAGCAGTGTCAAAATGGCATTGCCTGGGCTCCTGAGGGAGGGAAAATCCAGTTTTTTTTACCCAGAAAGGGCAGTAGACTGGAAGTGAGTACATGACAGCACCTGTCATATCCAACAGGCTGCAAATGGAAAGGTTCTTGCTCAGGATGGAGCTGGCCAAGCTGAATTAATGCTGGACCCATACATTAAATGTGTGGGCAGCCAGTTTTTACAGATCAGCAAAGATTTTAGCATGAATTCCCAAAGAATCCTAATGGGATAGGGCAGCCAGCTTCCCAACAGCACTGCATCTGTCCCCCTCTTTCTTTCCCAAGCATGGGAGAGCACTTGGAAGAGATTCCAGAGCAACTTGGGCTGTGGGCCTGTGTGCTGGAGGGAGAGCAGGGGAGCAGTGTGCTCTGTGTGGGCAGTTTTCACACAGCTGAGGTTTGTGGCTTCCTAGATACCTCTAGATAAAACCACAGGAACTGCTGACTCCTGGAGGGTGGAGTGAAATCCAGGCAAGAAGACTCCTTTGGTAGGGAAGGTACACGCAGTGCTTGGAGATCAGTGGTCAAAAGTGCTGCTCATGTGGAAGGACGTGGAGCAGAGACAGTTGGACAGAAGGGTTGGCCCGTGGGTGAGTGGGAGGATGTGAGGTGTGTGCCAAGCTGGCACCACAGCCACCAAATCCTGAGTCAAATCACCCCAGCCTGGCCAGCCCCCACTCCCAGCATCGGCCAGGTGTGTGGCATGAACACTGCATGGAGGAGACCTGTCCCAAAAATGCCATCATGGAAAGGCAGGGATGAGACCTATTTGAGCTATTACCTCAAGGGTAGTGGAGAAAACAGATGGAAGTATCTCCTGGGATTGCAAAATGCAGCAATGCAGTGATAAATCCCTACTGCTGCCCCCAGCTGCTTACCTGGAAAATGTTCCTTTAACCCACCCTTCCTTAAATGTGCTTAATTAGGCTCTAAGTCAGGCAAGGACATTGAAGCACGAGCCCAATGCACTGCAGTGCTGCCATGGTCTGAGTCTGAGACAGCCAGGCTTGGACTCATCCACATCCATCTAAATATAAGCCTTGGTACACACTGAGAAGTTTGGGAGAGCTGGACACCTCCAGCAGCTGATTCACCTCCCAAGATTGGTATCTGAGAGAGCTGGAGTGAATCACTCCCTGGAGGCACCCATCAGCCAGGAGAGGCAATAGTTTGTGTAGGAAATAAATACAAATATAAAGTGTTGCTGAGCTGTCCATCAGTGAGTCTGCTGCTTTTTTGGATCTTTGGAGATCCATGAGCCAGCCTGGATTTACTGCAGTGTTTCTTGAAAGTAGAAGCTATATTGTAATTATTTATTAATGAGATACAGGTGAGTGATATCTGGACTGTCTTAGGTGTAAATTCCTTTCACAACAACTTCATGTCAAAGCAGCCTCGTGGCTTTCATTGAAGCTACTCTTGAGTTACGACAGTGAAAGTAAAAGTGAGAGTTTAACTGGGAGTGTCTGTTTCTTTTTGGAAATGTCACCAAATTCTAGCTATGACAAGATTAATTTTCAGAGATTTTTTTTTTTAATAGATTGTTAACCTTTTGGAGTCGAGTGTATAAATTGCAAAACGATTGGAAGCACATCTGATATAATTCATTACAAAATTTATGGCAAAGGGTTTTTTTAATGGAATGGTGTGCAGCCTTGAATCAAATTATTTGTGTTCATGTTGCTCAGTCAGTGCTGAAGTGGTGGGAAGATGGTCTAATCCTGAGATTGGCTTGAAATGGTGTTGGATCAGGTATATCTGGGGGGAAAAAAGTCCTGTAGTCTGATGCAGCAAAGGATATCCCATTGAATGTGTGAGTCCCAAAGGTCTCACTCAGAAGTTGTCACTGAGGTGGTCTCAGAGGAGTGTTTGTGTAAGCAAAAGCTTAAAATAAAGTCCTGGGAGGAGACAAAGGCTTTTAAGTTCTGATGTTGTTCCCCTCTTTGCCTGGGAAAAGTTCTGTGCTGAAGGAGGAGATGTCCATCCTCTCCCCATGGGAGGTCAGTGTGTTCTGACTCCAGAGCTGTCATGGTTAATTCTGAGATTTCAACACAGCATTTGCTTTTCAATGGAGAGGCCATCAATGTTTTAATTTTCATTTCAGCAGAATTCAGTCCAAAACATTCCACTCCAAATGGATGTTCTAAATTTGTTTTTTTTTTTGGTAGGTCATTTTGTGTTGTAGAAGTTTTGATTTCAACATACAAAAATCATCCTTCATTTGCAGCACTCCCTTCTACATTCCTTCAAACTCTAACTGTGCTGTCATGCCCAGTAACTTTCAAATATGAGTAGCCACTGTGTTTCAAAATGCATATTCCAGCTGCCAGTTCCACCGCAGATGTTCTCAAATAAGCCTCTTTACCAGGACCTGTTCTGACACTCCCACACTGGTGCTGGTGTGTTATTTTTGGTGTCAAATTAATGAAATCCCTTGTCCACGCTTTAAAAAAGGGCAGTGATACATTTGTTTGAGTTAGGCTGAAATGAGGAAAAAAAAATTCCACGTTTTTAACTATACTTTCAATTTTATGTAGGTGGAACAAAGATTTGAACAGGAATTTGGGGTTTTTCTAGTAGTTATTTTTGTATATTTTGAGGAAAGGCCTTGATCCAGAGCAATACGTACAGGAGCCACTTAGTTCAGAAAAATAAAATTCGAGAAGTCCCCTAGAGTGACCTTTTTTAATTTTTTTTTTTTTCTGGCCAACTTGGATTCTGTCCCCTTACAAATAGGCTGGAACTGCTCCTCTGGAAGTTATTAGGTGCAAGGGTGTAGAGGGGAACATCCCTTGATCAGGCACTAAATGAATTACAGGATGTGAAATTTAAGTTCTCTTTATTAATTGTATTGCAAGGATGGGAGGACCTGTGGAAGTTGTTGAGATTCTTGGTTGTAAGCAAAGTTGCTGTCTGCTGATGTGGAGTGAGGGCTGTGTACAGACACTGAAGAGATAATTGGCAGAAATTGCTGATGGATGTCACTAGTGAACCACAACCAAAATATCTACTTTTTCTGCTTTCTGCTCTTGACAATAGTTAATCATAGTACAAGAGAAATGCTGTACGCCATCACTGAGTCATTTGTTTTTCATTGTAGTCTGAAAATCTTTTTCCCCAGGACAAAAAAAAAAAATAATTATCATAACCTTCTCATCCCCTTCAAGCATAAAAACTTCCAGAACAAGCAAATAATAAATGAACAAGACATCACTCTGAACAGACATCTGTGCATTACTAATACACAGAGACCATTGCAGTGTTTAAATGGAGAACATTATCTCCAAATGCTTGAGACATGCTGGAAGGAATTTTCTTTGCTGAACAAGAGATACTTATTCCTCAAACCTGTGTAGCATGCTGCCAGCAAAGCTTGTGTGCTTGTTTTCTTGATTTTGCTTGGCTTCAGTAAAATGTAATCATGACTTCACATCCCTGGTCAAATTGCTGATTCAGAACACATTAAAAGTTGAGGAGTTTGTCAGAGTGTGTGCCCAGACCACTGGGCTGGTGGTACTGGCGTGCTGTGGGTTTACACCAGTGCTGTGAGGGGCAGGATTTGATTTTACAGGCAGTGGCTGGGATAAAATAAAATGTGGACCTCAGTCACTGAGGATTGATGGTGTTGCGTGCCCTGCTCCCAGCTGTGTGCTAACAGCAGCAAACATTCCAATTAAAGCCGTGGCTAATCCAACTTAATGAGGTTTTGTTGTAAAATGGACAGGAGCAGCTCTCTTCACCTCTCCCAACAGCAGCACCACTCCACTCCCCATTCCATGTGCATCCAATATTTCCCTGGTTGCAAAATTCACGTCATCTTCTCCTTGCTGTGCATCAGTGATGTCTTGGGAAGGCTGACCTGGAACAGAGACTGGACAGAGCTGGGGAATAAAGTGGGTATTTATTGAAAGGCCTCCAGGATTCACCTTGGGCAGGACAAGAGCCTGACCAGGGCTGCACCCAAGGTGGACCCAAAATGGTCACAAAATCTTACATTTTTGTACTTCTTGGTCCATTTACATATTGGGGTTTAATTGTCCAATTACAGCTTCAGGTTGTGAGGTCTCATCCTTCTTGTTCCTCTTTTCAGTCCACCACCGTTTGTGCTTTTGGGCCTGAAAGTTGTCCTTGGTCTTCACCAGGAAAAGGATTTGTTTTGTTTCCCAACTCTATGAAGAGAGCTTACTAGCACTTAGTATGAGGCTCAGAACTACACCTAAGCAGCGCAGAATCTGAAAACATGAAAGCTTAAGACATCATCAGTAAGAGAAGAATTTCACTGTGAAAGCTTCCAGCCCTCCTGATGGGGACATGGCTGCTTCAGGGGAGCTTT
This sequence comes from Sterrhoptilus dennistouni, assembly GCA_013397095.1. NCBI lineage: Eukaryota > Metazoa > Chordata > Aves > Passeriformes > Zosteropidae > Sterrhoptilus > Sterrhoptilus dennistouni. The sequence continues at coordinate 337,602 of VWZU01006076.1, read as the reverse complement.
TGCACAGGCTGTGGGAGCACTGGGGTATGAGAGGGTCCATCACCAGGGCGCATGTTCTCTCCTGCAGGTACCGCTGCAGGTAAAAGGAACGTTGGCAATTCTTTCTCCAGGGCCAAATTTAGCAGGAACACTCAGCTGACGTGTTTTCCACACCACACCAGACCCACTCCTGCCTCCATCCATCTGTCAAAGCCCAGGGATTGTTTCCGTGGCAGTGCAATGGAGGCATCCTTTTGTCAGTGCAGAAACAGTGAGACATCAGGAGCTGAGATTTTGAGGACGCAGTAAAATAAGTGTGTTTTAGTACTGAATGAGTAAAAAGCAGATTGTAGGTGCTTTGAGTGGTCTTTTGGCAAAGCTGCTCTCTGACTCTCTCTGGCTGTGGTGGTAGCCAGAGGTGACCAGTGCTCTGCAGGGCTTTGGGAAAGTAACACACAGAAATCATTCAGCTCATTTCCATCACCTATTTAACCATCTATTTTATTGTATAATCAAATAAAGAGAATGTATTTTGGCTCATCCCATCAAGCCAGATGTTGCTGTCTCTAAATGAGCCAGCACTTCGTGTCGGTAATGCAGTATTGTGAATGCACAGATGGCTTTTGGATGAGAATTCAGTTACCTGTTTGAGAGGTTTTAAATTTCCATCAGAGCAGTTGGATTTAAAAAAAAAAAAAAAAGAAAAGGGCACAACCAATCCGAAGATGGTCTGGCCATAGAATTTAGTTCCAGGACTGCGTTTTTGTGTTGTTTTGGTTATTTAACTGGCAATCCATTTGATCCCGGACCAAGAGGGAACAGTGTCAAGCTGTGTCAGGGGAGGTTCAGGTTGGATATTAGGAAAAGGTTCTTCTCACAGAGTGTGATTGAGAAGTGGTCACAGCACCAAGCCTGAAGAGCTCAAGGAACATTGGGACAATGCTCTCAGGTATGTGGTGGGATTCCTGGAGTTGTCCTGTGCAAGGCCAGGACTTGGACTCCATGATCCTTGCAGGTCCCTTCCAACTCAGGATATTCCATGATCTTGTAGCAACTGTGAGACTAGAAACATTGTCCAAATGAAATTGCATGGGTTGGCTCTTTTATTCCAAGCACTGCTGCCACATGCTAAAAATGCCATATACTTGAAGATGATCTGAAGAGAGTTGGTTTTGAACCTCAGAGTGTAATCCTTCTCTCCAAGCCCCCTGGAGAATAGCGAAGGGATTTTTCTAGCCAAAGAAGGTACACATTTTCTTAATTTCACATTTCTGTGTGAGCTGCATCTGGGAACCTGTACATGAGCAGAAAGCCACAAGTCATGTTTTGCATCTTTCGGAGGGGCAAGGGACTGTGCGTTGTTTACAGGTGGTTGGTGAAAATGCTTCTGAGGATCAGCATGTGCTTCTTCTTCCTGGCTTGAGTGGACACGATGGCAGGAGCAGATGGGGGTCACCTCCTCCCCCAGCTGGGACTCAGAATGGTGTTAAAGAATGTGGAAAGGCTGGACTTGAGCGATATTAATCATGTGGTTTAGGTCAGTCACAAGCATGATTACCTTGCTAAACCAAAGTACACTGGGATATGTGTATAATAATTAATGCAAGATGGGGACAGACTTTGTTAGAGTCATGTGGAAGGCCATGTGTGTCCCCTTGCTGGTTTCCCTTTGGTCTCCATGTGCAGAGAAATGGCCTTACTTCTTAAGCCATAAAGCATCTACATTTGTAGGGTGAGGAAATAGATTTGCTTTAACAAATTAAGAGACTAAAAGTAATTGTAAAAAAAATGGGAAAGAGCATGGATTTGTTTTTATCCAATAATGAAAAATAATCCAAGTGGATTTGGTGCATTAAGATGTGCTGGATACAATAATGTGAGGTACTTCCCATTTCTCCCTTTCCTCTTTGGTCAGTCCCATTGGCAGAGTCTTGCTTTGACACTCAGTTACAACCTCCAAGGAACACGTGCAGCAGCAAGATCTGACAGTCTGGCAAGGTTTTTCTTATTTGTTTTCCCCCAGTCTCTTCCAGTAGCATTCTCTTAAGATAGCAAATGATGCCCAAAATGTAATTTTGTTCTCAGCCTGTGATTCATCCCTGCTAAAGCCACAAACTGTGTAAGAAGTCCCACCCCATGCTGACACCTCTGCTCAGGGTGGTTGTTCTGGGCTGGGTTGGAGGAGGCTGTGAGCACCCTGGTCAGGTGGAAGATGTCCCTGTCCATGGCAGGGCGTTGGAACTGGATGATCTTAAGTTCCTTTCCAAACCAGACCATTCTATGATTCTGTTATTCCTCTATATTCCTCTATATTCCCCTTATTCCTTTATATTCAGTGGAAAATGCTGCTCTTGATCCCTCCAAGTTTGGAGGGACTTGTTTGTCCAAGTTTGGACAGTGGATCCCTGCTCGATAGCTGAGAGTTGTGGGGTGAGACAAGAGTTCCTGGGGCTCTGCCTTCCCTTCCTCTCCCATGGGATAACACACTGCCCACCTGGGAGGTTTCACTGCTCAGCTGTGCAACTGGTGATTTGTCATCCCTGCTGCTGGCTCCAGGTTTGGAAAGTGAGCCCAGCATTTATCTCTTCCCCTCTCCTATCAACAGATATCTTTAAAATACGTTCAGATTGAGCAGCATTAGGTGTCCAGAGTTTCTGGCTGTAACAATGAAATATTGATAAATGGCTGCGCTGTCTGATTGCTTCAGGTATAAGGGAAGAAGAGTTCAGTAAATCAAGCAGTGACTTTCAATTTAATGCAATCTCTTGAATTACAGTTTTGGTCTCACCTGCTGGGTTTGTCAATGCACAGGAGAAGATTGATGCTTCTCTGTTGTACCAGATACAAATAACCCAGAGCTCTTTTTGCACGTGAGGAAAAATAGGCTTCCATCAAATTTTGGTTGCATGTCACCTACCAAGCTTCTGCTGAGTATAATGTGAATCTTGTTCTGAAATTAATCTAAATTGAGACATAACACGTGTCTTTCAACTTAATGAAATCTCTTTAAATGATGCATATCAAAATGAGGAGTGATTTGGAGCCAGTTACCTGGGTGGCTTCTTCTCCAAGGACAGGCAGCCAGCAAACACTTCCTGAAAATAAAACCTCTTTAAGTGGTGGACCTGAAAAATCAGAAATTCCTTTTTGAACATTTTGCCCCAAAATTAGTGATTGGTTTAACTTCATAGAGGCTGGGACTAATTTTCAGATGACAAATGAAGCTGTAACTTGCAGGAGTAACTTGCAAGGTGTTTTCTAAATCTTTTCAAGTAGGTGATGTTATTCTTGTTTAACCAGTGGGAGAGGTAGCTCTTTGAGTTTTGAAATAAGTGGAACAAAGTCATGCAGGGAGTTGTGTGGCTGCTAGATCATTATTTTCTCCATTAAAAAGTAGATTTGTCAAGGTGAAGGGCTTTTTAAAGGTCTGAAAACACCTTTAAGGTAGGCTCTAGAAAGCTCTTTAGAAAGTAATGCTCATCAAAAATTGAGGAGAGGCAGCACAGTGCTTAGCTTGCTTCTCATCATATAGGTCCAAATTTTTCAAAGTGGGTTTGTGGATCTGCTGTTATAGGGTGTGGGTTGTTTCCTGCATTGATTGGATTTGTAGGACTTTATTATCAGTTGGTATCTAAACCTGGGTGCCCCCCTTGAATCAGAGTTCCTCAGAATGGACAGAGAAGAAAGGGAAGAACATCTTGAGAAAGAACATCTGGAGGGGGTCAGCTGCTGGTTCAGTCACTCGTCTACTTGGTAGGTAAAAATTAACCTTGCAGGCTCTAAGTAGGTGAGAGATGATTTTTTTTCCGTATAATTCCATATTTTACACATCGGTCTTTGTTAGACTTGGTGAACCCAGCCCACCTTTAAGTCCATGGAAGATTGCATGAACCCACTGGCAAGAGTCTTATCTCAGTTCTTGAGTCTTGGATACAGCCCTTGCTTTGGAACATACTTTCAGGTAATAGTTGGGTTTGATGTGTTTTGATCAAAGTGCACTGGAATGGTTTGTGTTGCAACCAAGAATGTTCCCCTCTGGGATTTCTGCCACAGTTGTTGTACGTGTGGCACCTCACACATGGGGTTTGTGTTTATTTTTGTGTTCTTTTCAGTATGAAGTAGTTGGGATTATCTGTTAAGTCCTTTCAAGTCACAGCAAGGTCAGTGGCTGCTCTGGGAATGGGTATCTTCCACAAGTTTAGGTGAGATGGTCACCAGCTGAAGTAGCAGCTGCAAAACAAGGAGTGGGTGATCTCAGCTGGCCATGAACACACATTTCTATCTGCCAGAATGGCCTGTCATCCTCACTTTCTGCTGGAGAAGACGACTCTCTTGTGCTGCTCATGTGTTGACCTCTTACAGAGACACCTCCAATAAATTTGGAAATCCATGGATAATTGATCACCAGTCACTGATGGACTCCAGCACTGCACTCCTTGCTGTTGATTCCTCATTCTTAATCCAGCCCTTCATGCTCTTACTCATTAAATATGGTGTCCTACTCAATGGAAAAATTTTTATCTGGTGCCACTGGTATTTCTGGGACCTGTGTCTTCTCTGCCACCTCATGCCTCTGTCCAGCCTCCACGTGAAATGTCTCATCTTGGAGTTGCCTGCACGTAGCAGAGGAAGAGAAAGCAGCTTCTCTGAAGATGTGGAGATTCTGATTTGGTGTTTGTAAACCTGTAAAATCAGCATCTTCAATCCTGCAGCAGAAATCTTCATCCAAAAGACCTGTGAGTGACCGTGGCTTCGTTCTGTACAAGAGTCTCCAGGATCATTCTGGAGGATGGAGGGAGGAAGCTCTCCTGTAGAGAGGCTCCCAGCACTGAGGGAGGCAGTGGTTCCTCAGCCTTCCTTCCCACCCTGAGAGGGAATGGTGACCTCTCCTCTGGCCTGATTCAGTGTCAGTGCTCAGGAAGGGGCCCACGTGAGTACAGATTCCTTTGTGCAGGCCCTGTGGATGGAGCCACGGGGCCAAGAACACACTGCAGCATGGGGCTCTCATTTCTTCAGGGGGAAGACTGGTTTTCATGCAGCAGCACCTTTTTATCTATAAGGGGGGAGAGAGTTAAGTATTTATTTACTCACTTATTTGCTTTATCCAGAGCAGAGCTGAAAACCTGCATTTTTGCCGTGCGCTTCTTTTTGTGTGCATTTCACTGCCAGCCTGTCTGAAAGCCCTGCATCCCTCCAGGGGCCTTCCAGACAAAACTGATGCAAACTCTTTCTTCTCAGGTGCCTCACGATCATCTGTCATCCAATGCAAGCCAGGAGGCAACTGCCCCAGCAGACACAGAGGCATGACTAGGCAGCTCTCCCCTCTATCTGTTGCTGAAGATTCTGCTGCTCCCATTCTTGAGCTGCAGAATCGAAGTCCCTCGGGAATCTGTCGGCACAGCAGAGTCGAGAGGCAGAGCAGATCAGGTAGGAACCGCAGCCGCACTCCCGGCGCCGCCGCGTCCCTGCCTGGAGGCCTCTCCCCTCTGTCTCCGCAGAGAATGGGGCAGGGCCCGAGCATGCTGAGGTTTGGTTTGCCACCTGCAGGTCCTTCCCGAGCCCGGGGGTGAGGCGGGAAGGTGGCACGGACGGGAGGAGAAGCCTGGGATCCGCAGGGACGTGACGTTGCGTTAGGGGACCCGGCGCGGCAGTGAGGCACGGAAGATCCTCAGAGCTGGTTAACCCTAGCACACGGGTTAGATTTCACAGAGTGGTTGTGTCTCCTCAGCCTCAGCCTGGCCACATGCCAGGGCCCTTAGGAGTTCCTTCTCAAAGACAGTGATGACCTCAGCTTGTGCCATGGATGTTCTGAAGAAGAAGGAGCAGAAGGATTTTTAGGGAAGACCATCACAGCTCCGAACATCGGTCAGGGCTTCCATCACCCACCTCACTGCAGAAGTTTAGCTCAAATGAACCTGTAGGTGTGGTGAACACTGACTTCTTCACCATGGTGTCCATCCAGCAGCTGCAGGGATGGCATGGGAGCAGTTACAATGTGCAGCCACAGGCTTGTGAGTCTGCTAAACCACACTGTTGAGGAGGAGAGACTTTAAATGAGTGAAATAATTTAACTGTCCAAGCTTTTTGGAAGGAAATTACTTAATTGCCCAAGTTCATTGGAAGACTGCCTGTGCAGACACTGTGAGCAAAAACGGGAAGAAGAACAGGTTGGATCTCCCTTGCACACTGGATCTGGGGGAGCTGAACCTTCCTCTTGTCACTTGACCGCCGATGGCAGCAAGAGACACCCATTTCCTCCTCGTGTTGGAAAACAGAGGGATCTCATACTCCACGAGTACTCTCTTGATGGAAAGCCTCAGAAGAGTATTGGAGGTGATCATTGCTGCAAGGAGTTGATGCAGCATCTTGCAGTTAAGATCACAGCTAAGATATCAGAAAACCAGATCTCATTTTTCCAGATACCAGGCTGAAATAACTGTGCATGGTGGCACTAAGGTACATCTGAAATCAGAATCCATCTTCTCCAAAAAAGGACCCAGCCCTTGAGTAGTGTCTGGACATCATACTCCTCTAAACACTTACTTTGCATTTATTAATTTCCCTTTTGATCCTGATCTTCCCATCCTCATCAGAGAAGTCTTAACTAGGACTGGCCCAACAGGTAAACAAATACAAAGAATACAATTCTCTAGGGTCTATTGCCAAATAGCTAAAAGAGTTCAAATGGAAAGCTGTAGGCTTTGGTTTTCCTCATCTCACTCTTCTGAACACTGAAAGCAAAAGTCTCTTCTGTGACCATCTTGTCAGTAAGAATTGCACTATGGACCAAAGGACCAAGAGGTGTTTCTGCTCACTGCCTTCCATACAGTTTGCCATTGGCCAGTGCCATCTCCCTGTGTCACCTGCAGTGTGATCTGCATTCTTACCTGTTCTTTCAGCCTTGTTTCTGTGCTCTTTCCAGGATAAGTCTCTTGGTTTGTTCCAGTCCCACCTAAATGCAGACCTCAAGGATTTCTACTACCTTGCCAATTGTAAAATCCTGTCTCCCAGCCACTTTGGCTGATCCATTTGTTTTCTCCTCATTATCATTTGGTGTCTAAGCACAAGTGCTTGCTCCAGCACCAGCTTCATGACTTGGAAATCCCTAAACCTCTTTAGTAGGAACCATGTGCCTGCTCACACTGGGCTTCGAGTTCAAGCCCTGTCATTATTTTGAAAGATGTTTCTTAACTTGGCCTTTTGATTCTTTGACCAGGAATTAGGTGTGCACATCTATGGATTTTGAAAGCAGCTGTCAAGCTCCTCTGTCACTGGGATCAATCACAATTTCACTTAAGTTAATTGCAAATATCTGGTCTAGAGTGAAGTGCCTCCAGTGAGCTGAGATGTAGATGGATGTAGATAGAAGAGGATGGAATCAGCTCTCCTCTCACCATGCCTTTCCATTATCATTAAATATAAAGGGGCCCCAGACAACATATTTATCCTGAATACACAATTATCTGCTAACTGCATCGCTCAGGATGAATCCCACTGGTTAGACACTTACAGCAACTCCCCACTGTGCATTTATTCAGGCTAAAACTTACACAGATCTTTAAATCCAAGGTAGGTCTTGCAACAAATGTGTGTTTCTGTGCCTTTCTCTGACATTCAGACCTGGGACTGTAACATCCAAATCAAATGCTGAGGGTGGTGTCATGCATAGTGACACCAATTGCATCATTATTTTGTAATTGAAAAATAGAAAGCATGGCAAAAAGTGCTTTATTCTTCTGTCATTGTTTGATTATTTTAAGTGGTAGCTGAAAAAGGACTAATTGCGTGGTAGTTTTACTCAGCAGGAAGACCTGCAAGTTGATGCTACTATAATATATTCTTTTTAAGCCATTCTAACTTGCAAATAAACTGTAATTTACCTTTCAATAGATGTCAGTCATTATTAGTGCCATAAAAATATCTACTTTCTCTCAGCAGCCAAGGAGAATGCTAAAAGGATGCCTGTCTTTTCAGACCTGTGGCTGATTATCCTCTGCATGTTTTTAATAAACCTGTAATTTTATTTAAATTCTTGATTCACCACTAAACAATGGAGCCACTGAATACAGGTTATTTTTAGGAACATGTCACACAATTACAACTACAAAAAGCTTCATGTCCTAGTTAGGAAAATTCTTGATTCCAAATGCACTCCCTGCTATGATAAATCCTTTATTTTAATGTGTAATGTTGGTTTACAATAATAGCTTGGAACCCCAGTTTGACATTTCTTTATGGCTAATGTAGCAAAAGCATTAATATAAAAGAAAACTAAACGTGAGTGCAAAAGGATACCTCTGTCACATAAAAGTTGAATATAGGACAGTGTGTGCTCTCACTCAGTGCATCTATAGCCTCTCAAAATAATATTGTTCCTTCTATACATCACATCATGTATTAATTAACATGGCTGATAATTGATAAGAGTAGTTAAGAACAGCTCCAGGCCATGACTTTTAGAAGATTTTCCCTTTTTTTTTTTTTGCCAGACTGCTGTGATGTGAACAAGCTGGGTGAATTGTTGGAGCTCAGTGCTGCCCCATGAGCTCCCGGAACAGCAGTGTTAGTGCTCCTTGCTTTCAGCTGGGATCTAGGGAACCAAAACAGGAATCATGGGTTGGCTGTCTGGGAGATCTGTCTGGAGAGCAAGTCACTAGTCAGTGAGATTAAATTCTCCCCACTTGTGTTAGGAAATGTGCACTTAGGTCTGAAAACCACTGTCCTAAAATGGGAAATGCCAACTCTCCGATTGCTCCTTGTTTATGTGCAGAGGTTTATTTCTAGGCATGCCAAGCTTCCCTTCTGTCCAGTTTCCTTTGTTAACTTCAAAAATGTAAGTACACCAACCTGACTGCAAAAAGCCTTTCTCTGCTTGGGTACATAAACCCAAACTGTTTGTTTCTTCCCCATCCCAGCTTGCAAATAAAAGAAGTGATTCTGGAATTAAAAGTGTTGAGGAATAAGAACTTGTCCCTGTCTCCAGACCTGCAGGCTCAGAGAACTCTTCTGTTTCACACATGAACAATAATTGCCTCTATAATGTTGTTGGTTCCAAGGGATGTATTTTTATTCTGGAGGTTTCCTGACAGAGGGAATGAAGGGCTGATAAAGCAAATAGTGACAACACTTTTTGTAATGCTGTTACCTCAGCCCTCAGTGTTATGTTTGTGTTTGGTTCTCCCTCCTTGAAGTGACAGAGATGGTATTATTAAAATACTTCTGTGCAAGATTTCAGTATTTATGGGACATAGAGAAGTTATAGGGAGAAGGCGAGGTGATTTGTGACTTGGACCAGAAGAGGAGGTTTTACCAAGAATTATTTTGAATGCATTCATTACATGTGCAACTCTTTTTCTATTCTTCCTTTTTTTTTGTCTGTTTCAGGAGAAGAAGGAACACAAACGCACACAGAGAGCAGCAGCCAAGAAGCTGAAGGACAGACACGATGCCAGTCTTGCACATCCATATTTCTCAAGCTAATCTGGAGATTCCTGATCATTTTGTCCGTCTCTTCCTCCTGGGTCGGGACCACACAGTTCGTCAAAATCACTTTTGAGACCTTTGACTGTCCCTTTTTCATGACTTGGTTCTCAACAAACTGGAACATTATGATTTTCCCCATTTATTATTCCGGGCACCTTGCAACTGCACAGGAAAAGCAGTCTCCAATCAAAAAATTCAGGTAGGCTTTATTGTGGCAGTATCCCTTTAAAAAAACCTAATTCCTGAGGGCTGAGGTCACTGCTGTGCTCAGTTCCATCCCGTGGTGTCAGGAGGCAGAGTAAAGGTCATGCTGCAGAAAACCTCATTCATAAATAGCTCACAGGAGGCTGACAGATGAGTGATGCCTGCTGAAGAAATGGATCTTTGATTTTTAAAGGTTTTGTTTTTTTTAATGGATAGCAAAGGTTAATAATCTGCTCATAATCTTGCTGTTGTGTTGTCTGATATATCTATATTTTGTTCTTGCCTGGATCAGGTCATTGCTGAATCTGTCCTGGTCCATTTATGATGGAATAGCAGTGTTGGGTACAACCAAACCAACCCCTAGCTGAGAAGAAAGATGCTCAGAGCTGAGGTGGTTTCCATGTGGAAGACCATGGTTTGCTCTCTGTGCTGGGCAAGTATAGCACGATGTAAACTGCCCTTTCCTCCTGCTGGAAGTTTATAAATCCCTTTTCAGCAGCCCCTGAGAAATCAGAGAAATACAAGGTTAAGGGGGAACCCGGAGAAATCATCCAGTCCAACCACCAGGGCTGCAGCTTAGCTTCACCTTAGCCAGCTGTGAAGAAAACCACATCTAGTCTGTCTCCAGGGCTTGGAAGTACCTCACATTCTGTGCCAACTGATTTCACAGTTCCTCCTCCTCTTTCATTATTCCTCCGATCTGACAGTGACATGGGAGCTGCTTTAAAGGACAGGACAAAACTCAGCTCACCAAGAGATCCCACACCTTGCCCAGGGAGGGAGGAGATTGACAGGGTCATTTTGAGCTGGGACACAGTTCTGTTGTTCCAGTGCAGGCTTGCTTGGAAAACAACCTGCCTGACTCCAACAGAATTGTCTGTTCCACGAGGAATTACCCAGCATGGAGCCCATCCCTGGCTCCTGCTGTCACTGAGCACACAGGGAATCCTATTTGTGACCATCAGGCTGGAGTGCAGCAGGGCCAAGCTCTTCCCTCAGCTGCTTTTTTGCCAGGATCTGGGATGTAATTTGGCCCTAAATTATCATTGCTGTCAAATCAGTGTGACTGAAATTGAACAGTTGCACTTAATTAAGTGCTTCTCTGCAAACCCTGGTGCTTTGTTAATGATGCTTCATTCAGATTTCTGCTGGAGTGTTTGTGAGAACATTAACAGTGTCAGCTTGGTTTCTGCCTGTGGGGTGAAGTAATAACAATTGCACAGCAGAAAAGGAAGAAGGTGAGAAGAAATAACCCTGCAGATAAATCCCCTGCAGTTGGTTCATTGATTATATCTCTATCAGAGCAAAATCTTGGGGCANAAAAAAAGCCTGTGTTTAAATAATTTATATATTTCTCCAGCTGTTAAGAATTCAGCTTTTAAAGTTGAGGACACTGTCTTAAAAGCCACAGGAATTTCTGCAGTGGGTCAGTGAGTGTGTGGACTCAGGACACCAGTGTTAGAGCTGATGAGAATCTTCCCAGAGTATTTCATATTCCAGAGATGTCAGGAACTCACGTCCCAAGGAGGAAGCAACTGCTGGTAAATAATGATTTCATCAGGGGGAGCAACTGCTTGGTCTGTGCTGTGTTACAACTTGGCTATCCAGAGTCTTACAATTTGGATATGGGATTGGCATCTCCTCAGGATGAGCTCTGGATTTTTTGGTGACATAAGGGATTGAAAATTTGTAGTTTTAATTTGTAGACAGATTTAATTTGGAGAGGATCTTTGGAGGTCATTTCACCCAGCCTCCTCCCCAGAACACAGGGGCATTTTCAAACCCGCGTTGTTTGTGTATTTTCTTGATTTGCATTCTTAATAGTCTTATTATTACAGGACTCTTTATTACATTTCATAAGATTTCCTGCTGCTTCATTTGCTTGGTTTATTTCTGTGCAGTAGATAATTCTTGTCAATAAATCCATTTGCAGCAGTTCCAGGCTTTCCTCGGAGACCAGAGGTGATTTATCTTTGTGTTTCTGGAGGATGTTGTTACTCTCTAGGAGCTTTAAAGGCATCAGACATTTTGTCCAGCAGATATTCCCAGTGGATCTGAACAAACAATGTCTGTGACATCTTGGCAGAGATCAGTGATCCTGGGAGTGACTTGCAGAGTGCTGCCCCAGGCTGGCAAAGCTGCAGAGAGCCACTGCTCCTTTAATAAGTCCCACTTGGAAGGACAGGAGTCTCAATCCTCAACTTTAGATTGGCTTTCTGGAAAGTTTAGGCTGCTCAGTACCTAAAGGAGCTGCAGGAGAGATGGATTTTTGACAAGGACATGGAAGGGGAATGGCTTCAGACTGAGAGAGGGCAGGTTTAGATTAAATCTTGAAAATAAATCCCTGACTACGAGGGGATTGAGGCCCTGGCACAGGGTGCCCAGAGAAGCTGTGGCTGCCCCTGGATCCCTGGCAGTGTTCCAGGCCAGATTTGATGGGACTTGGAGCAACCTGGAATAGTGGAAGGTGTCCCTGCCCATGGCAGGGGCTTGGAACTGGATGGGCTTTAAGGTCTCTTCCAACCCAAACCGTTCCAGCATCCTGTTATTATATTTGAGATTTTAATTGTGTGTTTCTTACCTTTCACACTTTACCTTAGAGATTCAGTCTTGTGGTGTGAGGAAATAAGTCATGGTTAGGAACTCACTGCTGCATTTAGAGGAAGTGTCTTGGTTGTCTTGAGGCAGAAGACAGCTCTTGCTATTCCCCCAGTATTGTAAATAAAAGCTGTGCCCCTCATAAAGAGCTTGAAACTCCTTCCATTAATACTGGCTAAGATGGTCTGAAGTTGAGGAAGCTCAGAAATAGGAAATCTAACCCTGCCAGCATTTACCACAGCAGAAGACACTGCACAGACTTGACTTAGGAGTCTGATGCAGTTGTGGTGTGGAATAGGTGGGTGAAATTTTCAATGTCAGTACATTTTGCCTTCCCCATCTGGCACCTTGGCTTCTCAAGGACAAACACTGTGACATTGAGCAGCTTCCTGCTGGATGTAAGAGCTGAGATTGGTGCTACAGGCTCTTCCCAGCCTCGGGGCACTGGCCAGGGAAAGCATTGGTGGGTGCAGGTTTAATGTGAACAAAACACACTGGGAAGAGTTGGGTTTCTTGGATAACAAGAAATGAGCATCACTTGAAGTGCAGGCTGAGCCATAAGTAGCTGATATTTGTATATGAAACCTGTCCCTGCAGGTTTCTCACCCACAAACCTGTCCCTGCTTGCTGCAGCAGCAGCTCAGTCCAGCTCCCTCAGCTACCTGTGGAATATGGCACTGCAAATCCAGCCCTGCTCTGCAAAGGGCTTTTCAGGGGAAACATGAGGAACACCATCAGCACAAAGCTGGGCTCCCCATGGACCATTCCTGCTGGACACAGCATTCCTTGGTCCTGGACACAGCATTCCTTGGTGCTGCCCCCCGAGCCAGGCACTGCTTATGTGAGAGCTTCATGCAAAATTCCCTTTCCTTTTGCTGCAACTCTCCACCAGACAAGGAGAGCTGCTCAGGCCCTTCCTGCCAGTCCAGATTCAGTCAGTGCTGGGAGCACAACTCACCAAGGTGCTTAATCACACTCAGTTTGGTGCCTGTCCCCTGCAGTGGAGCTTGGAGGTATTTTATTGCTGCAGATGCCATCATTTAGGCAGAAGCCCTGAATTTGTGCTCACAAAAGGTGCTGCTGTGTTATTTGCTGCCCTAATGTCACTGTGGCCTTGCCAAGTTCTAATCCAGGTGATGTCGCTGCATTCTCTGTGTTCCTCTATCCCAGGTCTCTGCCTGTTGGCTGGGTTTTTTTTTATTGTGAGCTGCTGGATTTCACTCCAGAGGCAGCTGTGTGTCAGGAGGGAACAAACCCATTCCTGTGCAGGGCCTGGCATCAGAATAACTGAGAGGGCACACGAGCTATTGGTGAGTGTCAGAGGCAAAGCTACACCACTGCCTGAGGTGCTGTAATTCCTGAGAGCATGGCACACTGCCCAGAGCTGATGGCTGAGGGCTACCTGCAAGTCAAAAGAGTTATTCGTGTTAGAGGGCAGGTTTTAAATAGACCTCTCGTGCATTTGGAAAACAGTTTGTGTCGTAGTTTCAGGGTCAGCTGCCCTTAGATTTGTCTGTGCCTCTAAGTCAGCAGCCTGAAGCATTATTTATGTGGGGAGGGTTCCAGGGAGTCCTCTCTCCTGAGCCCAAGGTTTTAATCACTGTCCCGTCTGATGACTCCTGCAAGTTTAATTTTAGTTGCATGTCAAAGAGGCTGAGTTAACCACTGAGCCACCAGCCCTCACAAAGCCTCAGGCAATCTGACTGGGAAAATAAAGTATTCTCCCTGTCTCCTCGTTGACTGAGCATTATTCATGGAGCTCTCCTAAGCACAAGGGTGAAATCATCAAGTCTCTACCTCACTCAGCACGACCCTGTCAGAGACTTCACTGTATTTTCTTCACTGAGAGTTGAGGAACTGTTTTGTCTGGCCACTGTGTGTGATGGTGGCCCTCCCACCTGCTTGGGCAGCCCATTGCTTGTGGCCTGTGAAGCATTTCCAGATTCTTTTCCTGGGTGTGCGTCTCTGCTTGTCCCTCCCACTGCTTCTGGGAACTCAGAGATAAGTGGCACTGCTGGGGCAGCCACAACTGCCTCTCCCAAATCACCCAGGTTAATGTAATAACCTGACCCAGAATAGTAATTAATCTGACTCAGAATAATGTAATAACCACTGAGCCTTCCCCCTTTGAGGATTCACACTGTCAGGGCACTTGGATCCATCCTCCTGACCCTGCTCTGTGTGCAGACATCCCAGGGATCTACAGGACTACAAAACCTGGCCCATTTTGGCATCAGGGCCCAGCTGTGCCCTGCATTTCTGGAGGGAGCCCAGGCACCTTTTCTGCCTTGTATTAACACAGCAGACTCCTTTTCCTCTAAGATCCTGACGACTACTGTGGCAGGCTGAATTTACAGAGATCCAGAAGTGATGGCAGAATTCCCACCACACAGGTGTGGAGTTCACAGGTCTGTTTCTGCCAGGACATGGGGCACCCTGGCTGTGGTGTCATGGAATGGTGACACAGCCACACTGTGCACCCACCTGTCCTGAGGTGAGATGGAGTCTGAGCCCAGAATCACCCTCTGCACCCACCTGAGTCTCAAGGGGAAGCACCTTGTAAAGGTAAACTGCTCTATCTATGTGTCAGAGAACTCTGAAGTGCTGCCAGTGAGTCTCTTCTCACACAGGGGAAACTTGTCACCTCTACCTCCTGTTGAAATCAGAGTTACAAAAGCCTGCAATCAAAGTTAGGCATTAATTTATGTGCTTCACTGTGTGTTTGCTTTGCATCTCAGATAAATGATGCACACCAGTAGCTGTTCTTTTTTTGTATTTTAAACCTCTTTATTCTGATCTTTGGTGAACAGGACTCCTGAGAGTGTTGAGGTCAACTAGAGTGAAGGAGATAATTAACAGATCCACCAGCCTGAGTGTTAACTTATTACACAGAGTTGGAGAATGGAATTTATTATTAGCAGAAATGACTGCTTTGTACACCAGATTGTCTTAGTGGCATCAGGAAATGAGTGGTTGTTGAGTGGAACCATGAAACCATTCAGCTTAAGATGTAGCTGATCTCAGTTATTACACAGATGTTATTATTCTACTTTCCTCAAAACAGGAGTGATGGTTTCCATCTTAAAAGTAAAAACCTGCAATGTCTGTAACAGCAAAATTCCCAAGATTTAGTAAAAGTGGTTAAGGGGCCCTGAAAACAGTTTTGTCTTCCAAATTAGGATAATTATCAGACCACTCCCAAACCCCCTCAAGTAACAAACATTTTTGACATCACATTGCAGTGCAATCTTTGAAGTTGCTAATTAATTCTACATGATGAGTATTTTACCAATCTTCCAAACACAGCCACGTTTGGCTGTGAGCACTTTGGAGCCCCAGGGCCTCAGGGCATTTGGATTATTCCCTCCATGTCCCTTTCCTTGCAAGGATGTGCTGCAGGTTGAGGGTGCCTTGGTTCACTCCACTGATTTTTGGGGTCACTTGTGGGACCTCTCATGTTTTAAGCAGTGTTGGGGAGCCTGCCATGCCAAGGAGGGAAGCACACTGGGCATATCTTCAGGAATACCTTCAACCAAGAGTGCAGACAGTGGAGTTGCTAAGAAAACATCCCTCCCAGTCTGGGAAAGGCAGAAATTCCTGAAATCCTAAGAAGCAAACAGCTCACTTGAGCTCTGTGTGATGCAGTGTTTGGGAAGCTGGTGTTTTTGTTTTTTTTTTGCAATTTCATCCTCAAGGAGACATCTCCTGGAAAACACAGCCTTTCATTGTACAGTAAAACGAAGCTGTTAAATACTTTTCCCTCCCTTTCCCTTCCTTCTCTCACACTCCTGTTTGCCTGGCTCACTCCCACTGCCTGGTGGCTTCCTTTGCCCACCACACTGATGTGTCTGCCAGTCTTTTTGAGTATTTGGGCAAATCTTAAAGCTTTCTTGGCCATACATAAAAATATATTTCAATAAGAATGAAAACAGGGCTTGGAGCACATAAAAAAAAGAAAAAAAGAAAAAAAGAAAGAAAATTGGCAAGCTGCAGAGAAAAATGGTGATTCTAATCCCTGTGCTCGTGGCCTTGAAGGCAGAGTGTGGGAGTTGTGGGAACATTACAGATAACCTTCATTTCTGTGTGTGAGTCCCTGGGATTATTGTTGCACAGAGTGTGATTATTCCAGGTAAGTTACGTCTTCTCTTCTTGCGAAATGTCTGTTTTAAGAAGATTGTGGGTTGTTTTCCCTATGTGAATTAAAGAATGGATTCTCCTGGGCATGTGGAGTAGTTAGGAAAAGCACTATAAAAGCCTAATGAATGTTTGTTGTGCTGGAGTGAATGCTGAGGAAAACCCTGGCTGAGACTGAAACTCTTTTCTTTCCATAGGGAATGCAGTCGGATTTTTGGTGAAGATGGTCTGACGCTGAAACTCTTTCTTAAAAGGACTGCTCCCTTTTCTATTCTGTGGACTTTGACTAACTACCTGTATTTACTGGCTTTAAAGAAGCTCACAGCCACAGACGTCTCTGCCCTGTTCTGTTGTAACAAAGCTTTTGTCTTCTTGCTTTCTTGGATTGTGCTCAAAGACAGGTTCATGGGAGCAAGGGTAATGAATGTGCCTCCTTTTCCACTCTCTCATGTTTTCATAATTGCACTTAAAGCCATCAGCCATGGTGCTGCCATAGCACTGCTGCACTGGGGTGTAGACACACCATGAAAACCTTTCTCATTTAGTTTTATGATGCAGCCTCAGGATCAGTTTTAGAGACCTCAGAACTTCAGTGTGGGAATTTCAAGGAGCTATTACAGCCAACTGCAACTTGATGAATTATAATGGAACTTCCAGTTTCATATAAACCTATTCTGTCTTGGCTCATGGTGCTGAGGTTTAGTTAATTTTATTTTAAACTTAGTGATGGAATGCTTAGGTTCTAACCAAAGCAGTTTTATTCCTTGTTTGGGTAGACACATGTTTTTGACGTGTGATGTATTTTTCTTGTGCTACCGTATCCCTTTGTACATGTGCATGTGCCAAAATTGCTTTAAAATTAACACAGCTCTCTTGTGTAGAGGTGCATTTTTCACTGAAGTATTACAGGACTCACTGGCAGTAAAATGGACCCTGCAAAAATTTAGAACAGAACTCGAACAAAATTATGTGCCCCTGCTCTGGAAAAAGCAAACTTCTTGTGTAATTTTCCATGCACACGTCTCCCAACATGCAGCAATTTAAATTTAAACATGCAGTTTCAATTGTTGGCTTCACCCCTTGGATGAGGAGTAGTGAGGATTTCTGCTAGTTCATTAATGCATATTCCCCTCTGAATTGGCTCAAGGTCATGTTGGGCACAATCCTGACTGAATTTTTGAAAACATTGAACTTCATTAGGCACTGATTGGGGTCAGGTGTGGTCACTGTGACCAGAAGGGACCAGCACCATCTGGATTTAAGTTCCATGGAAAGTGTTATGGATCAGGACACTCATCCAAGTCAGTTTGTTTTTTGAAAATGGGCACAGCAGCTTTTCTTCTTCTTCTTCTTAATAATAATAATAATGTGATAGAAGGGTTCAGAAATGAAGGGAAAAGGCATCCTGTTGTACAGGTATCTCTTTTGGCTTTTGGAGCAGCTACCAGGACACTGAGCAGGGCATTGTGCTTGCCAGGCTGAGGAGGTGAGCCAGTGCTTGAAGGTAAAGCCAGACACCTGGATATCTGTTTCATACACAGCTAAAAATACAGGAAGATGAGGTGAATGTGACCCACCCTCAGCCTACTCACTGACTCAAAGAATAAACAGGTTGTAAAACCCTCAGTCCTCTAGAGAAATAACAGGAGCAGTAACTACCCCCCTGTGCCCCTTGATCATCTGAAGAAATTGAACATTTTGTACCCTTTAAGCTAATTTTCATCTCAAAGCAACATCTTTCTGGAAGAGCATAGCTCTTGTGTTCTCCTAGTCTGCTCTGTTAAACCTAGAAATAAAAGCTGTTTTCAGTTATTATTTATTTTTCACTGACTAAAAAAAGGTTGCCATAAATATGCATTAGTAGGAATGCTGTAAACACCGTGGGGTTTACACAGGAAAAAACCTGGAGAGAAAAATGAGCAGCAAATCCTGCACATAAACTGGATTTCGGTGCTCGCTGGCAGAGCCTGGATGCCCATTGCTGGGGAGGTAATTCACAGTGTTTTCCAGCTGCTCTCCTGACAGGAATAACACTTAATGATGTTAATAACCACGCAGGAGAGTGTTTGAGAACTAAAATATGACAGAGCAGCACAGACACAGCTTTTTGTGCTCTGAATTCCTCAGCTGCCCTTGCCCGCAGCCCCTCGGAGAGCAGCAGGAATTGGGTTATTTGGACAGCGAGGACATGAAAAGAAATAAAAGGTTTAATCCTACACCCTGAGCCGTGTTTTTGTGGAAAAACTCAGCACCCAGGAGCTCAGCCAGCTTTTCCAAGGAGCTCAGCTCCCAGCAGCTCTTCCAGAGCTCCGGGACCGTCAGGTGCACCCACAGCACGTGGAGGTGGGGATGCTCCAGTTCCTGGGACAACAGTGACTCTGCAGCACAACCCCAGCTCCCTGTCTGCCCAGTGTGGCTGCAGCAGTCCCCAAATTGCCCACAGACATGTGGGAGCTGCCTGACATCCCTCTGATCCCCTGACACCCTTCCTGCACTCCTGAAAGCAGCTGCCAGCCAGGCTGCAGGGCTGTGTTTTTAGATGCCACGTCTAAAGGCAAACCTCCCTTGCTGGCCACCCTGTAGAATGGCCCAATCCCACCTGTGGGAGCACTGAATAACTGCAGAAGGGCTGCACACAAAGTTTCAGCTGCCTATGGCTGTGTTTGAGGCACCCAAAGTGTGTGTTCTGTAGGGAGAGCCCCATGCCATCAGTGGTGAAGCTGTAGCACCCACCCAAGAAAGAACACCAGGGGAGGTTTAGGTTGGGTATTAGGAAAGATTTCTTTACAGAAAGGGTGGTCAGGCACTGGAACAGGCTGCCCAGGGAAGTGGTGGAGTCACCATGCCTGGAAGGGTTCAGAAAATGTGTATATGTGGTGCTTGGGGGCACAGTTTAGTGGTGGATCTGGCAGTGTTTAGGTGAAGGGTTGGACTTGGTGAGGTCTTCTCCAACCTTAACAATTCTCTGGTTCTATTTTCTTATAAAAGTAGAGCAGGTAGAGCTCAGGTACCTTGAAGTACCTCCTGTCCTGGGCAAAGACACAGAACCATCCCTGCCTGCACCCTAACCTTTGTTTGGACACTTCTGAATATCTCTCTCTCTCTCAAATTAATAACGTCTCTATGTTACACTTTGGGAAGTCCAGACAGCTTTGGCTCAAAGCAAGCACAAATATTTAAAAGACTTTATGTATTTGAGAAGTTCTCCTTGCTCCTTAGACTTAGACACATGCTTATATGCTTATTTGCATATTGAAGCCCTTGATTTGGCTTCATGTGTGGAGTTGAATCAGTGTTTTTTAAGTAGGTACAGAGTAGTTTGGGGACATTTTTCTCCCCTGAAAATGTTGACTTTAGCCCAGAGAGAGGTTTCTTCTCCATCCTTGAAGGTGTTCAGTGCCAGGTTGGATGGAGTTTGGAGCACCCTGGGATAGTGGAAGGTGCCCCTGCCCATGGCAGGGGGTTGGAACTGGATGAGCTTTAAGTTCCTTCCAACCCAAACCACCCTGTGATTCTTTACACCTTCTTCTCTGCTGTGCTCCACATAGAAAAAAAAAAATCTTTCTGATAAACTGTTGCTTGGCCTTGCTGGGAAAAAAAAAAAAAAGAGGCAAGCTAATTTCATTCCTTACCTAGAAAGCTCCAAAAGACAATTACTATACTCTTCCATTAATTAAAAAAACTTGTTTAATGAGCTGACAGCTGTCTCTGCCTCCCTGTGACCTTGCAGAGCAGCCTGCAAATGTGAGCTCAGGTTTCTAAAGCCAAAACTTTAAGCAGGCACAGGTGAGCTGTGCTGATGCCATGGTATATAACATGCAGGAGGAGCCTTGGGCATGAAATTTAAATAATGTTTTGCTGAAAATAATTTCAGTCCCAGGTCTTGCTTATGTCTCAGGAGGTGTTGATGCTCCACATGTCCATCATTTTAGTTGTTTCAGGGGAAAAAAAGTTCTTGGCTTTATAAATATTTGATTTAATTAGAAACCTGGCTCTCTAAATTTGGTGTAGACAGACTGGGAGTGAGTTTTTCATGACAGGAAGAAAGGGAATGATGGATCTATGCATTTTCACTGACACAAAGAAAGGACTGAGCAGTGAGGGGGCACCAAGAGTTAAACCTCCATCCTTGCCCTTGGAAGGAGGGCATGACTACACTGGACTCTCCTGTTTTGCCTTCTGAGACAGACACACTGCTGGAAATAGTCCAGCTGAAATCTTGAATTTCTGTGCAGGGCAGAGTGTGTAGTGCAGCCTGAGGTGAATCCCACGGTGACAGGGCAGGGGAGTTCTGGACTCTCAGAGGAGACTCTCAGTGGGTGTCTGAGGGGTCTTGGTTGTCATTTATCATTGCTTCAAGGCTGGGACTTCTGTGGTGCCTCCCAGGTTGGCCCAGCTGCTGGATTGTGTTATCCTTGGAAGGAAAAGGGGGAAACCTCCTGGTCCCCTCTTGCTAAAACCCTCCCAGATCTCATCACGGCACTGAGAGACTGAGGTTCCACTGGGGACTCCAGCCCATGGCATTGGATCCTGGATTTCAGCTGGATTTTGTGGTGAATTTGGAGGTGTCAGTGATACCTCCAGGTTCTGCATCTTGAAGTTGGGGTGTTTTCCATGTAAGTAAGGCAGGATACAGATTTTGGCACAGCCACTGCCATGTGAGGGGACACCCGTGTGCCCCAAGGACTGGTGAAATAGGGCTGATGGTGAGGGGGAAGAACTGAGAGCTGCACCCAGGACATGAGTTGGGAAGATGTTGGCCTGGATGCCTGTGGGATTTAGGAGCCCTGACATTTTTACCTGGAGTCTCAAAGGTTGGCCCTGCCCTGAGAGGTGGTTTTGGGTTCCCCATTGTCCCCTGTGTGGACGCCTGAGTCAGTCGTGTGTCCCTGTCCTGTGTGTCCCTTCAAACATGGTTTTGCTCTGCTGACTGGCTCTGCTGAAGTTATTTTGTGGGATTTTTTGTGCTTTTTGCCTCAGTCTGGTTCACATCTGCTTGGGATGAGTGTCAGTGGTTTTCTGGGACTCTTGGTGAAGCTGTGATTTCTGAAAGGCTGTTGGTGATTGGATCAAGATGAAGTCTTTGAAGTCTGTGGGCTGAAGTTTAGGTTTATCCAGGAGTAAATCTTTCTAAAATGAAGTTCAGTGATGTTTTCAAGAGGCAAAGTTCCCATGTCACATTGGTGTTGGCTCAGGAGTTGTGCACTGGCTCAGGAAACCCTCCATGGAAGTTGGGTATTTAGTGTCTTAGAAATTCACACTCCACATTTACCTGCTGAGGACAATTAGGTGGAGAGAGGGGGAGTTTTTTAAAGAATAAACCACTTTGGGCTCCCTGCCACTTCCTTAAGGTTCTTGGAGTCAAGACCCAGGATTTCAGATATGGTGTAGTTACTGATTCCTGTTCTTTTTCTTTGAAGCTCCTTTGATGCTCTCTCTGGGATTTTCAAATGAGGCCAAAACCCTAAGCACAAAGGTAAAGGCTTCATGAAGAAATTTGGTCATGTCTGTCCAGAAAAGCTGTCAGGGCACAGCCAAAACAGCTGGAAGAGCACCCTGTGATACCCTGCTATTCCAAAATACAGGGCTCATTCCCCTGGCCTAAATTTCCAGGATGTTTGGCCATCTAATGTTTGCATTTCAACTCAAATTGGAGGCAATGCTAAATATTCCTCTTGTTACACTGTAGAGTGTGATGCTTTAGAATTTCTTGATCTTGCAGTTGCCTCTCCAAAGTGGCTGTTTAGCTGACAAAATGCATGGTGATGGATGTTCTGTCAGTAGGCCCCAGCAGAATTTGCAGTGCTTTAGATCCACATCCCTGTCAGTGCACACACTTTCATTATTCTTTACATCTCTCCCACGGTCTTTCCTATTTAAGGGAAAACAGGAAAGCTCCAGGTCAGAGCAAGTGGGTATTGACACCCATGAGAAGCTCCTCCTGGTGATGATCTCAGCTTTACACTGCTTTGCTTTGTCTGTGCAGATAGTGGCAGCAATAATGGCCATCACAGGGATTGTGATGATGGCATATGCAGATGGTTTCCAGGGTGATTCAATTATTGGGGTGGCCTACGCCGTGGGATCAGCCTCCACCTCTGCACTCTATAAGGTGGGTCACAACTGTTTGTTGGCACTCCTGAATTCATTAACATTGACTGCTGAAGAGACACAAATACAAAGAGAATCGCTGTAAAAGAAATGTTTTCTTCTGCTCCTCACTCCTACATCACTCATGTTGTGACAGTGTCAGGAAATGTACCACGAGGGTAATTAGCTGTCAGCTGCCAATTTGCCAGAATGGCTTTTCTTGATGAGCCTTTAATGGAATCTCCACTGCCACTCCACGAGATCATTTTTTAAATCGTGACGATAGAGTTTATCAGCACTTTTCAAAGGGGCTTTCCATGTGCAGCAGGGAGGAGAGCCAAGGTGGCCAACTCATCCCAGGATGATGCAGCTCACTGGCACATGCTGGGCTCAGAGCCCTGGTGTGAGCCTGGGACAAGCAATTCATTAGAGACACTTCTGCTTGGAGGAAATGGCTGGTCTGGAAGGTGAGGGCTGGGAAAGGCAGGGACTCTGTGTCTCAGGAACAGGTTGGGCTGAACTTGGCTGGGTTTGTAAAGTTTGGAGTGAGTTGTGGTGGGGTCAGAAGCTGCTCTTGCAAGTTTAGACTTTGCTCACCTCACTCATAAATGTGACTTTGATAAGTCACTCAAGATTCATGAATTTAGGCTCATAGAGGACAAGTTCTCACAGAGTGAGCCCTTCCAGGCTGGTTTTTCTCTCACAGCAGGGTCATGCTGTGGAAGTCACTCGAGTCTCTTCCCAAATCCCAGCATTGCCACACTCAGCCCAAATCCTCTACATTCATTGCAGGAATGGTGTGTCCTTGGGTTCTTGCTTTATTCTGGGTTTTTCCTGTGTTCTTCTACACTTGCTCCTCGTGGCATTTTTTGGAAAGCTTTGTTATACAGACTCGGCCATCTCAGTGGTAAAGACATGGTGCTAAAACACAGGAAAGAGCAGAAATCCCACTGAAGATCCCCTTGCAAGACTCTTGTCTAGGAAAAGGGCTGGGCCGTGGCATGTTGTCCCCAAGGGAATGGAGTGCTTCCATGACAGGCATGGAGTCTAAACCCCTCCTCTGTCCTCTGCAGGTTTTGTTCAAAATGTTTCTTGGGAGTGCAAACTTCGGGGAAGCAGCTCATTTCGTGTCCACCCTGGGCTTCTTCAACTTCATCTTCATCTCTATCACCCCCATCATCCTCTACTTCACGAAAGTGGAGTACTGGTACCCCTTCTCTGCTGTGCCCTGGGGTTACCTTTGTGGAGTAGCTGGCCTCTGGTTAGGTAAGTTATTAAAAAAAATTAAATTATTTTTCTAGGTCTTCACCCCTCCAACCCTGTATAATAAAATTAGCCTCAGGCACAAACAATTTCCCCCTGTCCCCTTAAGCAGCAGAGCTCTCTCACAGGTTAATTCTGGTCCTGGTCCTAACTGGTACTCCTTAGAAATGATTCATATTTTTCATTACACTTCATGAAACATTACTATTAATTGCTATACAATTAATAATTGATATGTAAGCATAGTTATAATTAACATTAATTAATAATTAGCAGTAATAGCAGGGAGTAAACATGAAGCAGCACTACTAATTGCCCATTTTTTCATCCCTGCCATAGTTCCACACCAATGCCCCTGTATCTGGCAGAGCTTGACTGCTGTAAAACCCATTTCAAAGGGCTGAATGTTCCCAGTCAGCTCCTGGGGGATGTTTGTGCACTGACAGGGGCACCCCAGGGCTGGGCCACCTTTTTGGGGATGCTACAGGCTCTGGGCAGGGCTCACATAAGGCTCCCTGTTTCTGAGCCAGAATTGCCAGCAAAACATCTGTTGGATTCAGCCCAGGGGTATTTTAATTTCCACATATAACAACATCCTTTCCTTTGGTAAAGTCTCTTTTAGTCCATAATTGAAGAGGTTTTTTGTCTCACTACATGTTTATTAAATGGAAGCAGAAAGAATGTCATTGCCCATCCCATCCTGAGATGTGGCAGCTGAGCTGCTGTGAGCACCTTGAGCTGCTCTAACCACAACTGCAGCTGCCCTGTGAGCTCCTAGGTGACCAAAATTAGGGATAAGTTGTCACCCAAGTGTAGAAACCAAACCTTGTGCAGGGGACTCAGCAGCAGGACTGGGTGGTGGGTGATCAAAAGTTTGTTTTTAATCTTTCAAGGAAAGGTTAAAGAAACTGAAGCAAACTTAAAGGGTTCATTTAATCTTTCAAGGAAATTGGAGCTCTCTGAGTGTGCTGTCAGGTAACAAAAAACCAAAACAACAAAAGACCAGGGGTTTTGTATCTGATTAAAGCCTGTGCAAAGCCATGGAATACGAGTGTGATAACCTCAGTATTATAGTTTGTGAAAGGCCATCCAGCCCTCCCCTTTCCCCTGTGAAGAATTTCCCCTAATTTCACACTCAGATAGAAAAAAAAACCAACAAAAAATCAATCACTTTGTGACAAGTCTCTCATTGTGGTGTGGATACTTAATGCCACATATTAATATCACATATTATACCTATAGGGGCAAGGTGGAGGAGAAATGTCTCACTGTAGTGTTTCCCCCCAATATTCATGTATTATTTTCTCTGTTTTTCCATAGCTTTCAATATCCTGGTTAACGTTGGGGTGGTGCTGACCTACCCCATCCTGATCTCCATTGGCACCGTGCTCAGCGTCCCTGGAAATGCAGGTACCAGTGTCACTGCTGGCAAAATGAGCCCATGGGAGCTCAGAAAGCAGTTTTATTGCTTAAATCATTTGTTGGGTGGAAATTCACTCCAGAGTTCTGTCTTGAACAGCCTCTGTCTCTGCTCTTCACTCTCCTCAGCCTCATCATCACTCCTGGGGGTTTGAGTGCCAGAAAATATCTGGTTTTAGGGGAATGCAGCTGTGAAAATGCCTGTGGGAGGCTGCCTGAGGGCTCAGGTGTCCTGTGGGTGCTGCTGGTGGAGCTGGGAGGCTGGGCCTGGAGGCACCTGGAGCTCTCTGGCCCCGTGTGCTGCTCTCTCCCCATCCCTGGCTCCTGCAGCCTTGAGGGAACACTCTGCTGATGCAGCCTGTTGTGGATAAAGAGTTACCAAAAAGTGCCTTCCATCTCAGGAATCGCAGAATCACAGGTTCAGTAGGGTCGGAAAAGACGTCCAAGGTGATCAAGTCCAACCTTCAACCAAATACCCCCGAGCTCACTAAACCATAAAGTGAAGTGCCATGTCCACTCATTTTTTGGACACTTTGAGGGATGATGACTCCACCACTGCTCCAGGCAGCCTGTGCCTGTGCCTTACCAGACTTTCAGCAAAGAATTTTTTCCTAATATCCAATCTGTCTCAGCTTCAGGTCTTTTCCCTTTGTCCTGTCCCTTGTTCCCTGGGAGCAGAGCCTGAGCCCCACCTGGCTGCACCCTCTTCTTGCAGAGAGCAAGAAGGTCCCCCCTGAGCCTCTTTTTTCTCCAAGCAGAGCCCCTTTCCCAGCTCCCTCACAGACCTTTCACCATGAAATCTTGGAGCTTAATCCAACCCCTCCAGGCTCCCTCAGATCCTGCCCAGGGCAATGAGGGACAGAGATGCTGTGGCACCTCCAGCACTGCATTGTCAGGTCAGAGCTCAGGGAGATTTGAGAGCCACATGGCCAGTGTCACACCCAGAGTGCAGCACCGAGGGTGACAGGGGTGTGCCTGGCTGCTCTTGGTGCCTCCATCCATCCATCCATCCATCCATCCATCCACCCATCCATCCATCCATCCTTGCTGCTGTCCTGATGGCTGTTGTTGCTCCCTCTCCTCCCAGCCGTGGACCTGTTGAAGCACAAGATGATCTTCAGCGTGGTGCGGCTGGGGGCCACCATCATCATCTGCGTGGGGTTCCTGCTCATGCTGCTGCCCGAGGAGTGGGACGAGATCACCCTGAGGTTCATCAACAGCCTGAAGGAGAAGAAGAGCGAGGATCACTCCGAGGACATCACGGAATCCAGCGTCCACACGAGGAGCAGGAGCAGAGCCAATGGAACAGTGTCCATCCCGCTGGCGTAGGGCTGGAGGACTCTCCCTGCAGGCAGATGTATATTCTGTGAATATAGCTTAACTTTTCCTCACCACCTGTATGCTTCAAAAAAATGTCATCTAACCTGAGCAGGGGATGAACTGTAAGATAAGAGAAATACATCTATAATAAATGTTTACATTTATACACTTAACGAGGAACGGGTGTAAATAACTACAATAAAATCTTTTGTAATAAACAGAAGTTTGAGCTTGTGCCTTTCTGAGCTGGTGAGTTTAAAATGTGGATCAGGTTTGCACTGTTTGTCTCTCTTTCCTGACAAAAATAGAGCCATTTTGGAGAATATAAATCTTGGATATTTCCAGGTAATCTCAAAATTTAACATCTTGATTTACTTCAAATGAAGTGCCCATTCAGCCAGGTAGAATTTCCAACTGCTTGGAAAAGCATTTGAAGCTTCTCCTGGAATTTTGGAGAATTCATTTCTGAAAGGCTCTGATGTTTCATTGATACTTCCAATTATTATAAGAATAAATATTCCATGATGTGCAGAACATGAGGCCACTCCTCCCACAGCACACTGAGCTGTGCCTCCTTCACACACCACCTTTCTAGAAGTGGTGCTAGAATTTGGATGAATTGCATTTCAGGAAAGGCAATGAAATCTTCAAATTTCAGTGAAGATTAATTGGGCAAGCTTGGGGCCCTCTCCGTGCACTTCTGGGCATCCCATTGACTTTGATGGTTTTCACATGGTTTCAAAATTTTCCCTTTTTTAAAGACTCCATTTCTTAAAAAAAAATATTTTTCTTATAATAGTCAGATTTCATTTCTCCTTTCTCTTTATTTCTATTTCTTCCTTGATTTTAGGATATGAATTGGAGTCATTTTGGCAAGTCTTGGTCCTTTTCATTGCCTCTCATTTAATCTCAGTCCATTTTATTGAAATCACCGCAGTTGCAGATTTTCTCAGTTTTTTCCAATCACAGTGTTTTTACTCATGTTTCCTTTCCGGAGCCTTTTTAACAATTTTTTCTTTGATTTCAGGCTTTCATTCCCTTGCTTGAATGGGAATGAGTAATTTAAAGAAATATCTTTGTTTTCATCATTTTCTCCCAGAAACATGCACTTTCTTCTTTGGTGCAAATGTTTCACAAGTGATGGGTCTTCCTCCATCTCAACTGGGAAATGCCATTTCCTATTTTCTAGAGCCTTGAGATAGAGGAATATTTTTCTTAACCTCTGTTGTGGTAAAGTCTTTTAAAGCCAAATGAAACCAACCCCCATCTTACTCTCTTCCCTGAGCCTGTTGTTGTGTTATTTAGCTTGGATTTCAGCTGTCCTGGAATTGACTACTCCAGACTATCTTTATTTGAGAGCACTTGATAGGCAGATAGACTTTTTTTTTCCCTCTTTTAAAAAAAACCAAAAAACCAAAAAAAAACCCCCAAAAAACAAACAAACAAAAAACCCCACAAAACAAACAAACAAACAAACAAACAAACCCTAACTGGAATGTATCATAGATTGCTGAGCTCTGCTGACTTTTCTCCCCAAAGTTTGTGGGTTTGATTTGCAGCCAGTTAGGGGTCATTTTTTTTCGGTATTTCTTCCAAGGAATAAAAATAATTATGCAAATTATAATTAACTCTTTTTTTTTTCACTCTTCTGCTGGATGTTTTTTAAATCTTTTAATCTTTATGTTTTAACTGTTCATTGCAGCCAGCAGAGCAGAAAAAATACTTGTATGTATTAAAAAACCCCCACAAACTTGGACTCTTTCATCAAATGGCTGCGGAATAAGGGCTGCAAAAACCAACCCAACCAACTGTTCCCTGTGCCCTAAACCCAGAGGTGTAAGATTTGCATACCCACAAAAGCCTCTTACAGCTCCTGGTCTGCTGCATTTGAGAGTAGATGGACAAAAAATATTCCAAAAAAGTTAAATATAAAGATACTGGTGGGCTGAATACACCCAGCACGTGGCAGCTTAGCCTCTCCCCACAGTTTTGGAGCTGATACATTCGTTTTTCTTACTAGATAGTTTTGGGGGGTGTGTTTTACTGGAATTTTAGCTCCTGCCAAACTGAACACATGGGGAAAACAAAACACTGGTTTCTGTGTGCATTGATGAGAACTTTTTGGCAAGCAGCCTCATGGCAGCATCTTCAGGCCAAAGACTGGATCCTTCAAGGAACCTCATTGAGAATTCTGCAGGGAAATAATGTGAAATCCCATTGTTTAGAGTCAGCTTTCCCCTGCTTGACGCATTCCATGGACAGCGGCTCAGGGTGTTAAAAAAGATAATCCCAGCAAGGAAGGCTTGAGCAGAGCACCCCTGTCTTGGTCTGATGTTCATGGAATGGTTATGGTTGGAATGGGTTTAAAGATCATCCAGTCCCACCCCCTGCCATGGCAGGGACACCTTCCACTATCCCAGGTTGCTCCAAGCCCCATCCAGCCTGGCCTTGGACACTTCCAGGGACGGGGCATACACAGCTTCTCTGGACAGTTTCCTCCCAGATGCTTTCCAGGGGTGCTCATCCCCCTCAGTGATGCCTTAAACCCCCTCCTTCACCCTCTGCCCAACCTCCTGTTCAGATTTCTCTTTAATCGTGGAAATAATGATTTTTCCTGGAGTGCAGTTCAGCCTTTCAGCTGCAGAAAAACCCACCAAACCCAAGAAATCAGACAACAAATGGAGGTTCTTTGGCCTGATGCTGTTGGTGGTCCATCAGGGGAACAGAAAATAAATGATCACCCCTGTCAAGTTGATGCCTTAAATTTGAGCTTTCATGTTTTTCAGGTTCTGTGCTGCCCAGGGGTGCAGTTCTGAGCCTCATATTAAGCGTCAGCAATCTCTCCTCACAGAGCAGGGAGACAAAACAAATCCTTTTCCTGCTGAAGACCAAGGACAACTTTCAGGCCCAAAAGCACAAACAACAGTGTTGAAGGGAGGAACAAGAAGGATGAGACCTCACAACCTGGAGCTGTAATTGGCCAATTAAATCCCAATAGACAAATGGATCAAAACTTATAAAAGTGTGAGACCTCATGACTGGTCATCCATTCTGTTACCATTTTGGGTCCACCTTGGGTGTAGCCCTGGTCAGGCCCTGTCCTGCCCAAGGTCAATCCTAGAGGCTTTTCAATAAATATCTACTTTATTCTCTAGTTCTGTCCAGTCTGTGTTTCAGGTCAGCCTTCCCAAGGCATCAAAGTGTGCATTGACAGGTTGGACATCTCCACTTCCGCTGCTGTGGGTGTCTCTGGCAGCCCCTTCTGCCCTCCCCACCAATGTGAGGCTCCATTTCTGTGGCCTCATCTCCCAAGGAAAATTCCACTTTTGATCCAGCAGCTGCGTTATCACATTCTCCCTGTGGCTGAAAGGAAAACCAGACGTGCTGTGAATAACCCTCCTGGAGCATCCCCAGCAGTGCCTGCCCTCCCTGGAGGGCTCAGCCAGCCAGCAGCACAGCAGTGTTATCAGGACCACCCTGTCCTCAGCCTGGGCTGAGATAAGAAGGATGTCCCCTGTCAATAGCAGTGACAAGGAGCAGAGGGAGGAAGGAGCCGTGTTTCTTGACCTTACAGATGTGTAATAACAAGCTCTATCAGCCACAGCAGTTTGTATCCCAGCCAGAGGAGCCTTGCTGGGTTGTTTTCCTCTCTTTGCTGATCCATTTGTTCACGCTGTCTCTGCCTGAACGTGCTGCAAGCAGGATAAACAGCAGCCTGCTTGCATGGCTGGGGTTGTTTCTGCTTTACTCCCTGGGGATTTGCATAAAAGCCCAGGCATTATTTTGGCAAAAATCCATTCCACCCACTTTCCATCTCCTCCTTTGCCCACTTTTTTTGTGGGTTTTTTTTTTGTGATTTAAAATTCATTTTTGAGGAGCAGCTTTAAGGCAGAGGCGATCCACTGTTGCAGGTGTGTGTTTGAGTGGTGCCCTGTCAGTTGAGACAGCCACTGCGCTCAGAGTGCTTCTTTAAAAACCTCAAAGGGCTCCAAGTATCAGCCCTGTGTTATGTAGAAGTCTTTCATACCTTCTCTATGCAGCAATCCTATGGGCAGCTCCACACAGCTCTGGCTCTTTACCCCCTTTTCTCTTCCTCACAGCAGTTCTGGCTCGCTGCTTCCTGTCCCCAGCATGGCCACCTAACCCTGCCTGTCCCTCGTAGAGTGGCTTACCTTGTCTGTCCCTTGTCTGTCCCTGTCCCTCCATCCTCACAGCACAGCCAGCAGACCCCAACTGACTCTCTACCGACTAACTCACTTTATTACACCCATCTGTGTGTGAGGACAAGGCTGTTGTCACTCTTTGGTAATTAACAATATATCTGAGGCAGGATTGCCTTTAGTACCATCTCTGTCTTACCATGGTGCCCTTTGGTTCACCTTTACCCTGTGTGAAGGTGAGTAACAAACTCTGCCCCCTCAAGTCATGGCCCTACCCTTGAGCTTTTCTCAGTGTCTCCCTTAAAGCAAAGGCATCAGAGCCCTTAGGAGTCAATGGTTTCATTTTGACTGCAATAAGTTTACTGAAAAATCCAGTTCTGGTGGGATCATCATCATCATCATCATCATCATCATCATCATCATCATCACTTGCAGGTTCCAGCTGAATTTGGTAGAGAGTTTAAAGCAGTAAAAGAAATGGGAGAAAGGGATAAAAGTCTTCCAGTTCTCCTGGGAGGAACTGTGGGATGTCGCTAATGGTGCTGTGTAGGACCAAAGTTCCTCCAGCCCCATGCTTCTACAGCACAAACCTCAGGAATTTAACTGAACTTTATGTATAGACAAAATAACATTATTGCATTAAAAACCCCTCCCGTTAAAGGGAAGGATGAGCATCCCTGACCAGGATAGACTAAAAAAAAAATAACATTATTGCATTAAAAACCCCTCCCGTTAAAGGGAAGGATGAGCATCCCTGACCAGGATCTCAGCTTGCCCCAGTGACCTCTTGGAAGAGAATCCTCCTGCAGCCTCCCCCCACCCCAAACCTTCAGCTGCTGCTCTTGGCCCTCTGTTTTGCACACTAAAACTGTGTGAGAAGGAAACATGGACAGGAGAGGGGATTGGGGAGTGGGGGGAGCAGAGGGACCCTGTCAGGATTTTGCCAAAACCTGGGTAAAACACCAGATAAAGCTCCATGGGCTTGAACATCCACGTGGGTTTCCACAGCTCCCACACATCCATTTAATTCATGATTTCCCCAAGCTACTTAACAGGAATGACCTGTTCTCAGCAGGGGAAGGGTAATTAAAAAGGAAAAATAGACAGTAAGCATTGAGAAACTCAGGAGGGAAGCAGGGTGTTGATTTTACGTTTTCATTTGAGAAGAAGGGAAAAATATTTCAAGCCAGGTTGCTCTGCTCCCTGGTGCCCTGTGTGACCTGGGAAAAGCAAAGTCATCAGAGATGTTGGTGCTTTGTGGCTGAAAACGTGAACTGGTTGGGTTGTTCCAGGGATGAATATTTTCTTCTGAGCTCAACCTGGTCTAGTGGAAGGTGTCCCTGCCTATGGTAGAGGGGTGGAACTAGAAGATCTTTAGGGTCTTTTCCAACCCAAACCTGTCTACAATCCTGTGATTTTATGAACCATCAATACTTTGACCAATATTCCCAGTCAGCTTTGTCCTAAAACTGCATTTTTTTTTTTTTCAGCAGTGCCCCCAGCCAGCTTCAGCAAAGGATGGGCAAGCTCCTGGGCCAGGCTTTATTCCCAGGCTGCTCCTCCCATGCAGGATGGGAGACACTTTAACCCTTCTAGTGCTCCAGGGATTGAATTTCCTTCCAAAACCTGAAGATTTAGCAAAAGAGCCGCTTGAAGAAATACCTGCAGGCCAGCTGAGGTGGTGGCCCTGGTTGAAAATCAGTTTGTTTTTTAAATCAGAAAATCAGAATGTTTTTACTTGCAGGTAAAGACAAACCTTCTCCAGGGCTTGGCAGTGGCTCTCAAGCTGCTTTCCCCTCCTCTGTCAGCAGCATCCACCTCCCATCCCTGCAGGGGAATGGCTGGGGATGGGTCAATGTTTAACCAGGCTGGGAAGGAGGTCTGTGAGAGCTGGCAGGGCTCACAAAGATCCCTCTCCACGCACAGGGAGGACGGTGAATGAGGGGTTTTCCTTCTCCTCTCAGAGCCCTGGCTCTGCAGGATGGGTCTGAGCCCCTCCAAGGCACACCCCAAGGTGACCAGGGTGGCCCCAGTGCCCAGGCAGGGGGATGTTCCTGCTCTGACTGCCCTGCACGGGCTCCCAGGAGAGCCAGGACAGCCCTGGGGAAAGCCCATCTTCCACCTGGAGCTTCCACCTCTGCGGGAGACCTGGTATGGGAGAGCCTCTGCAGGTGAGGGCTGGGAAATTGTGAATTTTGTGAACCTGGGGCTCGCTGGGGCTGTGGGTTTGCTGGCTGAGGTGTGGGGTGGGTGTTAGGAGTGTGCTGTTCTGCACCAGCAGCTTTGTGCCATTTTTTGCCATTTCCAGGATGCTTTAGCTTTGGGAAAACTCATTTTTTTCCTCCCTCCCACTGTTTTGGGAAGTGTCTCACTCAGCAGAGCCCAGATTCCACCTCCTTGCTGTCATCAGTCTCACCCCTGGGAACAGCCCAGCATCACCCTGGCACCCCGCTGTGTCCAGGGAAACCCTTGTCCAGCCTGTGACCCCCCTCACAGCCCTGCCCTGCTCACCTGCCCCTGTCAGGCACATCACTGCCCCAGTCAGAGTCAGATTCTGGGCAGGTAAAACTCAGCATTGGGATTAATGACAAATTTCCTGAGCCAGGAGCAGAGGAAGGCAGAGAGCCTGGCTGAGTGTGTGCTTCCCTACAGGCAGCCTCTCCCCACAGCCTTTAAACTCCATCCACACCCAAAGCCTTCCCAGAGGTTTGCATCCATCTGCAAGAGGATGTGCAGCTCTCCACCAGGAGCTGGATGCTGCAGGGAGAAACATCCATGAAAACCAATGGGGTGTGAGGAAGGGCGAGGCAGAGGGAGGAGGATCTGCACCCCCAGCATCTCCCTCCCTGCTTTCCCATTCCCAAAAATCAATTTCTGACCCACACCAAGCAGTGTTAAACTTCACCAGAGGCTGGATGTTTCCTCCAGGATCATTCATCAGGTGGCATCAGGAAGCAGTGAAAGCAAATAAACCTCTGGGGTGATATAGCAGTGACATTCCCAGAACTGAGGTTTTGGGGAGAATACAGATGAGGTCTTGTTGTAGAAGAGCAGGTTTTAAGTACTCCATGAGAGCAAGAACAACTAAATGTTCCTGTTCTGGAAAATTATCACTGGGCATTTAACAAATGCTTGTTTAAAAAAGAGTGTATTTTATAAAAAAAATGTAATAAATGTAATCTTCAATCACTTTCCATTTTCAGAAACAAGAAAGTTATGCTCAGGAGGACTTGAGCAAAGTATTAGCTCGAGCTGCTGTCTAAATAAGCAAAGCCTCCAAGAGAGTAGGTTTTATTTGGTTTACGAGGGTTCAGCTTGGCTTATTTTAAATCCAGATTCCCCCAGAGGGGAGGATCTGCTGCTGCTGAAGTGTCAGGGTGAAAAACAGGAGAACAGGACTCAAAAGGATGGGGCTTGGGGGGAGCAGACCTGGGGACTGTATCTGTGTTCTGTGCCTGCAGAGGACAAGAGCAAATGTCCTACAAGCCACATGCATGGATAGGATGGGAGGGAAAAATTAAAAACAACCCCAAACACGCACAGCACAATCCATCAAACCCCATAAGGGAGAAATAACTTCCTCAAAGCTGTACCTTGCACCAGGACAAGCTTCTCCTAAGGCACAGCCACTTCCCTGTGCCGTGTCCCTGTTCCCATCTCCGTGGGGCACCTCCTTACCTTTTCCTTTCCCCTCAGAAATTTCCTACACACTCACCAGCCTGCAGATAGAGGCAATACTCCAAACCCCCCTTTTTTTTCTCCAGCAAGCTGCTATTTCCCCACGTTGTTCCCTGCAGATGAGGTTTGATTCCAGAGGAGCCTCCTGTGCTGGAAATTATCCCTTCAGGCTCCCATTCGTGCATGTGTGGAGCAGCCACAGCTTCTTCACTCAGTGGTTAAACATTGCCAGGGCTCTGCAGGGCCCAGCAAACATTTACCTGATGGAGTCACCACCTCCCACATCCCAGAACTCTCACAGGAGGAAGAAATTCCTCCCTATGAGGGAGGGAAGGCCCTGGCACAGGGTTCCCAGAGAAGCTGTGGCTGCCCCTGGATCCCTGGAAGTGTCCAAGTGTTCCAAGGATGGGGCTTGGAGCAATGTGGGATAGTGGAAAGTGACCCTGCCCATGGCAGGGGGTGGAAAAATAAAGATCTTTAGGGTCACTTCCAGCCCAAACCATTCCCTGATTCTGTCACTGTTGTCTCTCTCCTCTCCAAGAGCCCAGCCTGGTGATCTTCCATGAGCTTCAAGGAAATCCCCCATAAACTGACCTCCAAAATGCCACTTTTCTTGTTAAATGTGACTATTAAATTTGGCACCAACTGTAATATTCTTCCTGCACTTTATCCCCAACTCTCCTCCCCTGTTACCTCCTGAGGAGCTGCTCAGCCACACCTCACCTAAATCCATATAAAATGTCATTTGAACACACCGGGACAGTTTTTTGGGGTGAGCAGGTGGGATAAACACATAAACTGTTGTGTGAAAGAAACACTTCCTGCACACGCAAGTATTTATTTGTGCCAGAAAAGAACAAAAGGGGCAGTGGTGTCCACCTGGGAGCAGCAGCACAGAGCAGACCTGAGCCTGGATCCTGTCCAGGCCTTGGAGGAAGCTCTGCTTTAATAACTAACAGGGGATCACTGGTGTGTGACACGTTCTTTTGGGATTTCCAGGGCCTGGGAGTGCACCACTCCCCTGAGCGCAGCCCTCTCACTCCTGCCACAGGCAGTAAATCAGCAGAGGTATTGCTCTGTCCCACCAAAAAATAACAATAATCAAGTCTCAGGGACTGAGCAATAGGGAAAGACCCAAACTGCTCCCTGTGCCTGACTTTAACAGTGGGAAGGCAGCAGAGATCAGGGATTTCTTGGGCAGCTGATGGTGACAGGGCATGGGAGGAGAGGAGTCCCTTGACCACCCAAATCCCAGGGGCTGGGAGAGGATGATGATGGTCATATTTAGGGGCATGAGTGGTTGTAGGGGGAAGCTGGAGAGGTATTTGTTGGACATCACAGGCACAGCTACACCCACTTTCCTCCTGCAGCCGACAGAATATTCTATGTGTTACTGGAACACACACACAGGGACATGACAACTGAAAAAAGGGGCTCAAAGCTGTTGCTGGGTGCACCTAAGCAGCTGATGACCACCCAGAATTAATTTCATCCATTTCTTTAACCTTTCAGGGCCCCTCTCTTGGAACACCTTGCCAGGAAAGGATGGGACCAGCATCATCAAGCAGCACCCACCCCGAAGGCCCCAAGTAAGGCGAGTGTGGGACCTCCCTGGGAGCTGCTCTGGCTGAGCCCTCCCCTGGGCTCTGTGGGGACAGGGACACATGGCACAGCACCACGGTGGGGAAGGCAAACACCCAACAGCAACACGAGGGGAAAGTCCTGTTTTGGGGTGATGATGACCTTGTGTGCTCTGGAGATGCCCAACGAGGACGTGTGTCCCAGTGTGGGACATGGGGCCACCACCCCTGCTGGGATGTCCCACTGTCCTTTGGGATGTCTGGGCACCTGCAGCCAAATCCTGCTGTCCCCATGGGGTCAGGGTGGCCAAGGGTCCAACTTGGATCATGTGGAGCTGGTTTTGGCTCTTCAGGCCAAGGGCAGAGGAGGTAAAGCAGACAGACACGCTGGGCACTAGGGGAGAGTGGAAGACATAGCAGTTGTTCTGCCTTTCAGGAATTGCTGTTCATGCTCTGTGCTTGCCCAAATTCTCTCAGTTTCCCCATCCTGCACTTCCCAGATCCATTCCTCCCCAAGGCCCAGACCCCATGATCCTGCCTGACCTAACAGTCAAGATTTTCCTCCACACTGTGGCAACACCAGAGTATTCAATTAACTGTGTGTTCTAAATTACTCATGGAAAAGGAGTGTGTTCACATGGACAGGGCAGGGATTTTCAGGGTACTGTCTGGAAGCGGATTGCAAGGCTAAAATAAATTAAAATAAATAAAATAATTAATGGAATGGAATGGAATGGAATGGAATGGAATGGAATGGAA
>VWZU01006076.1:260330-300816 GCA_013397095.1 Sterrhoptilus dennistouni | reverse complement strand
TATTATTATTATTATTATTATTAATAATAATAATAATAATAATAATAATAATAAGTAATAACTTCAGCTTTGCATAAATCTTTCTTACTTTAGCAAAGCTGCTCGGTCGCCTACTTTTTCAACCTTATTCTTAACTGGTGTTTTACAAACAAAAAAAAAGGAGCAGCAGGTGGCATCTTGTTACAGATAAAAAGTAGGAATCAGTTATAATTACGCTCCTGTATTCAATCTTTAGCCACTGTCTCCTCTTTGTCCACACCAGGGCTACCCTTATGTAACTAAAGCTCAGAAATCTCTTCAAATCTTTATTTCTCCCCCTGTACTTGGTCCTGGTGAGGCCACAGCTCTAATCCAGCCTTCATTCATGGGCATTTCTTCCTAATATCCAACCTGAATCCACCTGGAGCAACCTGGTCTAGTGAAAACTTCCCCCTGACAGGGAGGGTTGGTCCTTAAAGTCTCTCCGAACCCAAAAATTGCAGGTTTTCCATGTTTCTGTGAACAGCAGAACCCACTGGAGCGAGGATTCTTTGCTTGAGATTCCCTTGCTGTGATTATGATTTATTTCCATCACAGCTGTACTTGTGCATTATGGAGACATGGTTAACACTCATTTCAGGACAAAGACTCTGTTGATCCTCTCCTGTCCTGCTGCTGTTGCTCTTAGGGAATGTGCACAGCTCCAGCAAAAACCTTTTTCCTGTGGGAATATTCCCAAAGGCAGTGGAGCAGGGCGATGTGGCCTTCTCAAGGACTTTTAGAGGATTTTTGTCATGGGGTATTTCCACACAAACACCTGTGACGTTCACAAAAACTAAAAGGAAAAGGTACTTTTCCAACCTGGGACAGAGCTTTACCCAAAATCCTGAAGCTTGGCTTTCCCAGCAGGGCAGGGTTTTGAGCTGAGGGATGTGGGAGGATTTTTTGCCTTCATCCCCCCCAGTGCTGGTGGCCTTAGTGTCTTCCTAGAGTGATGCCAGCCTGGACCACAGCTTGTGGTGTCACATGCTGCCATCTAGTGCCATTTTTCAGTTTCACATTTAGCTTTGTGGGGTTTGTTTGATGCTAAGAGATGTGGACTTGGCGTTGGGGACTAGTGGGGATTTCTCCCTTTACGTGACACTGATTTTTCCTCCTGCATGGATTCAAAATGCCAGAATTCAGTGCAGACAGTCAGAGATGTGCCCCCAGTTATTGGACACTTGTTTGTAATCAAGGAGTTAATGGTGTCCCAAATAAAGTATAAATCAGGTCTTACAAAGCCCTTGATGATGTCCCCTTTTCCCCTTTAATTTTTACTCAGCTGCACTGAGCTCCCATCCTAGAAGGGAACTTTAGAAGTGTTCAAAACCCTGGAAGTATTCAAAAATTGTGTAGATGTGGCATTTAGGGACATGGTTTAATCATGGACCTGGCAGTGCTGCGTTAGTGGTTGGGCTTGATGATCTGAGGGATCTTTTCTAACCTTAGTGTTTCAGTGAATACCAAGCCATTGAATGACCCAGCAACACCTGAGGCATCTTTTCTCCTTAAGACAAAAATCCATGCTCAAAGCAGCCTGTAGAGCAAGTCTCTGCCTATTTGCACCAGCCACCAGAAAAGGAACTTTGGACCATACACAGTTTTGCAGAGAGTGGTTTATTTAGGCCAGTGTAGAGACTGGCTGGACAGAGGGAATGGTGCTCCAGGTCTCCTCTAACTGGGATCTACCCTTTGATGACCTGATAGGATTCTTGAGATTGAATTATGACACCTCTGCAGGCTCCACCTTGCCATGAAGCAATCTGAGCTGTGGTTTGGCTTCACTCTGGCCTTGAATGGAGTTTTTGGGCACTGTTGGGGCTCAAAGAGAAATCCCTGCAGGGATGGAATTACTGCCAAACTTGGGCTTTGCTGCTTGTGCTGTAATGCAAAAGATGTCCCCGGTTTTTCCCACTCTTGAAGGACCAAATGATGCTCATCTCCCTGAGATGCCAAACTCCTTCCTGTATCCCAAGCAGCTGGGCCAGAATTGGAGCTGGAAAAATGTCAAGGTGGTTTCATATCCGGTTTTATGATCCTGTGGAATGAGCAATGCTAAATATTATAAGTATTGGACTTGCAGAGGCTTGAACCTGCCATCCCTTCACAAGCAATCACTCCTGCAAAGCCCTGGAGTCAGCGAGAAGTGGCTGCAAGCCCAAAGCCAAAGGTAAGCCCTTGAGTTTCTGCCCTTCCACGAGCCATTCCTGGCTGCAGGTTCCTCTCCCTCACACTTCGGGCTCCCTGAAGGGCAGAAGTTGTTATTTAACCACTGGCTGTGCTCCTGTCCCTGGATGAGCCCAGGACACGGAGCTGAAATTCTGGTGTGTGGGTGAGAGGGTCCAAAACAAGGGGAAAGCTTCCTGATCTCCAGCATGACAGTTCTCTGCATGAGATGGACCTGCTGAGCCAGGATATGAAATATTTTAGAGGCTGAAAGCACGAGAGGCACGTTTTTAAATGAG
This sequence comes from Sterrhoptilus dennistouni, assembly GCA_013397095.1. NCBI lineage: Eukaryota > Metazoa > Chordata > Aves > Passeriformes > Zosteropidae > Sterrhoptilus > Sterrhoptilus dennistouni. The sequence continues at coordinate 298,330 of VWZU01006076.1, read as the reverse complement.
TGACTTGAGCACCCTTCACTGGCAGTTGGTGGGAGAAGGGAGAGACTTTCTCACTCTCCCTGACAGGAGTTTGGGACCAGGTGGGGCTCAGGCTCTGCTCCCAAGGAACAAGGGACAGGACGAGAGGAAGTGGCCTCAACTTGTGCCAGGAGAGGTTTAGGTTGGATTTTAGGGAAAACTCCTTCACTGAAAGCACTGTCAGGCATTAGAACAGGCTGCCCAGGGCAGTGGGGGTGTCCCCATCTCCAGAGGGATTTCAAACCCATGTGGCACTTGGGGACATGGCTCAGTGGTGGCCTTGGTAGTGCTGGGGAAACAGTTGGACTCGAGGTCCTTAGACACCTTTTCCAGCCTTAACAATTCCACAAGTCTGATTTAAAGGCTGCAAACACCGTGTGCCATAAACACCCCCTGCAGCCCCAAACATGCAAAAGCTGTTCTCCCCTTTGGCTCGTGAGATTATCTTGGAGAACCAACTCAAGGCAGTAACACCTCAGGGGACAGAAGCACAAATACATTGTTTTAATGAAGTTTTTTCCCCTCCTGCCCCAGAGCTGTGGGATAAACTGCAAGCACAGTGAAAATCTGTGACAAATCTCTGCAAGTTTGCAACACAGGGAGATGCTCACTGCCTTTATCTGGGAGCACCCGAGGGGTTTGTGAGCTGGTGGCAATTCCTTTCTCTTTCAGGAAGTGCAGGTGTATTTATTTGCATCCTTGAACACCTCCTAGGTGCTGGAGAAGAGAGGGCAAAGCCTGTATCCCCTCCCTGGCAGGAGGCAGCACCTGCACAAGCTTCAGATGCTGGACTTGACCCGCAAGCGACAAGAGGTAGTGCCGAGATGGATTTGGGGAGGGGATGGGCGTGTCTCTCCCATGGACCAGGAGGCTCCAGACCTCTTGCTGGGAAGGTGAAAGGAAGCTTTCCCTGAGTCTTAGGCAGAGGGTTGGTGGGGAGCCTCCCCAGGGCTCCTGTGATCAGTAATTACCTGTGATTTTTCCAACGCTTTGCCCACGTTTGGCCATGACTCACAGAGAGACCAAAAACTCCCTGTCCCAGTCATGTTCTGTCATGCCCCCATAACCTGGCAAATTCCATTTGCTTGGGTTAAACTACTCGTCTGTGCAGTTATTTCCAGGGCCAGCCCTGGAATGCTGTGCCACGTCGAGCTATTAAAATGTGTTCGCTCATTTACAAATCCAGGCGGAGCTGAAGCGGAATCTCCACAGGGAGGCGAAAATCAACAAGCGAAAAATCAAGGAATTCAGCCCCAAGGATGTCCCTGACACTCCCCAGGGAGGTGACAGCACCAGAAGCCCAGACCCCGTCCCTGCCGAGCACAATCAGCATTTTCCTGAGGACGACCCTGGTAAGTGGAATAATTTTCCAAGGTGATGCAAAACTCACCAGCCCTCCTAAATGTCAGCAGAGAAGTTTCCCCATGGAAGATGCTTCCACTGCTCCAACTCCTGCAGTGATAAGAAGCAGGTTCAGGGGGGAAGAGGCCAGTATTTGTAGGACAAAGCATTGGAATGCTTCAGGGAGCTCTGGGGTAAATGGGACACTCACATTTTTTAGGTGTAGGGTGTTTTTTTTCCACTGCCCCTACAGAAGAGGGAAGCAAAGTGGATTCTCAGCCACTTCACCCTGACCTGTCCAAGGCATGAGCCCTGTCCTGCTTTGCCTGCTCGTGACAGGCTTTGGAACAGGCTGGGAATGCACCACTGAGGATAAAAGTGCTTAAATCAGTGAAAAACTTACCTGAGGGTGAACTTTCACCAGGAGGAAAGAGAACAAACTTGGCTTCCTATTCCCTTGTGGTTCTTCAGCTCAGCTCTCTTGCCCTTGAGGATAAAGCCATATTGCCAGAGTCTATAATTTCACCAAATACAATCCTGAGTGTTACACCTCACCCTGCCCCAGACATGGGGTCTGGTCTTGGGATTTTCCTTATGTGCCTCCAGCTGTCCAGAGCCATCTCCAGCTCCGCTCCAAGTGACTGAGCAGCTCCATAAAATGAAAATATTTTATTTTTTTTTCTCTCCCCTAGGAAACACGTGGGCTGGAGGACTCCCCAGGCAGCCTGACAGGGCTGAACTCTCTCCAGACAGGAAGGGGAAGGTAGACCTGTGGTTCTGCAGGGAGCCACGGGCCAGGGATCTGTTCTGGGACTCCTCCAGCACAGGGTCAGAGGAGTGGGAGAGGGAAGAGAAGATTCAGCGCAAGCCCACCCTGGTGAGGACCAAGACAGAGAGAGTTTCCCTCTTTGATGACTTCTTTGACAGGGATTTCTAGTGGCATTTCTTTGGGGTGTGCCAAAGGGACAAGCCCCAGCTCTGGAGGGGCTGGGATCCTCCCCAGATGGATGGGCTGAGGTTGGAGACAGAGCTGGCTGTAAGTGGAATTTCTGTGAGTATGGAAAGACATCTGGAAACAAGGAGCTCACTGATGTGGGGTGAATAAAAACCCTCTGGGTTGAGTGGCTGAATCAAAATATCTGGGGAAGAAAGTCTTGGATGGAGCAACAGTGAAATGGGGGTGGAGAGAGGAGGAGGGGATTGGCATAAAAAATCCATCTGAGCAGAAGCTTGGGGAAATTCTAGGTTAACCCCAAATATTAAATTTCAACTGAAATGAAATGTTTCACTTGCCTTTGAGTTACTCAATCTTCTTGTTTAAATTGGGATTAACCTTTTCTAAACCACAAACCCCAGTCCAAATTGTGAGGTAAAATGATTCATTGAGAAAGTCTTTAAATTAAATTTTTTGGCATTTCTAAAATTCCTCTTTGACTTTTGTGGTTTTTTGTTTGGTTGGTTGGTTTTTAGGGTTTGTTTCGTTTTTTGTTTTAATTTCCTCTTCTTCCCTGTCCCGGACATAGAAATATATGTACTTTCTTCAGAAATAGCCTCCAAATTTATATATAATCTGAAAATTTTGGCTTTGGTTCACTTTTTTCCCCCCTGTTCAGGGTTCAGTGCTGGGGAGTGAATGATGGGAAGGGAGAAATCTCCATCTTCTGCAGACACTCTCCCTGGTCAGGGCTGCAGCACCCACTAGGAATTTGAACAAGCTTCCCTGTTGCAATCTGACATTTCCAAGTATATTGAAAAAGATGATTATATGAAGGTATCTGATCTATCAAAAACGCTCTTGCAGTTTCCATCTCACATACAATGTATTTTTTTATTAAATTATCTCATTTTCCTTATAAAATAATTTGTTACTTGAGAGGGAACTTCACCCAATTCTGCTGTCTCCTACCTGCTTGTCCCTGGAGGTCCACAAAGGCCACCAGATTTGAGGATTCAAAGCACTTACATAAAAGGAGATTTCAGTTAAATATCACACAGATATTTTATTGTGGCAAATTGGACAAGTAGGGGACTGGTGAAACACAAGGCAGGGAGAGATTTCACCATCAGCCCTGGGGAACAGACAGGTCTGATTGCCAGCATCAGTTTTGCCTCTGTTTGAAGCTGCTGACAAAGAGCTGACAAGGGACATTAACTCTTCTTCGTGCCTCCTGCTTGTCTCCCTCCCTTCCCACTTGGTCTTTCTAGAACTACCAGGGGGCAAAACATCTTTAGATCAGCTCCTTGCTGCAGGGCAGGGACTGCAGGTGTAACAAATATTATCATCCAGCCACTTTCAGCTGGAAAACCTGATCCTTTGGTTTTTCAAGCCAGGACACCCAGAACAACAAGATCTGGAGTCAATTCTCAGTTACCCAGGACGAGCAGGGCTTGGGCAGGTGGAGACAGATGAATCTTGTCCTGCATCAGTGTCCCAAAGCTGTGCTCCCTTCCCACAAAGCTGTTGTGATGTGTCTGCACTGCACCCTCACATTCCTGATTTACACAGCCAGGAAAAGAGCAGGAGACACATTTTTACACTTATTTAAGGGAACGAGACGCCCATGGCTGACTCACCAGAATTTATCTTCATGGAAAATCCCAGGCAGAGCAGGAGCTGGAAATTACAGTCAAAGCCCCAAATCAATCTGGGGCCTCCAGCCAAGATGCCCAGACTGAGCTTCTCTGTCCTGATTTCACCTGCTTTTGACATCTCTAAATGCGTGGCCCATTACAGAATGTCTACATGCTCCTTGGGGAAAATTGCACTTTGGAAAAAGCCCACACACCATGTGGGATTTCACCAGAAAAAAACATAAAAACAACCCCCAGCACAAGGGAAGGAAGAAGAGGAGGAATCATTTTAATGAGAAGGAGAGCTGCTCATGGCTAATGAGTCCATGTCTGGAGTCTGTGTGTTTTAAAAATGCCTCAAGAGCTTGGGTGATGAACACAGTCATCCTGTGTGAGCTGCAAATATCGTGAGAGCTTCGAACTCAGTGTGGAGGGTGTGCTGAAAAGGTCAATGATTTAATGGGCTGGAACAATTAATCTGGCACTTGTCTATACACCTGTTCTCTTAATGATGTGACACATCTCCCTTCTGTGTTCCCATCTGTCAACAATTAAGCTATAATTGGTGGAAATGCAATTTATCTCAGACAGAGCTGATAAGTTTTCCAATAATGGTGTTGTCAGCCTTGAGGAAGAGCTGCCCACGGAGAACTGGCTGTGGACCACTCAATCCATATCAGAGACTGTGCAGAGAAGACTCTGAGCATTAATTTATCAATCTACAGTGTGCAAATTTTGCTCTTACAGAAGTGATAAAATCAGCAAACCTGCTCCCATCCCAGAGGAAATGGCTTCCCACTGTCAGAGGACAGGGTGAGATGGGATATTGGGAAGAATTCCTGACTCTGAGGGTGGGGAGGCCCTGGCACAGGGTGCCCAGAGAAGCTGTGGCTTCTCCTGGATCTCTGGAAATGTCCAAGGGCAGGTTGGATGGGGCTTGGAGCAGCCTGGGAGAGTGGAAGGTGTCCCTGCCCATGGCAAGGGGATGGGACTGGATGGTCTTTAGGGTCCCTTCCAACCCAAACCATCCCGTGAGTCTATGAAATACTTCTGGTGCTCAAGACTGTTTGACTGTGCTGTTCTTGATTGTATTAATTCATCACAACCTGTAGAGAGGCAGGTGGCATCTCATCCTCTGTTTTCTAACATCCTTCCAGACACTGGAAATGAAAACATTTTCTTCATTACTGAAGGTGAAACAGACTTTTCTACAAACTGCAGAAGATGGGGTGGGGGAAAAACCCCCAAAACCAAGCCAAATGAAGCTCCCACAATGTGTGTTCAGCACTGAGGGCTTTAGAGAGAAGCTTTCAGTTCCAAAAGCTGGAATCATTTGAAGGCTGAGCCATTGCAGGCAGCTCTAGAGAGGACACAATTTGCCACCCACCACACCTGAGCACACACAGATCCAACCCTACAGAAACCAGGGTCTGTGTTTAGCAGAGCCCCTCAGTACCCTGTGCCTCCCTGGGCTAAAAATGTGTTTCTGTGGTTAATCCCACACTGCCCAAAGCTTTAAGGGAAGGCTGGACCCCTCCTGCTGGTCTCCACACAGGAGCTGTGCTGGGGCAGAAACTGCTCAAGCCAGATTCAGCACTTTCAGAGAATTCAGATTATCATATTTCACCAAAAGAGCAAAGAATGGAGATTGTACAGTTAATGAGGTGAGTATGGATAGCAGCAAATGGTACAGCCCAGGAGATGCAGGTCAGATAGATTCCTGCCCCAAAGGACATTTGATCTCCCCAGGGAAAGGGTTATAGGATGTTTTTGTTGGTAAAAACCTGGCCAGAGCAAGCCAAGTCCTTCCAGCTCAGGATTAGCTGAGCTGGTTTTGCTGAAATGTTAAATCAAAATGATAATTTTGATGATCATGCTCAGCCTGAAGTTAGCACCAGCCTGGCACAATCATTAGCAATTAAATGTACAATTTATAAGAGGAAATGTCAATGAACAGTGCTGCTGTATTTAAAAAATGAGCTGGGGTTGCTGTAACACCTCTGGTACTGATCTTGAGAGAAAAAAAAAAATTAATTACACTTAGCAAAGAGAGGTGTTAGGTAAATAAAGCTGAACAAAGCCACACTGTAACTAGATCTCACTGCCTAGTCTGGATTAATGGGATTTTCTAACCTCCCTGGGCTCAGCCCCACCTGGCGCTCAGAGCATTTCACCTCCCCAGGAATTCTAGTCTTCAGCCTCATACAGCATCCTCCTTCCCCACGCACACAGGCATCCAAAATCAGGGAAAACCCCACCACTGAGCCACTGGGCTGCACCCAGCAACCTTATAAACCCCTTTATCTGCCCTGCCTCCCTGGGAGGTGTGTGACAGGCTGGGATTGCCTCAATCTCCTTACACAAAGCTGCAGAGAAAAGCCCCCAAGAACAGCGGCTTGAGCAGCTCCGTTTCAGGCTGTACACCAAGATTAAAGTCTTATCACCAGCTTGGGAAAAAAAATCTATATACCAAGGGTGGCAGGTTCTTGTTTGCCTCACCAGATGATCCTCAGGCTGCTCTGAGACAGCACAGCCCCAATCCTGCTGTTTTCCCACCTTCTCACAGTTTTCAGCGTTCTTTAAATAATTCCCGAGTCAGGTCAAGCAATGGCACAAGGGTTCTCTGATGAATTAAGAGGAAGGAGGCAGCTCCTGTTGGTCTCTGAGCCTCTTTACCTGGTCCTGGTACTGGATTCTGAGATGTCTCTCCAGTGCTGGTGCAGGGATCTCTGTCCCAGTGGGAACAAAATCCATCTCCACTGATGCCACAGGGCTGCCCACAGATACCCCTCCTTTTGACAGAGGTAGGAAAAACCTTTATTTCTTGCCTAGCACAAGGGTTGTAGCTTTTTTGCCACCTACTGACACGTTGTGGGAACAGCGAATTCCTGCAGGAAGGCTCAGTCCTGCCCTGGCTCTGGCTGAAAATAAATCTAGGAGTGAAGGGGGCACTTGGAGCACTGTCAGGAGAGCAACCCTAACCCTTAGCCCACAGGATCTTGTAACATCCTGGACTGGAAGGGACTCACAAGGATCATCACATCCAACTCCTGGCCCTGCAGACACCCCAATAATCCCACCCTGTGCCTGAGAGCATTGTCCAAACCCTCCTGGAGCTCTGGCAGCTTTGGGGCTGGGGAGTGCCCAGCACCCTCTGGGAAAAGAATTTTTTCCCAATATCCAACCTAACCCAGCTACAACTCCTTAGGCTCAATATTTGATTAGTCCTGGCTGTAATTCCCTCTTTGTCTCAGCCTTTGAGTACCTCGTTTCATCATTCCAGAGAAGGGGAACATGTGAGAAATCATTCTTCCTGCTGGCAAAACCAAGCCTTGTTTTCTCCCCCTTCTATCTTGCCTCAGTTCATCTATTTTTTTTTTCTCTTTTTCTCCCCCTAAATTCCCTTCCTCAGTTGAATGGGGCTTGGAGCAACCTGGTTTAGTGGGAGATGTCCCTGCCTGTGAGAGGGGGTTGTAATTAAAGATGATTTTTAAGGTCCCTTCCAACACAAACCATTCTGGGATTCTGGGATTCTGTGACATGAGCCTTTACCAAGTGTCCCCAGGGGAGATACCTGTGTCAGTCCTGGGGGATCCTCCATCTGCCCACCCTCTGCTCCATCCATTTTGTTCACTCCCATCAATGCTGACTCTCCCCCTCGGGGATGGGGCAGAGCAAATCCTGCTCTGTGCTCCTGATCCAGCCCCAAATTTCCCTGTTCTGCTGATCCCCACCCTGGCATTAACTGCTGCTCCATGCAGCCATGATTTGACATCCAAAATCGTTAATTTTACTGTATTAAAATGTTAAATAACCACGGTTCCCTGAGAAAAGAGGGACACAAAGGAGCAGTTTTGTAGTCACCCCTTGCAGACACTCACTTCTAACTAAATACTGGGGACAGAGTAGTTTTCTCTCAGTGGTGACCACTTGATCCCAGTTCCAAACAGCACCCAAAACAACCAGCAGGGCTTAGGACTTCCACAAATTCAGGCTGAGCTTAAAAACCAGGCATTACTTCTACTTAGCACACAAACCACCCCCTTCAGTTTAGCCAAGCTGACCTAAAAATACAGCTTTTTGCCACACAAAGATGCCTTTGAGAGTGGCTGGAGCTGATTTTTTTTTTCCTTCCCCAGTTTTCTTCTTAGGAAAAAGCTTCTGAGGCTTCATTTGGCTCCATTGCACTACACAGGGACTGTGAGGCCATTGTTGCTGCCCTGAGATGGGAATTGATTAAATAAGACACTTAATTTTCTGCAAAATGTGTCTGTAGGTCTTTGCAAAATATATTTTAGAAATTCTGCTTTTCCCTGAGAATCTCCCACTTTTAAAAAACAAATAAAAAGCCACTGGGATTAAGAGCAGGGTTTTGGTTTGGGATTTTTCTCTGGTTTCCATTTATTCAGATCCCACATTTCAGCCACAACAAGTTATTGCTGCTATTTTTGGAAAGATGATTTGTAACAATGATCTGGCAAGATATTACTAAAATTAATCACAAAAATGCGGCAGAAACAGGGCAAAAAATACCATGCTAGAGCAAGAAAAAAGGAAATAAAAAAAAAACAACAACAAAAAAAAACAAAAATAAGAGAAGACCTTTTCTCTGCAGCAACTTTTGCTTTCAACTTTCATTTCAATTTATCCTAATATCCTCCTATTGAACCTCCCCTGGTGCAACTTGAGGTGATTTCCTCTTGTCCTGTCACTTGTTCCTGGGAGAAAAAAACATCCCCAGCCTGCCTAAGCCTCATTTATATCCAGTGGTGGCTTCAGGCATAAACAAAATTATCCATCTCCTAGAGAAAGAGTGTGGTGGGGAGTTAAAGTCCTGTTGGTGTTGGAGTCTTGGACAGGCAGCTGTGACAAAAATCAGGGTATATGGGGCTGGAGTCAGGGCCAACTTTTGCCTCAGCAGCTGATGGTCACTGTTCTGACTTATTTCCTTTGATGTTCTGACTTATTTTCTCTGCTCTGTTTTATTCCTTTCTCCTATCACACGGCAAGAGCCTTTCTGAGATCCCAATCTTTGGTGTTTAAAACTTGAGGTTTTCCTCCCTCTCAGCAAACTGATAGAAAAAAAATTTGGGAGTGAATCCACAGTTGGGCTAAAGCACCTTCCATAACCTAAAGGGGCCCTAAGAAGAGTGAGGGGGAACTTTTGACAAAGGTCTGGAGGGACAGGACAAGGGGAAATGGCTTTAAATTGACATAGGGCAAGTTTAGATGGGATATTGAGAAAAAATTCTTCTCTATGAGTGTGGTGAGGCTGCCCAGAGAAGCTGTGGCTGCCCCATCCCCGGAATCTTCTCCTACCATGGGAACACAAATATTAAGCTGCACATAATACAAGGTTAGCCCTAATTTTTTCCTCTTTGGATGCAACACACTGATGAGTTTTCTGATCCAGGTGTTTAAATTACAGGAGCCCAGTCTTCATCTGTGTAAGAAGGAAAAAAATAATTACAAAGCACTAAAAAGTTTTTTTTAAAACCCCAACAAAAATACAGAAAAATATCTGAGCTGGAATTGGGCAGCTGCAGATAGGGAAAAGGCTTTTTTTTTTTTTTTCCTTCAGCAAGAAAAGTCATGTAGGTGGTTAAATGGCTGTGGAAATAGTTAAAATGAGTGAGTCCTTACCTCTTCATTTCTCAGATTTTGAGTACTTGGATTCTGTACCTGATGTTCTAGTTAAGCATAATGAGACCTGGCTTTGTGCTCATAGCAGGAATTGGAGAGGGGCACTGAGATCTGGAGCAGGGAGTGAATCTGTGAGAACAAAAACCTGCACAGAAAATCTCTGCTCTTAGCCCAGATGTGTCCAAGCTTCAGGAAAATAACACCTGCCTGTGCCACCTTTCCTATTTCTTGTATAGAGTGAAGTCACTGGAGCCCCTCTGCTCTGGAGCCAGGCTGGGAGAGCTGGGGCTGTTCACCTGGAGAGGAGAAGGCTCCAGGGAGAGCTCAGAGCCCCTTGCAGGGCCTAAAGGGGCTCCAGGAGAGCTGGAGAGGGACTGGGGACAAGGGATGGAGGGACAGGACACAGGGAATGGCTTCCCACTGCAAGAGGGCAGAGTTAGATGGGATATTGGGAAGGAATTGTTCCCTTTGAAGATGGTGAAGCCCTGGCACAGGGTGCCCAGAGAAGCTGTGGCTGCCCCTGGATCCCTGGAAGTGTCCAAGGCCAGGTTGGATGAGCTTGGAGCAGCCTGGGATAGTGGGAGGTGTCCCCATGGCAAGAGTTTGGAATGAGATGATCTTTAATGTCCCTTTCAACCCAAACAATCCTGTTTTCCTTTGCCATTGGGGTCCAAGGGAATGATGGTCCCTAAAGGCTGTTTTTGAAGGTTCTGACACGAAGGTTTTGCAGAATCTGCGAGAGCATTGCAAAACTTGGCTCAACATCCCAAAAAGCACTTCCCATCAGACAGCTTCTGTCAGGAGAGAAATAATGAAATGCTTTTAGGGCAACGTTTTCCCCGAAGTCACCTCCCTTCGGGTGTCAGATTTTGGCAGCCGTGTGCAGATTCCCCTGATGGACCGCAGCGATGAGTCTGGTGTAAAACAGATCCTTCCCCTGGGGGCTGCCTGGAGCCAGCCCCAGCTCCCAGGCCCGTGGCTATCCTCTTCCATCCCTTCCCTAATGGCTTTGATGTCCAGGTGTAACAGGATTCAGCGGTGCTGATTTCACTGATTAACACGCAAATCACGCCCTGGAGGAGGCTGGATGCTTCCTGCAATTAATCATCCGCTTGGCACATTTCAAAGAGCCCAAGAAAGATGATTTTAAAGAAGAAGAAGAAAAAAAAAAAAGATAAAGAAAGACCTCAGACAGAAAAAAAATCAAAGCAAACAACTGCCCCCAAACATGTGAACAACACCAGCTCAGGTTTTCTGCTGATGGTTTCTCTCACAGCACACAAAGCACCACAACCTTCCCGCTGCCAGGAGAAGGAAGGAGTTACTTTGGTGACCCAATAAATGCACAGGAAGCCCCTGACCTTGAGGAGATGTCCCTGCTTGTAGAGGACAGGCAGTAAACCAACACCTGGAGAAGCAGCACATTCCCTGCACGATTAAAGCCTGTTGACATGAAACCCAGCCTTTCATCCCAGAGAGAGACCTGGGGTTAAATGTGCTGAGATGGGGAGAGCAGAGCCTGGTTTGAGAGAACACCCTGGGGTTTCTTCCCATCCCCTGAGGTGACATTATCAGCCCTGAGCAGGTCCCTAACGTGCCACACCTTGTGTGGCAGTGAAACTTTCCCTAAGGGTGTACAGATTGCAGCCTCAGGGCCCCTTACAGCCAATGCATCTCTCCCCACAGTGTTTTGTCAGAGAGTTACATGGACTGGGGCTCAGTTTCAGGATGAAGCTGATGAGGTAAAGCTGTGGCCATGGTGGAGGCTCTGAGGGATCCCTGGGCATCCATCTCCCTGATGTCCTTCAGAGTGGCCATAGGTGGCTCAGAGGGATGCAGCCCACACCTCCAGCCCCCCCAGAGAAAAGGATTTTGCACAAATTTTCATTGTTTGTTCTCCTCTCAGTGCCTGGCCAGAAATAGACAATTACCCCAAAAGGACACAGAAAGCTTAACTGAAAGAAATGGAAAAGTGGGATTTATCATTTCAGGTTTCCCAGGTAAAGCTTAAGCTTGTTTACCAAGACAGATTTGGCAGATGTGATTAATTCCCTGCTCTTAAACACGAAAACATTTATCTGCCTGCTTAGACCATCCCAGTGGAGGCTCAGCTCTCTGCTGAGCACTCCTGGATGAGGAGAAGACCCACATGCATGTCAGGGGTGTGGTGGACACACAAGTTGGGAGCAGCTTCTGGAGGAGTCCCTCTGCTTCCCTGCCCTTCTGGGAGAGCCCTCACTGCCACACCAACCTGGAGGGAGAAAAATTAATCAGAGGGGGCTGGGAAGGCAGAGGCTGAAGGGCAGGAGATTGTGCTCCTGGGGGAGATAGACACAAGAGCAGGGTTCAATCTGGGTTATTTTATAACTGAGTTGGAAGCTGCTCCATGGGGGAACACACAGGGAGGATGGCCAGAGCTGCCAACGTTCAGCTGGGAACTGGAAGAGGTCACTTATGGTGGCTGGGCTGCTCTCACAGCCAAAATACCACCAGGGTCCTTCTCTCCCTGTCCTTGTTCCCAGCTTTTCCTCTGCTAGCTGAACCATTCTGGGAGCTGGCTCAGTGTATCACCCTGGCAGAAATAAAGCACCAGGAGTACGTTTTTGCTGAGGGACACAATCTTCTCAGAGGAGGGCACACACCTGGCTGCAGACAGGGCTGCTCTTCCAACCTGTTTCTGTCTTTCTGTAGGCTCTGGTAGCCCATTCTGCACCAGGAGTTCATTTTTTTCACCACCTCTCAAGCTGTTCAGGTACCTCCTTCTGGCCACACAGAACTCCTCAGCTGAACGAGGTGCTGCCCTTTCAGGGCAGACCCTCCTGATGCCTCTGCAGGAGGCATCACATTGTTATTATGCTTTGCAGTCCCAAATTACCTGTGAAATCCCCCTCCCAGCCTCTCAGAGTGCCCATCTCCATGCATGCAGGAGACAGTGGGAACAATTCAGCTCCACATCTCTGATTTCCCATCCCTGGCACTTTCCTCTCCTCCTATCCCTCCCCAGGCTTTACCCCTTTTCTCCACACCTGTGTTACCCCACCCTATTTGAGGCACTTACTATCAAGGAAGAATCTGCTTCACCAGGCTTGGTTTGCCCCAAGTGTGTGAAGTACATAAAAATCTGGGAGATCTGTGCCCTCTAACCTGTGGCACTGCTTCACCCATCAGCACAGCTTTGCCTCCCTGCTTCCCCCCACCCCCAATATTTCCTATTAAAAACCAAGTGGAGAGATTAGACCTGTGCATCCCAACCTTCTCTTGCCTCATTTCTATGTAAAGCTCTTATCAGCAAGCCTGAGCTGCTGCTGCTGCTGCAGATTATTCTCCCAGCACAGACGAGTGGGATGGCCCAGGCAGTGGTGGAGCAGCTTCTGGCAGAATCCAGATGCGATGCAGATACTCCAGATCTTCAGGAAGCAGCCTGGTAATACTTGTTGAGCCACATGAAGAGCACTGTGGGGCACAGCTGTAGGAGCCAGAGGACTGGGAAAGCAGCTGGAAGCTTTACAGAATGCTTCAGGAGGAGAAAGGTCTTGCTGTAAACTTTGACTTCCATTCCAAAGGTGCCCAGGTGGTCACATGGAGGGAAAAGTGGCTGCTCTGGATGAAACGTTTCTCTTGAAAAGACAAATCCTTTGTACAGAGTCTGTATCTTGAGATTTTTGAGTGAATACCATGTATTCAGGCAACAATGTGGAGAATCATGTTCTTCATTCTTCCAGCACTGCCAAGGCCACCACAAACCCATGTCCCCAAGTGCCACATCCACATGGCTTTGAAATCCCTCCAGGGATGGGGACTCCATCACTGCCCTGGGCTTGAGAATCTTTTCAGTGAAGAACTTCTCACCTGTATCCAACCCAAACCTCCCCTGGCACAACTTGGGGCTGTTTCCTCTTGTTCTGTCCCTTGTGACCTGAGAGATGAGACCAGGAGGAGTCAAAGCCCCCAGCCCTGCAACCCCATCAATGCCTTCACTGTCTGCTGGTAAAGGGGTGAAATTCTGCCTGGTAAACAAGCAGAAATGTGGGAAATGTCCAGGATACATGGGGACATGACTGTGGCTGCAGCTTCATGGCCAGGGGGTCATTCTGCTCTCACTGCTGGAGAAGGAGAGCCATGTCCCAAGGCAGGGTGACAACCAGGATGGGCAGCAGGGATTTAGAAGTGCCAGTTAAAGCTATTGCTTCATTCCAGAGAGGTTTGAGAGAGCTGCCTCAGCTGAGAGAGCTTCTGGTGTAGCTGCTGTGTCAGGAGGTGATTTATTACTGTTTTGTCAGCCGTAACCTACTGTGGTTCACCATCTCCCCCTCAAGTCCTAATATTAAGGAAATATTCAGTTTTTGTTTGGTGAAGCGAGGAGGTCTAAGCCTCGAGCCTCATCTGAGTCACAGGAGTCAGAGGCCCTGTCCTGTGTCAGGACCAGCTTTAAGGATTAATCCCTGTGCCTGCAGAAAGTCCCCAGCAAAAACTGCTTTGGCTCAAGTCCATGAGATCGGGCTCCTGTAACAACCAAGTCCTGACAAATGGTAACTCCCAAACCAAATCCCTGCTTTGCCCTTTTTTGTGCCTTTCCCCTGCCACGTGATCCAGTGTTTTAAGCAGGATAATGCTTGTTCAGGCCAGAGGGAAGAAAAGCATGGAGGATGAGCAGATTTCCTAAGGACACTCCTCCAGCACATCCCAAGCCTCCCATGTCTACAAGGTTTGGACAATCCATGTACTCCAAGGCATGATGACAGCACTTGCCTCTGAAGAAGCAGCAGTTCTGATTTCCAGAATTCATGAATCCAAAGGATTCCAGCAAACCCAGCCTCTCCTGCCTCAGTTTCCCCTTTTTCCTCCCTCTGAGGGCTGCAGCTCCTCTCCAATGGCTGCTGAGCCAGTTTGCCTGATGCTGACTGACAATGCATCCAATGCACACTGACAGAAAGGAGTTTTGGGGCTGGACACAACCAAAAGAAACCCCAGAAAATTATCTTTGCATTTCAAGGAGCAGAAATTTGCAGTTTAAAGGAATCTAAGTCCCCTTGGAAACTATTTACCACGGAAAACTCACCCACAGTAATCTGTCCTTGGAGTGTTAGAACAGCTTGAAACTAAAAGTTTGCAGAGCTCAGGCAGGGAGGGGAAGAGGGATGAAGCTGGCAAAAGATCATTTAGAAGATATTTTAAAAAATGTTTTTCCAGAATTTGATTTTTATTTCCACGCTTGGATTAAGCTCTTCAGCTGGTGAGGAAAAAAACCAGAAGTCACTCGCAGGATCTGTGAGAAAAAAAGGGCTCTTTCTGTAGGTTCAAAATGTTCCTGGGATTTTGAGGCTGAAAGTTTTCCTGGAGCATTTCTTCCAAAGGACTTTCCAAGAACACACAGTAAACTGCAAAACAAATCTCATAGAGAACTACAAAATTCCTGTTGGAGAGATAGAGAAATTATTTCCACACGGATAGAACCAGAACACTGAAGTCTGACATTTCAATAAATTCAATAAATTTTTGGCCTATTTTGACACAGTGCAAAGGACTGAGAATACTGAGATATTATAGAGCCTAATGCAAGGCAGCACCTCTGTAAATGTCTGCTCCATATTCCATTTGTCACTTTATAAATGGAGCCATTGGAGTAATCTCTGCTTCACTGACTGCCCGGAGATCACCACATTTTCAATTTCCCTTCAATAAAACAAACAAAAAAAAACCCCCTGAACCCCAAGGAAAACATTTTTGCTTTTTAATCATATCCAGGCCTCTTTCCTGTAATGAAGAACTACTTTTCCAGTCCCAAGAGAGCAATTCTTTGAATGTCACTTTCAGATAGTGAGATAAAAATCTCTGCTATATGCAGGAAAAGGCTCCGACTGCCATTTGTGGCTTGAACCACTTCCCAATTTATTTACTTTCTGGGGCTGTTTACATTTTCAGGCAGCCCAGCTCACTCATCCCTAACAAGCTCAGTTTATTGCTGCAAGAAATGCAGCCCTGTGCCAGCCACAGGAGTGACTTCAGACCCAAGGACACCAAAAGGCTTTTGGATCAAATCACCTGAGTAAAAAAAAACAGGTGGAAAAGAGAAAAAAAAATTTCCCATTTTCTGGTGAATTGTATCACTGACCAGCAGCAGGAGCCACGGATTGTTCAAGCCCTTCATTAGGGCTAAACCTGAAACTTCTTTTCATTCCTGGAGAGCTGCAGGACTCCTAGATCAGTATGGAGAGGGGAGATGAGGGAGAAGGACACCCTTAATTTGTCTGAAGAGCAGCTGGTTTTCTTCTTTATATAATTATCTCCTCCAGCAAAGTCTCCTGCTCGGAGTCAATGGGGTTGGAGCACACTTAGCCCAATTCAGGAGTGACACATCAAACCCTTTCATCAAATGCATCCAACTCTGAGGGCTCCTTTTTTGTTCTTGCTGATATTAAAGACTAATTTTGATTTAGACTAAGAGCCTTTCCCATCCCTCGGGAGGGAGCCGTGGCAACACAAGAGTATTCAATTAACTGTGTGTTCTAAATTACTCATGGAAAGGAGTCTGTTCACATGGACAGGGCAGGGATTTTCAGGGTACTGTCTGGAAGGGGATTGCAAAGCTAAAATAAAATAAAATAATTAATATAATATAATAATCTTTTCCAGGAGCTGGGCAACTATGATCATTATGGGTCCCTTCCAACTCAGGTTATTCTACAAGTCTATAATATTATTATTATTCTATGTAATTAATAACTTCAGCTTTGCATAAATCTTTCTTACTTTAGCAAAGCTGCTCGGTCACCTACTTTTGCAACCTTTTTCTTAACTGGTATTTTACAAACAAATAAAAGGGAGCAGCAGGTGGCATCTTGTTACAGATAAAAAGTAGGAACCGATTATTATTAAGCTCCTGTATTCAATCTTTAGCCACTATCTCCTCTTTGTCACCTTCTCTCAGTCTTTGGCACCTGGAGAGAAGCATTCACTTCAGCAGAAAGTAATTTTCCTGTCTTCCTTTTGCTTTTTTTTTTAAAAGGAAATGCCCCAAATCAAGGCAATAACTGGTGCAGAAAATAGGAAAAACATCTCTCAGAAAAGTTAAGAAGCTGTTTAGGACATTATTTTGCTGATGCTGTCAGGGTTCAGGTTTGATTGTGATACGTAATTTCTTAAATCCAGGATGGAACTTGTAGTGAATGCAGAAGTGGAATTTAAACGTGTGTCTCCCACCTGGAGGCCTTGTATTCCAGTCACCTGTAAGGGCTGAACAGCTGGAGACTCATTCATTAGAGTAACAGCATCATGGAAAGGTTTGGGTTGGAAGGGATCATCTCTTTCCAACCCCTGCCATGGCAGGGACACTTTCCACTATCCCAGGTTGCTCCAAGCCCCATCCAGCACAGCCTGGAATAATTCCAGGGATCCAGGGGCAGCCACAGCTTCTCTGGGCACCCTGTGCCAGGGCCTCCTCACCCTCAGAATCAGGAATTTCTTCCTCATCTCCAATCTAAATCCACCCTTTGTGAGTTTGAAGCCTGTCACTCCATGTCTTTGTTAAAAAAGTTCCTCTTTAGATACTGGAAACTGTAAAGAATCATTAAAAATACTGGAAGAAGAAAAGCCTTGGAGCTCCCAGCAGATGAGCAGCAGCCCCTGACAGGTTGGTGGGAGCCCTCAGTCACCTGCACACCACACACAGGCACAACTGCTGAAAAATTCCCAGAGTTTTAGGAGCCTGGACATAATGGTAGAGGGAATAAAGCTCAAAGTACATGTAAAGTACTTTGAGAGGATTTTAAAAAGGATTTTTCCAAAGTACATACAGGACTCCTCTGTATACATTAGAGAGTCCTCAGCATTGCAAAGGCTGCAAGCAGTTCCCAATTCTTGCTCACTTGCAATCAAAATAATAAACCCCCTCCTGACCTCCCAGGAAAATGCAGAGTGTCTGTGTTAGTCATGACTTAACACCCACAAAAAAGGACCCATTTCAGTTCAGCTGGGACACTGTTCAGATAAATGATGTTCAGGATGCTCCCAACACAGGCATGGCAATTTTTAAATCTAGTCATGACAGACAGTTTTCTCTTGTAAAAATCTTCCCATCATTTCTCTCTCAGAGAATCCCAGAATGGTTTGGGTTGGAAGAGACCTTCAGGACCATCCCCCTGCCATGGGCAGGGGCACCTTCCACTGCCCCAGGATGCTCCAAGCCCCATCCAGCCTGGCCTTGAGCAAGTGTGTATTTGTATATTGTAGACAAAGCAAAACAACCATCAGAACATTCCCGTTGAAAAGGAAATAGATAAACAACGTAACCATTTATTTGACTGCATTGTATTTAGACAACTTGTACATTTCGTAACCCCACTGGTTTTGTTCTCATCAAAAAGGATAAAGGGACAGAAGAATATAATCCACTCAAAACAGCAGTCCAGTATTTTGAGATACACTTGCTATTTTCATAGATGCCCACCTGATACCTGAACTCCAACATAGGTTGTAATGTTTATACACGACCTGAAGTTTTTTCAACACAGCACTGAGTTGTAGCAATGTCTTGCAGTGCCCTGAAAAATAGTTTGTGACATACTCTGCAACACCAATCTGATGATGCCTTGAAGGTGATGAACCTGATCATTTCTTAAAAAAAACCAACATAATGAATGCAAACATCCAGACCGACATGTCAGCCAGTAGCAACATTTGGGCAAATTTAAATATAAAAGCAATCAACTCCTTAGTTAGATTTGTCAATGCAAAAAGGCGAGAGGGAAGAGAGAACTGTGTTCAGCAACAGACAGGAGAAAGAACCAACCTTTCCTTGCTAGATTCCTTTAGAAAATCTATGCAAATTCAAGGCTTCCCACTTGATTTCCTAATCCCAAGCAGTACAGAGAACAAATCTGTTTGATAGGACCCAACACATGCAGCCTCAGTGTCTCCTGCAGTGAACTCTGTGACACAGCAGCCATGGCACAACCTTTCAGAGGCCATGTGCTCTTTGAAAAACAAAAGAAGAGAGACCTGCATCCATTTTGCTCAGTTATTTTGACACGGGCATGGCAGCAACCACTTCTTACAATAACCAACCAGAATTGTATTTGAAGTCTGTTCCAGAGGGATGTTTTTGGCAGTGAGGAGGGATTTCAGCTCACTTCCAAGTCGGCTTCTGAATCTGAAGACACCCACGGCTTAAATATTAACCAATAGAAAACTTGCCTGTCTGGCTTTGCAGATTGAAACCCCAGCAAGACACACAAGGCAGCCCAGTTCGCAATTTGTGATTCAAGCCCAACAGCTGCTTGCAAGGTCTGAAACCTCCCTGATCCAGCTTCAGAGCAATCCCTACGTCCTGGACCACAGCTGAGGGAAACCTGAAAGGACTGCCTACCAACATCAAGTCATAACACTGAGCAAAACTGCTGAAAAGCCATCCAGAACAACTGGCACCCCTGAGGGAGCAGGGTAATAAAAGGTTTTATCGTGTCACAAGGCAGCAGTGGCTACACACAGGCTTTAGGCTGAGCTCCAGCACGGGAGTAACAGACCCCACTTACAACACTTTGTCTTGGGCACCCTTTTAAAGTTGAGTTTTCTTTACTGAGGGGAACAGACCCCCTGGACAGCACAGATGGTGTCTCTGCAAGCAGAAAACTCAGCAGGGCCAATATCCATTAAAAATCTTTATTTTCAAATACAACTCATGATTTGTACATGGTAAGAAAAGTCCATCACCATGTGCGATTGGTCTGTGCAAAAGGCGGCTTTGCTCAAATCCAGTTTTCCTGCACAGGGCTCTTTTCCAAATGATACTGGAGGTAGGGGTTTTGTTGGTTTTGTTTTTAGTGTACAGTAATTAGCAAAAATGAAAACAAACAAACAAAAAAAAACCCCAAAACCAACCCCACGACTCAAACCAAACCCTAAAAAGAAAAAAAAAAAGGTAGTAAGGCAAATCTGGAGAATTCGCTCGATTCCATGAGAGTGGATTCACTGAGAGTTCATCCTTTTGATCCCTGTAAGGACCATTCACCTCAGAGTTGGACTTGACCCTGGTGGGTCTCTTCCAACTCTGAATATTCTGAGATCTCTGATTACACAGTGCTTCCACAAGTCACCCAATACCTTTATTTTTGTCTTTCAAAATAATTTTTTTTAAAAAAAACAACCCAACAAACCCAGAAAAACCAACCCTACTGATTCATAGACCTGGGCTATGGAATCACATGGAACAAGAAAGCCTCGACACTGTCATTACTGAAAAAATTGATGGGTATTGGTAAAACCTAGGTGAAGCCCAAATAAAGAAAAGGAAAAAAAAAAATAGAGAAAAACAGAGCAAGAGTGAATGCAAGAAAGAGAGACAAAATTCCTTCCCCGCTGCTTTGATTTTAGAGGGGAAAAAAATCCCCCAATAATTTAGCTCATGTAAGTTGAGAAAATGAGAGCAGCTAAAAATGAATACGATACACCTTGAAATTTATTACCAAGACCAAGAACCAAAGATTGAAGCATTTTAGAACACTGAAGCAAAGCAATCTGAATCTGAAAAAAAAATAAATTGTTCCAACTATCTTAAAATAGCTGTTTCTCAGAGCTTCTAGCAATAATTTTGATTAAATAAAAATCATACCAATTTACATTAATTTTCTATATCTCCTTTTAAAAGAAGTCCCTCACTCTTTTAATGAAAAAAGTGCATCCAAACCCAGCAGAGATTCACTGGTGCCACCAGGTTCTTTTAGCAGCTACTCAAGGTTTTCAAAATAGCTTACACACTTCTTGCTATAAGAAGGGCCTTCCAAACCCTGGTTTGGGAGAAGTATCCGAATTATAAAAATCTGAAATAATTTATTGTCAAATCCAGAATTTAAATAAAAGCAGATTTTTGTTTTTCCTTGCAAAGACAACTGAAGAAAGTAAAAGAATAAAAGCATGCACTCCAAACTTAGAGGTGAAGACAAATATACTTATCTATACAGGCACTGGCAGACGCAATTTAATGGTTACTCGTTGTAACACACACCCCACCCTACAATACATTTTTTCATTCACTAATCACTGAGGTACCAATATTTAAGAATGGAAAAATTCAATATTGAAAAATAAAACCTAAAATTGAAGCGTTTTTTCTTTTTCTTCTTCTTCTTCTTCTTCCCCAGAAAACTATGGCAATTTTTGTATGAAATGTTAGTATACTTATAGAATTTTACAATCTACATTGGCTTTATTTTGAATTTTCGGGAACCAAAAGCGGCGTTCCCATCCAGGTTTTCTCTGATAAAACGTTCACTGTGTGGATGTCCTAAAGAGTCAGCAGACTTGCAAATGAATGAACCTATCTTGGCTATCACCTGGCACATCTGGCTGGTACCAAAAGGACTCGGAGTCTGAGACAATCGGCTTTAATTCGGAACAAATGCGCCATGCCAAAGTGCAATGAATGTGTGCGACACTCAATGGGACACTGACAGGTTTTTTAAGAGCTGCATGGAAAGTACTAAAAGTCCACCTTGCAAAGCAATTTGGGACAAATTGCATTGCATGCAAAGGACAACTCTGCGCTGCTGGGACGTCGCTTGCTCGCTGGGATGGGGTCTCCTAACGCAGCCATAGTTTCAGACGCAGTGCATCCACTCCATTTAAATAGTATCTGAACAGCCTCTTGTCTCGCACAAAACCAAGGTTTTCATAAAGTTTCAAAGCAGACTTATTTGTGATTTCTGTTTCCAATACAACCTTTAAGGGAGAAAAGAAATAAAAAGGAAGAAGAAAAAAAAAGTGTGTTGCGTTAGTTGGCAGTTCCAAGTACCTGATTGCTGAACCAATTCCAAAGGTTTCATTTAAAGGTAAGTTTGTTAGCAATGAGTGGAATTAATTTCTTCTTATCTTTACTTAATTAAGCAATATTTCCACACTGAGCATCCATTTCCACATTAAAAAAAATTATCAACCAGCAGTTCATCCACAACTGCAATTGTAAACAACATTCAAGATATTACATCTTGGCTGTAAACAGTATTTCAGTTCACCACCTCTTAAGGAGGGTAAAAAAACCACAGCAACAAACAAATCCCAAACAGCCTCTGTCTTCCAACATCCTCCCCCAAAACCCAAGCTACCAAACAGGTTAGGGTCCAAAACAGACTTTGAATGAGTAACTGAACTTCTGCATGTCACAAACACTTGGCACATGAGCATTTACTTAATGATTTAGTATCTTTGACCCCTGATTCCTTCGAGTGAGATGTAGAGACAAGGTCTGAATTGACACTGGCTGTCAGACACAATATTTGCAGTGAATACTTGTGCTCAACACAAGAATCACAGAGTGGTCTGGGTTGGAAGGCAGGTGCCTTCAAGATCATCCAGTTCCAACCCCCTTCCACTATCCCAGGTTGCTCTGAGCCTGATCCAACTTGAGTACCAACAAATACCCTAAACCTAAATCACAGTGCACACCAGAAGAATAAGCAGAGTTTTTCCATATTTTTTCCCCTGTGTTGGTAAGATCCCAGTTGCAGAAAGACCTGTCAAGAAACAACTCAGACCAAACCCAAGTCCAAGAGTAGCCCAAATTAAGACTCAAAATTGTCTCAGAATTCTCAAGCACAGGAAAAAACTTCGCTGGCTTTAACAAGGCATTAACCACAAAACTTCAGAATTTTTCAGAATTGTTCCTCTCTCTCTTTTCTCCACATGCACTTATCAGAGCTCTGCCATAACTGACAAGCCCTGCACTCCCTCCACATAATAAAAATGAATTCTGCCTCTTTACTGGTGTCCAACTCAATTACTGAAGGTTCTGCTATTAGCAGGAGATCCTGGTTGCACAAGAACACAGGCTGAACTAACAAGGACTGGGCTCCATACACCCCCTGACAGTGAACATCCAAATATTAGACAGGAGCTGATTGTCACTGTAGAAAGACCACAGAATGAAAATACAGGAAAACTTCAGTGAAATATATACATTAAATGGATTTTCAAATATCATTGGGGGCGACCAGTCTGGCTGCCACATTCCAATGGGCAATTCCACCTGTGTTTCTCAGTGTAAGGATGTTGAAAGAACAATAAAGATGGGGATAACGATCCAATGAAAATATAAGACTTGGAAATAGTTAAGTTTTACAAAAAGGAACTAAATTAATCATCAGAGTTCTTAAATTACAGCAGGGCAGTGTTGTAGCTGCACACTTAAGGCAACCTAATTCAATTCTCAGTTTTGTGACAAGAATGAGAGATTGAATTTCTCTAGTTGGCATCTGTGAGCTGATGGAATACTCCTAACATCCTCCATCCATTCAAATGGGTAACTATTCATCTGTAACAAAGTATGGAAGCACCATCATTTTGCTGGAGAGAACTATTTTCTACACATTGTACAACTCCTTAATTCCAATTTAAACAAAACATTGAAGCCAAAGAAGGAATCTGACCTGTGTAAATCCACCATGCAGAGGATTATTTATCTGAACTCTAAGCTACCAGGGGCATTCACTCTCTCAAAGGTTCAGTAACCTGGCAGAGTGATGTAACAACTCTCTATTCAACTGCAAGCTCCAACACCTGGCAATGCTAAAACACTTCCAGCACTGCAGGTGATTGAGCTGAAGGGAGTGGTTCAATGTTGAAATACAGGTTTGTTGGAATCCCACTACCTGAGAGAATGCTCATCTTGAAATCAAATGCAACAGATTTGCTCTGGTATTTCTAAGGAAGTCTCAGCACAATGAAAAGTAATTCCCTGATCTCAATATACTGCAGCTGAAGACATGTTTCTGTTATCTGAAAAGGAAACATAGGCATATTTTATTCAGATTTCATTAGCTTCCTTTGGTGAAGAAAGCATCCCTTCCTGTGTGAGATTTTCATTCAAGCTCCAAACTTTCAATTGTTACATTTATTTCTGCTCTTGTGGGTCCATTTTGTTGTACACATATGCCTGTTAAAATCCTCTGGCAACACAGTAACACCCCCCCCCCCAAGGGCAACAAAGCTCTGACTGAACAGTTTTCTGCTCAAGCTGCAACTTTCTGAAGGTTGTGACATTCTCTTTTATCTTCAGTTTCATAAACGTAACGTTTTAGCTCAACTCTAATATTAACTGGGTTTAGAAGCAAGAAGATTTCTATATTAAGAGTGCAGTGCAATGTTCCTTGTTGCTATATTTTCATACCTTGAATTTATTCCTGCACATAAACCAACTGGAGTGGTCAGGCTTTCTTGCTTCTTCAGTTCCAACTCTGAAGGATCTCAAATTTAAAATCCAAGTCACAGAATGGATACAGCCAAATCAAATGAAGAAAGTCCTCCCAGCACTCACAGAGGAAGTTGCTATTCTTACTTTTAAGTCTGACAGATCATCAGATTCAAGTTATGAGGGCTTGTCCAGTGTCCTTAATCCGTTTAACTGCCTTAACTTTTAAAGAGAGGCACTACCCAAAAAAAATCTATCAGTTCATACTTGATGTTTTGTAGATGAAAGAGAAACTAAAAAAATCAGTGATGTAATGATTTCAAATAGGATTCCATAAAAATATACATTTAATTTTTATTAGAGTGGTGCTGAATTGAAATGACACACCTACTAGTGTGGCCAAAAACCCCACTCTAAATCACCCTAAAGTTTCAATCGGAAGTCCTATGAGAATCTGTGGTCTCCTTTCAAGTTCTACATTTTTGCTTAAAAAAAAAAAAAAGGTTTTTGAAGTCCCCACTTGCTGGAGTCTTATATTCATTAGTTACCACTTGCATGGTACATTATTTCAGCAATATGAAGTGAATGGATTGTCTGCAGATTCCTCAGTCATTTGTTACAGATGGAAAACCTGCATATGAACAACTCCTCCTTTCTAGTTGTAATTAAGAGATGTAACAGTTACACAGGATGGTCTTCAGCTGTAGAGTTTGGGAAATTGCTTGCCAGCAAAAACAGTAGGAAAAGCAGCCAGACACCCACCTTGCTGCAATTAGCACATGCTTTTATTTCTTAAACTGGAAGAAAAATACCTCCAGAACTTTGGAGTTGGAAGTAAAACTATTCACCTTCACCTGATTTATTTCCATAGTTCCCCTGCTCTATGCAACCAGCCCACAGTTATCCTAAATCACTGAGACCTACTGGAAACTCAGCCCATTACAGTTCACTACCCCAAATACCAGAACTCATAAACATCAAACACTTGAAAAAGTCACAAAGGTAAAAAAAACCCCCACAAATCAGAGATCCCAAAGTTTTGTAATGCTTTATGCAGACACTCCAGCTGGAAGCTGCTGTCGAGTACTTTCTTCAGGCCTGAAGGTTATTTCTGGTTCCAGCACCCACCCCCAACACCAGATCACTTCCCTGGTTTCTATTCTCATGTGGGCCATGGCCAGCTCCATGGGCAGCTCCTCCCCTGCACACAGATTCCATTCCAGTCAATTCACCTCCTCACTTACTCCCTCCACAGCTTTCCCAGAGGAACCAGCCCTGGGGAAGATTTTGCACCCAGCAGAAGCTGCCTCTCAGGCAGGGTGCTGACCACTGTAGGGAATCACCCATTCCCTAGGCCTGCCTTAGTTTATTCACACTAAAAGAGCCTTCAGGGAAAAAAACAAAAAGTCCTTAAACACCAGAACATTGCAGCAGGCTTTGAAATGCCACTTATCAGCTGTGATTTGTCAAGATTTTCATCTGTGGTGTTGTATAAATCCTTTGTTTTTTAGGACTCAATGCTGGTATCTCCAAAGCCAAATCTGTGATAGTTTGAAAAGCAACACACGGAGTGAGGCATTTATCAGATTATATGCCACAAGTTATTAACATTAAGTCTATTTACTGCATCTATTCCATAATTAGATTGAAGGGAAGAGTTTCTAAACAGCCTTTGGAAATTTTTCACGACACCCACAGCTGCATATTCATGTTTTTTAATCCTATTCCAAGCAAGTTTCAGAAAATAGCATTTTGTTTTTAATTGTGCTCCATCTTATCTCAAAAAGCAGTATCTTTTTATTTTCATCAGGATTCTAATTTTATTAAAAGATGTAGAAAAATACCCTCAAAGCTGCAGGGATGAAAAACTATTTATACATCTCACACAGACAAATTATTGTGATGCACTACTTCATGTATCATGAGCTTTAAGCACCAATTAATCAGAAACTCATTTCCTGACAACTGTTGTGAAAACTGGGGAGAGCCAAGAGTTGGGCAGAGCTTTTCATGGGTGCCTAGTTAGAGTTTTCAGATTCTGGTCTGACTGAAAACTCAGCATTCCATCACACAGTACAAGTACCCAACATCCTTATTTTGCACCATTTTGGGGATGTGGAAGAAGCCCACTTGGTGGCAAAGAAAAAAAACCAAACAACCAAACATGAAAACATTGGCTGGTTGGTTGTGGATAACCTGTATGTGGAAAAGAACAACATAAATAAGTGTGGGTGTGCCTCTGTTGATGAAAAATTGGTAAAATACTCTGTTTGTATTCCATGCTCCCTAAAGGGTTCAAAATTTAGTGCCAGCACAAGACCCAGCTGGTGTAAAAACCCCCAAAAAGCAGGAGATGAGCGTGGAATCGTCATTCTACAAAAAGCAGTTCCAAAACCAGCACACAATTCAAAGAGTCTGAATTGTAGTGCCTTCAAATAAAGAGAGAATCTGAGAAATGCCCTCTGCCCCTGGTCCAAAGCATTTATACAGCACCAGAGATGAAAATCTGTGACTAAGACTTAATGAGGTGTCACTGCAGACCTTATCACAGTTATTTCATGTTTATGGAGATAAAAAAACAGCAAAAAGGGATATTGGATTAATATGACAGTGGTAAAGGAAAAAGACAGACACAGAAGAGGTTACTGTTAGAGGTCACCTGTTGGACAGTCCAATCTAGAAATGAATTTACAGGAGAAGTAGCACACAGACATTCAGAAATTATACAGTAATTACTGCAACTCAGAGCTTGAGTAGAAACATTTCTACTCCTGACTCTCTAATAACAGTGGGCAATTCACTTCCCTTCTCTGCATCTCACTTCTGCAGCTGTGGTGTGAACACTGTAACCCTGATCCTCAAGTATTTTGCAATTTCTAAAAAATCTTGACAAGTCTAAAAATGGGAAATCAACTCAGGACCATAGTGGAGAGCAATGGAGAAAACAAACCTCTTCTTGATTAGTTCAGTGTAGGCAAGTAGTAAAAGAGATTAAATGCATTTTAGAAAGCATGATAGAAGCAAGAAGCCAAAATAAAGAACTTAAAAGAATTACAGACTGCACTGTACTGCCCAAGCACAACATAAATTAGAAGGTGAGGGGGAAGAAGACACCAGCAAGCAGAGGCATGAAGGGATCAGAGGGGAAGAATAAATCTCCCAAAGAATGAAACCAGAGCATAGGCAGGGATGCTGCAAGAGGTGAAACACAAGTAGAAAAATAAACTGGAGAGTTGTGCCAGAAGTCCTGCGACACCAATTGTAGCTTTGCACAAGAAACTCCCCACAGGGCAGTGGGACAATCGAGGGAGCAGCTGAAGTGAGATAACACAGAGATCAAAGGCTCATTAACTGTGACACACTGAAATGACAGTGCTCATGTATCAGGAACAACTGCATTGTGCCAAGGAGCTGCAAGTTAAAGGGACAGAGAACCTGGTTAAGGAGGATGGATGGATGCAGGCAGAGCTCTTCACAAGTTAAACAAGGCACATAACAATAGAGTTGCTTTATGTATATATAAAAAAGCTGGAACTGTAATCTGGTAAAAGAGTAACAACTTTTAGGGCAGGGAAGTTTGCCAGTGATTCAGTCACTCTCCTTGCACGCCTGTGTTGCCACTGCAGCTCTGCTCTGTGCAGTGTCAGAACAGGCTGATGAGTGGCTGTGATAAATCCACATTCTGCAGCAGCACAGCACACACTGTTCTGTGGCTGTGTGTACTCTGGAGGGATGGCAGGGCTGCACAGGACATGCTCATCCCACAGCTCAGCTGCACCTCAAACTGGGGCCCTTGCAGGAAACTGGGCCTGAGTGAAGTGAAGGCTGAGGCACCTTCACAAGGTACATTGCCGAGTTTCAGCACTTGGGGCAAATTTACAAAGTCCATCTCCTATTTGCGCCATACTTTTTTTTTGGTTTGTTTTCCCTTTTATTATAGAGGACCTTCTTACCAACTTATTTCCCACCTAAAAAAAGTCCTGTAGAAGAAAAACCTGTGAAATGAATCCACATACAAGAGAGTGCAAACCATTCACATTATGAAAGTTTTGATTATAGAATCTTACCTCATCACAATCTCCTTCAACCATAGCATAAATAGCTTTCTTAACCAAGTTTGTACCTGAAACACAGATTTCAGTAAGTGTCAGAGTTGAAGTGCAAAAAAATAAAGCCAGTTTATATATGACTAATGTGTGCTACCTACATGACATGACACCTGGGGAAAGCAGGGAGGAAAAGAAAAACAAGGAGTTGCAGTCAAGCTGCAGTCTCGGGTTTGAACACCAAAATAATCTGTGAAGTTACCCAGAGACTCAGCTCAAGTGCAAGATTCTTGTAACACAAGGATATTAGAAACTGGCTGCTATGCTCAACAGGGTGTTATATATAGCCTTCCAAGATGTGATTCATTCCTTTTTGTTGCATTTAAAGTCAAAATCTGCTGGCGTGTACTTGAAGGACATTCATCTTCCAAGGGAATTTCCTCTTACTAAAACAAATACTTCTATTAGTAACAGAACTTATGAAACCACTGTTCTTATGGCTCACTCCCATTTGGGTTTGCTAGTATCTAATAATATTCTTGAAGCCCATTCCTTCTCTTCTGTCAAGCATTTGTTTAATTTTTTAAACGTTATTTGTCATCTATTTCACAACAGTTCTACAAATGTAATATCCCTACCTGTCTGTAGAATGGGGGTGAAATTGAAAGTTGGTTTCAAAGTTATTAGTGGAAAAAACTGCTGTTGAGTGAAATTGGATAAATCTCACTTCCATAAAAAGGCTATAGGAAAGGAAAAAAAACAAAACCCAAGGAATCTACAGAATGTTTTAAAATATTCTCAAAACTTTAATCAGTTAAGATTTTGCATTGAATGTTATGATAAATCTGTTTTGCAGTTAAAGCTGATCTTCAGATTAACAGGGCACTCTGAGAAACAGCAAGGTGGCAGATGTACAAAAAAGTCAGCATATATAATGTAAGTAAGCAAGGCTTTTAAGATCAATTCCATGTATGTAATTCTAATTTAACAAACTGACTAAAGTGAGGAAAAAGTCTTGCAGTGATCTTCATAATAACAGCATTAGTTCTTATTTACTTCTGAATCCAAGCACCTGCAATTAAATTATGTCAGACTCCTTCATGACTCAGCTAAAAGGAGAGACAGTGATTTCTCAGTATCCTCTTCCTCTGCTCCACTACAGAAACCAACAATGGCTTTTGAATTGCACTGGGGAAAGAAAAAAAAAATCTGCACATGCTTGAATAGTCGTGGTAATGTGTTTTTTTGGAGAGTTTTTTTCTGGAAGAGAGCAAACACAGTGATACATTCTGCAATGGATCACTGTATTTTTCGATTGCAAGTAATTTTCTGTCTTTAATCACAGAAGCATGAGCTGTTCAGTGTGGATAAGTGGTGAAGCTCAGTTCTAAGCTTTGGAACTGATGGCTACATTTAGTTGAAAATACCTTATAAAATGTAATTTCCCAGTAACCAGTGTGAAAAAATTAAGTTCCATAAGAACCGATATTTAGCTAAGCCAACTTGGCAAACTGGTGTTAGAATGAAAATCCCTTCAACAGGGCAAAACTGATTAATGAGGAAGGGCAAACTCCCTGCCAAGAGTGATTTCTTAACCCTGTAACTTCCCAACAAAAGAGATCTCCATTTCAATCACTCAAGTAACAATACACAGCTATTTTTCTTCCCTGATTAATACAGTAATGAGCTCCATACATTCTCCCTGATGTGTAATATATGCATAATTTATAGGGGGAAGTCAGGGAATAAGTTCACTGTAAAAAAGGAGCCTGAACACAGCATAGAAATACAGTGATGAGGGCACACAAAACCACAAAGCAGTTCCCACTGTTGTTATTTGGCAGTGGTAGAGGTAAGGGGCTGCTGCCTGCCTTCCTTTTTAGCCTTATCAGATCCCAGGTGTGAACCTCACAGGGCATTTCAGGTTATTTTAACAAAATCAGAAAAGCCACTGGGGAGCTCGCGCGGTTGAGTAAGGCAGGGATGACACACAAAGCACCACATCCTCAAGTTCAGTTCAGCTTAAATCTTTATGACAGCTGCAGTTATCCCAGCAAGAGGATTTAAGGAAGAAAGAACAAAAAAAGGCTATTCTTACCAATTCCTTTTCTTCTGTATTTGGAATCCACTGCTAACATGGCTATATAACCTCTGCGGAACATCTTTTTGTGCATATCCAGCTTGCAGACGATGGCACCTACACACTCCTCACCTACCATGGCCTTAAAGACAAACATACACGGATGGAATTCTCAGTTTGGGATCCACAGTGCTACCAAAAAGCAGTAAACCAGTTCATTTTTCAAGTGAAAGAGCCACACAAAATCTGTCTGCATAAAGGCACGAAAAGGTAACAATGTAAATTTTAAAAGCGTCTCCCGAAGTATAGCTAAGATTAAAAGACTTCATTGCTTTATTACATTCCAATAAAGTTCCAATTACCAACCAATGAATTAATCCTGGAGAGAACCATATTATCATTTCACAAAGTCTACAGGCAAGGACACAGGTGATTAAAAAGGGAAATAAATAAAATAAAAGACCAGGTTAAGGCATAAATTACCCTTTCATATGGGCTTCTGCAGAGGCAAAAAGTCCGTTCCTGTTTAATAGTGATCTGAATTTTCCTGTACAAGGGCTGTGGTAGATAACATGCTTAATTTTTGTCTGGTTTTAATGTCAAGGTCACAAAAGGATCAGAGAAAAGTGTTGCTTGCATTTAATCTTTAGACACTGTCGTTTTCAGCCATATGATAACCAGAGAACAAACAAAAAAGCACATTTAATTTCACACATTTTAACTACTGGGAGATTTCATTTGTTGAGAGTGATGCACTGGCAGTTAATCCCAGTGCCATTGTCACAGTAACCGTGGTCAAGGAGATGTAGACACTCTGAAATATTAACAAGCAAAACCCCAAAAAGGAAAGGACCCAACCCCTCCCCAAACACTCAACAAATCACTTGCACACCCACCTGTGCTCACCAAAATTTTACCATGAGAGAAAGGAAAACTAAGTCATGTTAACTGAAGGATTAGGCAGCACAAGGGATTAATGACATTATAACCTGCAGCAGTAAAACTGAGTAATGCTGCAGAGTGGGACAGCATCCAAAGGGAAAACAAATTCCTGTGCACTCAGGAAAGATGGGCAGAGATAAAAAGAAACTCTTAATTTTACATTTGGGCGTGTGAGTGGATCCACAGCCTCTGACAGAGCTGCAGGGAGGACCAGCCCCGGGCTCAAGTGCAGCACCTAAACCAGGACTATGGGACATGATTGGCACAAACACGTGCTGGCACAAGAGCTGCTGGATAATCCAAATTTACGACTCTAAGACATGTCAAATGAAAAGAACTTGCTGGAGCCAGTGCTGCCAGGCCTCAGAGCAGCCACCTGTGAACCCAGAGCTCACTTCTTCCCAGTCTGTGGTATAAACTCAACCACCTGAGCCTTCGTGCACAGCTTGCAGGGTAAAGCTCCATGGACAGAAGATTCCTTCCTGCAGGTCATACTGCAGGCAAACTCTCTTCACCCCAAAAAGAATAAGGTCTTTGAGCATCTCCACGTGGATGGTGGGTTATTAACCAAGTCAGCTGTCACCCAGGAGCTGCAGCAAAAGTGAAATGAAGCAGCCAAAAAAAGTACAAGCTTCAGTTCCAAAGCCCTATGATACAGCACGATCCTGACTCCATTTCTAATGTAGCTGAAGCAAATATAACTATTGCTAAGTTTTTATTTGGCAGGAAAACGCATTTCAGCAGTATCCAAGAACAACCCTGAACAATCTTAACAAGTGGCTTTTAAAACAACAAACAAAAACCATAGCATGATCTAACTGGACTGAAACACAGAGCCTCTAAGCAGTCTTTCATTTGTTCCAAAACACAGTTTATTCCACAGAAAAGAGGAGCTGTGCCGGTACTCAAACGGTGTATGCAAAGTTTCAGCTCAAGGCAACTTCTGTATCTCAGCTCAGACCTGAGAAAAGCAGGGAGTTAAATAAAGAGTATCATCAGACAGACTGCTCAGAACATTGCTATAATTATGCAGAGTACCTAGATGTAATCTTATACCTCACTTAAAAAAAAAAAAAGCACACCACAAACTAG
Organism: Sterrhoptilus dennistouni; assembly: GCA_013397095.1. Taxonomy (NCBI): domain Eukaryota; kingdom Metazoa; phylum Chordata; class Aves; order Passeriformes; family Zosteropidae; genus Sterrhoptilus; species Sterrhoptilus dennistouni. The sequence continues at coordinate 266,421 of VWZU01006076.1, read as the reverse complement.
TGTGTTATAGTTGTGCTTTGCCTTGGAGTGAACACGTGCAAACTGCTGATCCTAACAGTTATGTGGAGAATTTTTAAGATAAATGTATTTTTTTTACATGCTTCAGGAGTAATGACAATCTAGACACTTCCTATTGGAGCTCTTTACTGTTCAGGGCCCTTTTCAGAAAAGTTATATTCATGAATCATATATTTAAAATGCTAAATGAACAGCAAAGAATTTTGTTTCAGTGATCAAAGAAGCAAATACCCACTGGTTTTACCACTGCTGCCAGAGAGCTGAATGAAGAATGACTCTGCTACCAGCTCTGCAAACACTGAAATCTATTTCTCTCTGTCTTTAGGCAGGTAAGTCTGGCAGTTAATCTACAGCTGTTCCACTCACAAAGGGAGTTCTGCACTTCCACCTCATTTAGAGGGATTTTTGTTTCCTTTTCTCTCCTTTCTCCTTCTTTCCAACCCTTATCTAGAGTTAGAAATGAACCTAAACTGTGATGTGAAACTTCGCAATTTAATTTCCTGGAGAAGGTTAAACTGTGTGAATAAAAAAAACCCAACAGACCAGACCAAAATAGGGAGAGTCGTGAGGAGGGAGGAGAAGCAGCTCCCACACAATATCACTTAGAAAAAGACAATCATGGGCCAAATTTTCCTTTCAGGTATATGAAAGTACTTCTAAACATGCAATTTTCTACAAACAGAATTCAGCCTAAGTCAGTATTATATATAATAAACTCCACAGAGCACTGTAAAATTTACTCCAATACTAGGTTAATAGTAGCAGGATTAACATACATGAATCCAAATCCAATATTTGCATCATCTTTGTTCCTATGAATAAGTTTAAATGCTTAAAACAAACCAGACTTTAATATACTGGAAGAGCTAGTAGAGAAATGTCTGTAAATCAGCAAGAACATTACTTTGCACAGAATTAATCAATTTATATTAATTTCATTATCAAAGATGCCATTATGTCTATGAGCCAGTCTGAGTAGGCATTTAATATCCAGATCCTGTGAATTTTGTTTAAAGGAGATTACAACAACCGAGCCCCAAAAGGGAAATATTTTGCAACTCAAACACAGCAGAACCTGCACTGCACTTTCCTTCCACACCTGCACCAAAGTCCATCCCAAAGTATTCCAGGCACAGCTGGGTATGAACGGGCTCACATTTAGGGATCATGTTACCGAATGCCATTAGAGGATACACTCAGGGCAATGGTTTTAACCTCATGTCTGGCACTTCAGCCACAGCTCTTCCCATACCTGGCAAATCACCACACAAATCACCACGTCCCTCTGTTTCCACTCTGTGAACCTGGACACCAGCAATTCCCTCCTGTGTGAGGAACACCCTCTGGAATAACTGCCCTGCCTGTTGTCACCTGCTCAGGTGCTGCAGGGATTTCAATTTTCACAGAGCCATCGACAGTGACAGACTGCCTGAAAGTGTGATCGCTACCAAAAACAAACCGGAATACAAAGTTAACAAATTCTCCTACAAAACAACTTCTTCCTACGTCTGGCATGAGGCCAGGAAGACTTCTCAGACAACCTCCTAACTTTTCTGGCTCTTCCTTTAAGCCCCAGGTTTTCCACAGCTGAAGAACAGGGATGATGTCTCACAAGTCTTAATTTCAACACATCGAGACTCTTGAATCAAATCCAATTAAAAAGAAAAAAAATTGCAAAGCATTAGTATAAAACAAGACTTAACTGCAGTCATTTAGGATTTACAACACATTTAAAACCACTTACATGGAATTAATAGGTTATTTTTAAATTTGCGAAAGTTTAAATTGTAAATGGTGCTATAGCTAGTGGCAAAGTTAAGAACCCAATAAAGGCACAAACCTTCTAGATTTTTCTTAAAAGGCAGCTGAGTGGTAGAGTGAATTACAGGAGAAGTTACAACACTCAGCCAGAACTCTGCTTTTATTACGTTCTGTCTTATCCAAACTCTGGCACAGAGCAAGGTTTCCTAAGCTCACCTCTCCCACGCTAAAGGATTTTGAAAACAATTTTCTGAAATATTTAATTTATCAGTCTGAAATGCAAGCTTCAGGACTTTAGCACTGCTAAGACCAGAAGCTACAAAACCACTTTAAAAGAAAGCTACAACGTTGAAAATGCATTTACAATCCATCTGGGGACAAAGATGTAACATTGCTTAAAAATACTTCACATGGAACAGAAGATGCCCCTTGCCCCTGTCATTTTTTGGCAGAGGAGTGGTTATCAATTGAGGAGAAACTGGGCTGACAGAGCTTCTGAGAATAAGTAAAAACCAGGCATTTACTGGGCACCCACTCCTAACACGCAGCACAAACTTGCTCTTCTGAAGACAGGCAAAATGTGAATTTAACCAGACAGCTGGAGTTTTACAGAATCCCAGAATGGTTTGGGTTGGAAAAGACCTTAAAGATCATTTAGTTCCAACCCCCTGCCAGAGAGAGGGACACTTTCCACTGGAAGTTTATGGAGGAAAATGTTATTACCTTGCCACAGCCCAGATACTGCTGCAGTGTGATACCTCAGCACCAAGCAGTATTCCCAACTTGCTACCCCTAAAGTCAGGATAACAGTTATATGGATAAATTTGATACTGAATTTAACAGGGTTTGAAGATTTCCAGTATCTCCAGGCCCTTTTAACGTGGAATATTAACTTCTTCTTTGAGTGTGCAGTTAGGAACTGTGGTCTGAAAAGCTCTGGTCACCAGTGAGCAGTCAGGGTTGGTCCTCCGCCTTTTCTCCAGCTGTGCACTCTGCCCTTGCCCCAGTGCCTGTGACATCCTACAGGGATATATGTGGAGCTCTAAACCAACAGAGCATCACCCTAAAACATCTAAATTCACACACATTTACAAGTATATGCTGGTCAGAGGGGTACCTTGGCTCCCAAAATCACAGGAACACAGGGAGTGGCACAAGGCAGGAAGAGGGAGTTGAAGAAAAAGGGAAAAAAAGTGGGCACCAGCCCTTGGAGCAACTGGGGAACTTGGGAAGGCCAAGCCAGAATTGAATAAGTTTCAAATCCATGCAATGAAGTTAATCATGTCCCCAGAAATTAGCTTTGCATTGTCAGAATAGGGAAGTTGTGTTTTAGATGGTTCACTGAATAAACCATCAGAAAGAGGCAAGTGCTGATTATTTAGGGAAAATACACATCCCATCTTAAATTTCAGTGGTGTCAAGTCCTTTCCCCTCACAGGAAGAGAAAAGGAAAAGGTGCCATGACAGCACTTGGAAGACAGGTGGATGTGCTCTGGAAGAATTTCAAATGGTGATGGTGAAATTCAGTAAAGGAATTGATTGAACCCTTACAGATCTTTTTCCAAATACAATCAAATCACAGGCTAACTTCTTCTCCCAAAACAATCAAAACCCAGCCAAAACCTGAAACCAGAGAGGTGTGGGGGCCACAAAGCATTAAATCAAATGATTCAGTAGCAAGATCAGGCACTAAGCTTCATGTTCAGCATCCTGACACTTCTTGCTAATTGAAATATGCAGTCCCTGACTGAAGATAAATATTTTATAGCGACTTATTAGAGAGAAGTAGTTCAGGAATCCATTAACTGCAGGAACAAATTATATTTTATGGAACAGAAAGTTTTCAAGACAACCTCTAAGAGACAAACCTCAAAAAACATTAAAACCAGTCCCAAAAAACCCCAAACCACCACACATATGAATTTGACTCAGCATGCTGCAAGACCTTCAAATTATTAAGCAGATCACAATTTGCTGGCTTTAGATATTCACAGCCAAGTATTATTCTCTACACTTTTATGTACTTTACATTGTTTCACCTTTCAAAAAAAAAAAAGAAAAAGAAAAAAAAAGAAGGCAAATACAATGAGTTCAAGGAAAGTTTTGTTGATTCTTCAGGGCTATCAAAAAATGAAGCTGTCACTACAAAATAAGCTTTCTCTTCCTTGAGTGATATCTTACTCTTTAAATGCACTTATTAGAAATCATCTGTTTTAGTTCTCTGTCAAACAACTTGTCACTGCTGTTCTCACAACAAAATTCTCCAGTTATTCCCTGACAAAAAAAAAAACAACCAAACCAAAATGACTGAAAGTCTAAACAAATGCACTGTGATCTGAGAGTATCCAACACTGCCTTGGCTTCACCAGGGTTCCACCTGATGCTCAAAGTATGGACTTTTGTAGTTCCTGAGCATTTTACTCTCAGTGTGAGGTAAATCAGTCACAGGCAGAGCTCACTGTGCTCTCATCAGCATCCCTGTAATGGCAAACATGACTTTGCATCCAACAAGGCTCTCCAATATTTTCATATTCTTTTTTGTTCCAGAAGGTCAGCTTTTTGCTTTGCTCAACTTCCTGTAATCCTACTGTACTCCCTCTGCAGGGTTTTAAGAGGCACAGTTCTGAAAATCCTCCTATAAACCATATCAATCTTGCTATAAATTATATCAGATCCTAAACCAGGAACATTCAGGAAGTTTAAGGCCAGATGGACTCCACTACTCTCACCTCTTGTACTCTCAAAATTTCAGAGATACTCGTGAAGTGAAAGGTGTCTTGGCTCTGCCTAAATCAGACCTTTCAGAGGAATGTCCAACCTTAATTAAAACATCAAGAGAGACGAATTCATCATATTTTCTTTGGCAAAGAAATGCCACAAGCTCCCCTAAACGTTCTGTTCTGCAGCTCTAAGTGTCCCTATGAGTAAACCAAGCACAACTAAGCTCTTGCTATGCACACACACTCCTCAGGCCAACTTTACTCAGTTTCATTTACCTGCGGATGAATTATCATCCTAAAAGCGTGCAACTGAGACACAAAAAAGTGCTAAACACTCAGGAAGGCAGGGGGCAGCTAAACCAGCCTTTCAGCAGTGCAGCAGGAAGAATACAACACTAAATACGTTGTTAGTGCAGGGAGCCAACGTGAGAGTTCCTGCATGCTGCGAGCGCTCTCGCACCTGTAAAAGCAACACAGTTGGACTTGTCTTTGTCAAAGGAAGCTCAAGGATCAAAAAGCTACTAAACCTTTCACAGCGCCTCTCCACCTATCACTTAACGTTTATGTGCCAGTCCTGCTTTAGTCAGTTTTGAAACCATTGTGCAAGAATTACCAAGCAGTTACAAGGCATTAGCGGACTAAGTACTTTCTTTCTTAAATCCAAGCGCAGGAACTGAGACAGAATCATAAAACGAGCTACCAAAGGTCACAAAAGTCAATGTCAAAACCAAGATTAGAAGCCCTGAATTCCTGGATCCTGGCCCTGTGCTCAAAACCTTTCCCCACCACTTAAAACATGTGTTAAATGCAGAACTTCGGGCACATGCTTTGCTTGTACGTGCACAGGTCACAAGGGGACAGGTATTTCCAAAAAAGCTTCGTGGCTCTACCCACAAAAAGCTTATTAAAAGTATTTCCACAAACTCCAACTTCCCATCCTCTCCTCCCCGGCCCCCAAACCACTCCCAACTCCTGCCCTGCCCTGCTCCCCTCTTGGCACTTACCAAAAAGCAAAGTTGTGGCCAGTTGTGGATAAAATACCTATATGTGTAAATGGAGTAGGGTTCAGACAGATCTTTGGTGATCAGTCTCATGATATCGGGCATCTGCAGCTCGGACTCATACTGGACGTATCGTATCGTTAGGTCCTCCTCGGGCTGACAGTCCGTTCCCGAGCCTTTCAAACTGCAGGCTGCCGCTAAGGACCCGGAGAGGAGCTGCAGGGGCTCCTCCTCCTCCTCCCCTCCTTCATCCCCCTCCTCCTGCTCTTCCTCCTCCAAGCCAGTCTCTCCTGCCAGCCCATTGCGGGCTGCAGTCTTAGCAGCAGCAGTCGTGGTTGTGGCAGCAGGCTGGCTCCTGTCCCCTTTAGCCGGGGGAGAAGGAGGAGGAGAGGGTGCAGTCCTTCCCTGGGGAGGGAGGTGGTTGGCGTGGGGGGACGAGCAGGGCGCTGCGGTGGGGGGCGACGGCTGCTGCTGTCCGGAGCCCATTGTTTTGCTGGCTCGCTTGTTCTCCAGCCCCTCGGGGGCCGCCCCTGCCTCCGAGCCCAGGATCTTGCCCTTGAGGGAGGCCCGCAGGTGCCGCAGCTCGGGGCT
>VWZU01006076.1:214333-259640 GCA_013397095.1 Sterrhoptilus dennistouni | reverse complement strand
CGGGGCCGGGCCGGGGATAAGGGGACGAAATCGGGGACGGGGGAACGGAATCACAGCATCTCCTGGGTTCTAAAAGGCCTCTGAGATCGCTGAGTCCGGCCTGTGGCTGAACACACCTAGATTGAGGGTATCCTGAGCGGGCAGGACCCGCAGGGATCATGGATCAACGCCTGGCCCTGCACAGGACACCCAGCGATGCCGCCCTGGGCCTGAGAGTGTTTCCCAGACCTGAATTCTTTGTCAAATTGTCAAATGTGGGGCTGTGCCCATTCCCTGGGGAGCCTGTTCAGTGCCCCAGCACCTTCTGGGGGAAGAACCTTTTCCTGATATCCAACCTAAACCTTTCGTGACTCAGCTTGGATCAGAACACCTTCCACTAAACCAGGCTTTTGTCGTCATTTCGATCATCTTTGCCCTCTCTAGCGATGTTTCCTGGCCTGGGTTGTCCTTGTCACACAGACATCGCCCTCACAGAGAGACTCTGGCTCTCCCACAGCAGCAACACAAATGAGAGCAGAATTTGGGCCAGTCCTGCACTGACCTTTGTTTGCTCTTTGTGTTTAAACTCCCCCAGGCCAGTGAACTTGTGCCAGAGCAATTCCACAGGTGTCCTTTGGTGCCTGATAACACACACACACACACACACACACACACAAACACACACACACAAATAAAAATGAAAGCTTTGAACACAGTTTTGTACGTGAACACCTCTGTGGAACAGAGAGAAGTGTTTAAAAACAGATCTGCACAGCAAGTCGGCAGGACACACAGCCAACATGGATAGAGAGAATATGAATTAACCTTTCTGAATCACAGAATAATCACAAAATTATTTGGGTTGGAAGGGGCCTTAAGAATAATTTTGTTTCAGGGACGCCTTCCACTATCCCAGGCTGCTCCAAATTCCATCCAACCTGGCCTTGGACACTTCCAGGGATGGGGCAAAGGCAACATGGAAAAGAATAAATAGATCTAAAAGGATTCAGATATCCATTTCTTTCTCAAAATTTCAATATTTCCATAAGGAATTGCTTTGAATAAAAGCCTGTAATTCCCTCCATTTCCAACAGGTCTTCTACTCTTTTCCCACTTTACTTCAGCACTAAGCAGTTAATAAACAGGAGGCTGTAACCCCACACTATTTATTCTTCCTAATTAAAGAATCCTGTTAGGACATGTAGAGCAGTTTCTGGATTTTACTTTTAAGCCCAGACCTGTCACTTTCTTGAGAAATAACTCCAGCAAACGAAAATGAGAAAGTCTTACCAGGGCCCTGCAATGCTTCATGTGAGAAGAGGAAAAAAAACCCCAACCCTACTTTTTTTCTGCATTTTGAGGGGCCTTGTGTGCACATTAATATAATATTCACATCTAAAGGACTTGTTTGTTGCTGTGGTATCCAGAAGAACTTTTAAAAGAGGTTATTTGTGGCAGAAGAGCAGCAGAGGTGGCTTGAGACATCTTTCAGCTTTGCTGAACTTCCCCTGTTAGCAGTCACACAATGCAGTCCAAGGCAGGAATGACATCCCTCATCCAGCTTTTGGAAGGAAAAGCAACAGCTCCTGTGCTCTGATCAGCAGCAGAATGTCACCAAAACACCTCTGGCGCCTGTCCCCAGACTAAACACAGCTGGAAATGTCCTTGTGGGCAGTGCTTGTGCCCACAAACAAAACCCAGAGCAGACAGTGACTGTCCCTTGTGCTGGGCACTGCTGAGGCCACACTGAGCCCTGGGTCCAGTTCTGCCTGCCTCAATTCAGGAAAGACATTTAGGGACTGTTACAAGTCCAGGGAAGGGAATGGAGCTGGAGAAGGGTCTGGAGCACAAGTTTGATGAGGAGCAGCCGAGGGAGCTCAGCCTGGAGAAAAGGAGGCACAAGGGGAACCTTGTGGCTCTGCACAACTCCCTGACAGGAGGGGACAGCCAAGGGGGGATCGGGCTCTGCTCCCAGGGAACAGGGACAGGACAACAGGACACACTCCCAGGATGCCAGAGGATGGTTGGGTTGGATGTTAGGAAGAAATTCTTCACAGGAAGGGTGATTAGATATTGGAATGGACTGCCCAGGAGGGTGGTGGAGTCACCATCCTTGGAGGTGTTGAAAGCAAAAGACACTAAGCTATTCCAGAGGATCCAGAGGCCACAGGGATGGGGAAGGGTCTGGAGGAGCAGCTTGTTTGTTGCTGTGGTATCCAGTAGCACTCTTAAAAGAGGTTATTTGAGGCAGAAGAGCAGCAGAGATGGCTTGAGACATCTTTCAGCCTTGCTGAATTTCCCCTGTTAGCAGTCACAGAGTGCAGACACACTTGGTCTGTCCAGCCCAGAGCAGAGGTCAGAGCTCAGAGCAGGCAGAGCTTCCTGAGGAGAGGCAGTGCAGGGACAGGCTCTAATCTGTTCACTCTCAGTGACAGCAACAGGGGGGTTGGAATGAGAAGATCTTTAGGGCCCCTTCCAACCCAAACCATTCCACGGTTCCATGATTCTATGGCTACTGCTGAGATATTCTCAGTCTAAGTTCCTACTATGCTTAAAGTTGTCTTAATTCTCCTCTCTGTTATGAAAACAGCTGCTTTGAAAATGCATGTTCTCAACCAGAAGCCGCACCTTTTTATTTCTCTCCCCCACCCCCCCCCCCNCAGTCTAAGTTCCTACTATGCTTAAAGTTGTCTTAATTCTCCTCTCTGTTATGAAAACAGCTGCTTTGAAAATGCATGTTCTCAACCAGAAGCCACCCCTTTTTATTTCTCCCCCCCCGCCCCCCCAATTTTAGGTACATTTTGCTCCATAGTTTTCCTCTCACTGCTTTTTGAACATCCCTCAGCCCTGAGCACACTGATGTTCCGAGGCAGGGATGAGGCTCAGACACTGATCTCGTTGTTTGTCACTCTTTGTTCAGTAACTCTGTGACCTTGGAGGTATCCATGGTTAATTTGTTTAGAAAACAGCAACTTAGCAAACTTTGGAAACTTAGTTCCAATGTCTGTGAAAAGAAAGGGAGCTGCTGGTGGCTTTCCTCTTCATTGTTTAGGGAAAGTACCTACACTTTGATTTAGTCTCACAGTTGCTCTCAAGGTATTATAGTAGAAAATGGACATTAAACATGCCTTTGTTCCCTGTGGTAACGAAGTGATGTCCCAGCTGCACCAGAAATGAGGATGCTGGGGACAAGATATTGGGGCTGTACTTAATCTGGGCAATAAAATGTAGGAGCAGGTCAGTGCTTAATAAAGAAGTTGTTGGTTTTTTTTTCTCAAAGAAGTGGAAGTAGTTTGACCTGAGTGTGTGACACGCAAGTAGAGCTGAAAAGTTCTGTGTTGTTCTTCACTAATTAAAAAAAATTCTTTTAAAAAGTTACTCCTAATGGCGACTGCATTACTTGAACTCAGAACACACCAGCAAAGCAGCAATTAAGTCTATTTTTCCTTTCCACATGTCCAGATCAAAAATAAATGATATATTTTGGAACCTTCTTTTTCACGTTGGCAAGAGGTTTTTTTGTGGGATGTGTCAGTGCTATGGCCCTGAGGGTGTCCCTCTTACTGGGGGTTTGCCTGTTTGGGGTCAAGGTCAGCTTTGAGATCGGTCCAGCGTGACCATTCCTGCTTCACTCTGTGCTTCCCCATGGACTTTGTTGGGCCATCTGGGCTCTCAGCTGAGCCTAGTCATGTCACCAAGGTGTCTCTGCTGGCTTTGCTCAGGTGTGTTGGGCTGTGCCTGTGACAGCCAGGCCACCCTGGTGTCCTCACCTCTTCCACCCATCTCATCTCTCTCAATCCCCACCTTCCCTTCCCCTCTGTGTCCAACTCTGCTATTCCTGAGAGCAAAGAGCAAGCCCACACCTCGTCATGGTGAGGAGGAATCCTGCTGATTCCCTGGTGATGCTTTCAAAATATAGAGACAGGCACTGTGTGGGCAAAGATGCTGTCATTCCACTGAAGCAGCCTGGCTCTGGTCCTCTGCAGCTCCAATAAATACCAGAGAATAGCAAAGATGTACCTGCAGGTCTGAAATTTCTGCACTGAACTCTGCGTTTAGAGAGGAAATGCAACATGTGTTGGCAGAGGTGGGAATATCAGGTCTGTCCAAGTTCTTGAAGCAGCAAATAGAGAATCATATAAAAAAATAACACAGAGTTATAGGCACAGGGAAGGAGGAAATCAGTAAAACCAAAGTGTTTGTGCATGCTTCAGATAGTGTTGTTCAGTTCCCACTGAGGAAAGTGGCTGTTCAAGGGCAGGGTTCGTGCTCAGAGAGGGAATCTGCCATGTAAAAGAGGTTAATGGGGAAAGGCTGCAGCTTGGAAAGTGTTGTAACGAGAGAAATCACAAGAGGGGAGTGTTGTACAGCACTCGGGCGTCTGCAATTCCCACAGCACTGACCCCGTGCCATAATCCAAGTTTATTTTACCAGAGGAAGATACAGAAGTCACTGCCTGCGTCTCTTTTGACAAGCAGTAACATTTTTCTCCGTGTGAGACAAGGATTTGTCGTGTCAAGATCAATAAGCAGGAGAACTGCCATCTCCACCTCTGTAGCTGTGTTGAAACCAAGTGTGAAATGACAGTGAGAGAGGTTTGACAGGTTAAAAAAAAAAAAATACAAACCAGAGATCTGTGAAGGATGAGTCAATCATGACGATATTTATTTCATTTCTTGGTCTTACCTCTTTTTTCATCCTATGAGTGAAATCCTGTGAGTCTTTGATCACTGACTGGGAGCTGGCTGCTCTTTCCCTGTCTACTGTCAGTGGCAGGAAGAAACCATGACTCAGCAAGAGGAAAAGGTGTGTCCATAACCTCATTCTCTTTCTGATAAGGTACTCTTAAGCTTTTCAGGAAGAGTTTCCTACTGTCTGCTACCCTGCCAAAACTCCTTTTACTTCTCCCTGTCTCCTGAGAGCACAGTGCCCTTCAGTAGTATTGGAAAAAACAATGCAAAGAGCAGAGAAAATCTCTTTCTGTCAGACCCCAGTTTGATGTGAAAATGCACTTAAGAACAGAGATGCTTCTTCAGAGATGATTTCATGGGAGAAGATTGACTCCACTGTGCCTGGCATCTGGCCTGGGAAGCTGATGGGGAATGATTAATTTCAAATGATGCACTGCACTGTGGATAGCTGGAGACAGCTCTCCTCTTCCCAAACCTTTACTGAGAACGGGGAAAGAAGGAAGGAAGAGTTTGGGGCAAGGTGCAAGTGTGACATCCAGGAAAGCTCAATGTATGGCTGCAAAGCTGATGCTGACAGCTGGACCCAGCTGCACTGGGAGCAGGCCCTGGCACAGCAGGGAGGGTGCTGTGAGAATCAGACATGCCTGGCTTTCTCATCCATCATTGTTCCCTGCTCCCAGCGTTGCACAAGGAGGGATTTGCACTTGGGCAAGTCGATATTTTGATCTCCTTGCATGAACTGCTCACCCACACACTCTGAGCCATCCCACTTCATTGTGTGAAAGGAGCACACTGGCAGGAAATTCAGGCCTTCTTTCTTGCAGTAACACCCATCAGCAGTGTCAGGCTCAGTCTGGCCACTTGGGCTGGGTTTGGTTTATAGCTGTCAGGGAGAACAGTTAGAGCACATTAAAACATCATTTGATGCTATAAGTGAGCTTGCTGAAAGCTGCACAATAGAGACAGACCAAAACTGTAGTGTTTTGGGAAAAAAAAAAAGAAAACCAAACCCAAAGCCAATAATAATCTGCCTAAAACTGATTAAAATATCATGTAGCAATTTAAGCCTTTAAAATATGGTCGTCTTTTTGGAATGTCCTCTGTTAGTTCCTCATTTGCTGATAGATGCTCTATGGTATGAAATATTTGATGAGTTAAGTACCTTAAAAAACTGCAGGCGAGGATGGAAATTTAGTAGAAAAGAGGAGGGTTGAAAGAAGTTAGGGAATTACTGACACATCAGTTTACCTCAGTTTCCTGAGAAATCCTGGAACAAATAATCAAACAATTTGTAAGCATGTAAAAGAAGACAAGGAGATTAGAGACAGTCAACGTGGATTTGTCAAGAACAAATCATGTCAAATCAATCACATTTCCCTCCATGGCAGAGTAACAGGCTTTGGGGACAGAAGGGAAAACATTCAAGTTGTGAGTCTTGACTTTTGTTGGGAAAGGCATAAGCAAGACAAGGAAATGTTATAAATACGGAGTTATAAAGAGCTGAGTGCAAAGTGTTTCAGAGATTCACTGGGAAGGTATAAGAGATGGGTCTGACCAGGAGGATTCTAAAAAGTGTGACCTCTGTGGACAGTGAAGTCCCATAATAAACTCCTAGACAGGGTTATCATGGGAAACTCTCAACAAAAATCACTCAGATGATCCTGCCCTTTTACACAGGAACAGAATAGAGAATGTTCTTGAGGTTTTTTGAACTCTGCCTCTACTGAAACTCCAGCCATATAATAATCTTTGATTGTCTGAAGTGCATTTTACTCCACAAAATTGCGTGTCCAGCAGGAAGCTCAGGCCATATCACTCTCATTAATGTCACTGGCAGAGCACTGAAAACAGAATTACAAAAGCATTTTGTGACTCCTAATCTAATTTAGTAAAAGTTACATTACCTGAGTATTAATCAATATTCCAGTGTAAAGTGGTGTACAAAACAGTTGCTTTCTTCTCTTATATGACACTACAGAGACAAATTCCCCTTTCAACAGGATTCCCCCAGGGAGCAGAGGGAAAGTAGCTGGCTTTCCAGTGAAGCTGCTGCTTGTTCCACATCACACTGCACCAGTGCTGGGCCTGTCACTCTCCCTTCACTGTGGCATAGATATTTGAGATAACTAGAAACAGAAACTCCAAAGTGCTGCAGGGAATTAGGCAACTTAAAACACTATCCTTGCTAAAATTTATTACTGTGCATGTATAAACCCATTTTTAGGCACTTAAATCCAGTACATCCAGTCCTGGTATTTTACTTGGGACTGTTCATGACCTTAAGCTTAGATGTGGGTTTAAGTGTATTGCTGGCTGGGATTTCAGTGTTTTGCCTGGATTTTTTATTCTTCCATTCACATTGAATCAATTCCTGATGCCACTGAACAATAACTCAGCTCTGGTTTCCCCAGGGGAGGAATTCAGCTTATGGTGCATGTTCTACTCTGAGGCTCAGTTTGCTCGTGCAGGGCCAGGGATAGGCAGAGGTATTTTGTTTTTGGGGAGGAAACCCAAGTTTCCACACTCCCTTCTGAGGCAGAAAAGAGCTGTCTGCAGTGCTCAGAATAGTTCAAAGCAAATTTTTTAATGCTTTCAAAAATATCCTCCAAGTGAGCCCTGGCAAAGTCTTCTGCACCACCTGCTACTGATACTCTGAAAATCAGAAGTGGCTGAAGAGGATGGTTGCAATAAAAGTTCCTTGGGAATGTCACCTTTGCACTTGTTTTGATGCTCAGCAAAGCCAAAGAAAAATAACAAGGCACTTTTTCCTCTGAATGCTTTTACTCTGTTCTTTCTTTCAAAAGTCTGACTGGGAAGGTTTTAACCACAAAGCTTCAGGACAGAGGATGTTTCCTTCATCCTTGGCTCCTGGATGGATCTCTGGATGTTGGTTTTGGTCTGTGCATGCACAGAGTGACCATCCAGCACAGGCAGTGCAGTGCTTCTGCCCAAAGCATCAGAGGTCTTGGAACGTGAGCGTGGTGGGGGCAAAGAGCAGTTGGGAAGTTTGGAAGCTGAACTTTGTGTGTTTTGTTGGCTCAGAGGGCAGGAGGTGGGGCTGAGGGCACGGTTGGATGGACAGCAGCTGTTGGATATTGGTCTCACTCAATGTGTGAGCTGGGCACAAGTTTGTCAGATCCTTCAATCAAGAACAAGGTTTCCAGATATCCCATGCAAACCTCAAAACCCAAAGGAGTAATAAGTGAGCATGGAAAAGAAGAAGACAGCCTAATTCAAGAGGTAGAGGAGTCAAATCTCTCCTACAATGACAAATGGGAGTACAGGTTTGGATCCAAGTTGGTCTGTGCATCATTTCTACATTTTCATGCAGTGATACTCAGTGTAAGTACTGAAAATCAGGGTTGGCACAAGGTGAGCTTTTCTTGTGCCTGTGTGATCACAGAGTGGCCTGGGTTGGAAGGAACCTTAAAGCCCATCCAGTTCCAATCATTTGCCATGGGCAAGGACACCTTCCACTGTCCCAGGCTGCTCCAAGCCCCATCCATCCTGGCCTGGAACACTGCCTGGGATGGGGCAGCCACAGCTGCTGTGGGCACCCTGTGCCAGGGCCTCACCACCCTCACAGCCAAGAATTCCTTCCTAATATCCAATCTAATCCTACTCTCTGCCAGTCTGAACTCTGCTTACACTACATGAGAACAGTCAGTCTGGCTTAGGCCATGGACGGACCATTATTTGGCCCAGAAACGTGTGATTTTGCAGTAAGATCAGGAATTTCAGTTTCCTGGTGCATGAGGGGTGTCCAAGTGTCTGCATCAGGACTGACTGAGCACTTTAGCACTATTGGATGAGTGTTGGATGCTGCAGACACAGGCCCCAGCCACCCAGAACTCCCAAATCCTGTGTCTGCAGGCTCACAGCCCAGCTGAGCTCACTCCAGCCCCTGCACTGAAGGATCCTTGATTATTGCCTAATTTGAGCCCGGGGACTCAGCCATAACGAGTGGGTGATTGAGTGAATCATGCCTCACTTTCTCTTCCCCAACACAGCAATTCACCCACATTTGTTCATTACTCAGACTTGTTTGCCAAATAATTTATGCACATAATTTCGGGCTCGGTAGTTCATTCACATGCAGCCTGGGCGAGTGTTTAGCAATTGAAATGAGAAAGTCAAGATGTTTTGTTTGGGCTCACAAGTTTTTGTTTCTTGATTAAACTCTCAAAACCGTGTTGTAGGGGTGACTGCTCGTGTCAGTGAATTCAGAATGTAATTTCTGCATTTACCCTCTAATACACACATACATTCATGATGTCTTCACTTGGTAGTAAACACGTTGATTGCAAAGCCTGTGAAAGGAGAACACAAAAGGAGCCTAAATTAAGCTAATTTTTTAAAACAATGAAACATATGGAACACTAACCTGTTGTGTGATCTTTTAATTCTGTGCAAAAGAAAAAAGGCTACACTGAAATCTGGCCAAAAAGTAAAGTGATAAAATGTGTACTGGATGCTTTCCAGCATCCTCTGAAACATTCAGGGTAGAAAATGTCAAACCGCTTGAATTTGAATCTTTTAAAGAGAAAAAATAAGCATCAGAAGTGTAACCAAGAAATCTCCTGGATTGTCATACTTAGCTGAGGAATGGAAAATGGTAAATGTGGCACCCGATTTTAACACTGTTGTGTCATGATGGAAATCCATAAGGCATAAATCCTTCTTGGGTACCCCTGTTCTGGTTCCTTTATGGATGTGTAGGGGGTATATGTACATATATACATACAGGGGGGTGGCAAAAGGCTGTAGATAAGGTGGAATTGGGAATGACAACAGTTTATGTGTGTTCAAGAGAACCAGAGGGAAGCAGCAACTGAGGGTTTCCAACTATCTCTAAGTATTTGGCTCAGGAAGTTCCCAAGAGGAAAATTATTGGAGGCTGAGAGAACATCAGAGGAAATATCATTTTATGCTCATCCTGCTGCTGTACTTTTCCTAGATGTTCACTTTGGCCAGTGCTGGAGACAAGACCAAAAGCGAGCGTAGGTTGGATGAGTCTGGATCTGTGTGGTTATGGAGCTGGGAGAGGCAGGAGGTGTCTGGAAACCACAGCCTGGCAGCTCTTCTTTCTGTAGCAGGCAAACTGGCAGGGATCACCTGGGAGACTTGGATATACTGGAGACTGTGGAAGATCAGTCACTGCAGAAAGATTTAGAGCAGTTTTGTTGCAATCATTTTTAAAAGAAATTACTTTATTAGGGTGTAAGATGAAAGCCCTGTCAGGGATTTCTAATTGTTTACTGAAAGGAGAGAAAATACAGAAGCAATGATCATTTTTCACTGCAGAGAAGTTATAAAGTAGGATCTCCTAAAGATCTAGATAAACTCTTCAGGAACTGACTGGAAAAGAAGGGGATTTCTGAGGTGCCACAGTTTGCTGATATTACACAGTTACGTGGGACGGTTTAACCTAAAGATTTGTGTCAAGGGAAGAGAATTGATCCCCACTCTTGATGACTCCTGGGTAAACTCCAGGGAAATTCTGTGTTGGTAAGTCCCAAATAATAAACATGGGAAAGAGTAATTAACTATATATATGTAATCATAGACTCTGATGGGTATTACCTGCTCAGGAGAGAAATCTGAGTGGAACTATTGGTAACTCCATGGAGACAAGAATTCAATTCCCTGCAAAATGCAAGAAGAGAAATAAACCACTAGGCAGAGACAGAGAAGGGAAAATTTGTGTCCTAATAATGTATTTATTTTTTAAAAAGTAATCAGAATTACTAACAGACTTTAGGCATCCAGGTAGCTTCCAAAACATTCTCTGCTCTCATATTCTCACAGCATGAACATTCACATGTTCCAACCTCCCACGTATTTGTGCAAGAAAATGTTATGTCAAGAACAACCAAGAGATAGTCACTGGTGCCATTCTGGAGCAGTCAGCAGTGACCTGGAGGTTCCTTGGCCTTCAGATGACCAATATATCAGTTGTGAGCACTTTTTGGAACCAAGTGTTTGTCTTGGCTGTCTTGTTTTCCCCGGATGCTGTGAGGAGCCATGGCTGTGTCCAGGCAGGCTGGTGCAGATGGCAGCAGGCAGGGTTAGGTCTTCATTCACAAATGGGAGATGACAGGGAGCTGCTGCCAGCCCCAACCCATCTTCCCCATCACCTTTGCTGGGAGGGAGATCAGCTTCACACCAAGCCCCAAGACTTGGCAGCTTGGCTTGATTCCTTCAGTGGCTCCCAAACAGCTTTGTCCAAACACCCAGGAATGTGGGAGTGCTCAGCTCCAAACCAGACCTCGGCTCCTTGCTGGGAATCTTCCAGATGGAGCTGGGGGCTGTGAAAATTCTCAGCTCTGTGGAGGTCAGCAGTCACTGATATTGGTCTGGATGTGAATTTAAAGTCTCAGAGCTTTGCTTCCATGCCCCTGCAGACAAAACCCTCCGTGTTGGGCCTTGCAGCTGGTGCTGGCTGCAGAAGGCTGCCCATCTGTGCAGAGGGAGAAGCCATCAGCACTGACTCACTGCTCCACCACCTCCTACTTTTGGCAGAAACCAGCACTCAGCAGACTCAGAGGACCTTGGCAGAGCAGAGCACTTGCAGTGAGGGGCTGGGATTGATGCTGAAGGGATGTGACATCAAACCACGCTCAGAGCAGTCATTCCCAGGTAAGTCAGTGGTGTCCATGGTCCTGCATGGACTCATGGAATCACTGTGTGGGCTCAGAGACTCACTTCATGGACTCACTGTGCCCTCAGTGAGCTGATCTGCTGGAGGGCAGGAAGGCTCTTAGAGGGATCTGCATGGGCTGGATCCATGGGCTGGATCCATGGGCCAAGACCGACAGTGTGAGGTTCAACAAGGCCAAGGGCTGCACTTGAGTCACAACAACCCCAGGGAATGCTCCAGGCTAGGGCAGAGTGGCTGGAAAGCTGCCCAGTGGAAAAGCAGTAGGTTGGCAGTGGCTGAACATGAGTCCAGGTGTGCCCAGGTAGGCAGGAGGCCGATGGCACCTGGCTTGTAGCAGGAATACTGTGGCCACAGGACCAGAGCAGTGACTGTCCTGTGGTGCTGGGCGCTGCTGAGGCCACACCTTGAGTGCTGTGTCCAGTTCTGGGCCACTCACTGCAAGAAGGACAATGACGGGCTGGAGCATGTCCAGGGAAGGGAACGGACCTGGGGAAGGGTCTGGAGCACCAGGAACAGCTGAGGGAGCTGGGAAAGGAGCTCAGCTTGGAGAAAAGGAGGCTCAGGGGGTGCTTCAGGCTCTGCACAACTCCCTGACAGGAGGGGACAGCTGGGGGGGTCAGGCTCTTCTCTCAGTAACAAGAGATAGGACGAGAGGAAATGGCCTCAAGCTGCATCAAAGGAGCACCAGGTTGGTCATCAGGAGGAATTTGTTCACAGAAGGGTTGTCAGGCATTGGAATGGGCTGCCCAGTGAAGTCCCCAGCCCTGGAGGTGTTCAGGAAATGATGGGATGTGGCACTCAGGGCTCTGGTCTGGTTGACAAAGTGGTGATCAGCCAAAGGCTGGACTCAATGATCTTGTAAGCCTTTTCCAAATGATTTTCCTTTTCACTTCAGTGATTTTGCAATTCTGTGAAAGCAGGTCTCAAACAACAGGAGTGAATTTTCAGACAAATTTGGCTGACCAAACACAATGTCTACAGGCACCAATCCCTAGAGCTGGACTAAACACCCTTGGCTCTCTTTATGTGCCCTTAAAGACACTTTTTAACCCTGCAGTCTGTGTTCATCCTACAGTCACTGAGTGAAGTTTGGATGGTCTTGCCCTAGAAATGTATATTCATAATAAAGAACCTGAGTAACCAGCTCAGATCAATAGAGGAAATATAGAATCATTAAAGCTGAAAAAGACCTCTAGGGTCATCAAGTCCAACAATTAACACAGCTCTGCCAAAGATGAAGTTAGGACACCTCTTAAAAACTGGAGAGAAGAACCTCACCCTGCAGATGCAGGGACTCATCTCCAGAGTTTACAGCTTTAACGAGCCTGAAAATAAAAACTGCCTTGAGGCAGAAAATCCCTACCCAGATATGCAACAAAAGACTGACTGCTCCAAAATCCCTAATCTTTCTCTCCAGCCAAGAATCATGGCTGGTCCTTAAAGAGAGGGCAGAGCCAGGACCCTTCTCTTGCAGAGGAGGAGAGTTTTTCACATCATCACTACTAAAAGCTCCCAATTTTCCCAAAGCTGTGGTGCAAGCACACTCTTGTGGCTGCACAGAGCCAGTGCACTCTGCTCCAGGCCAGCTCTGCGCCAACAGGACTTGGTGGCTCCTCCTGCCCCTCCGAGAAGGCACCGGCTCCTTCATCCCAGCCACCGCATCCACAATGATCCAGGATGCTGTGGCAGCCCCCAGGATGCTGGAAGAGCTTTCCCGAGTGCTTTTATCCAGCTCTGGCTGAGAGCAGGCTGTGTGCCCTGAGGCGGTGAATAATTTAGCACTGCGGATATTAACGCTCTGCCGCGGGAATGAGGCTGCTTCTGGGAAAAGGGACACTCCAGCTGCTGGGCTGGGAGTGGGGATTTGGGGTCCTCAGTCCCTTAAGAGCCATGGGATTCGTGTTACCCCACACAGGGTGTCCTTTATGATTTTATTTATCCTGGGAATAAATAAAGTGCTTTGGATGCTCTCCATCTCCCACCCTTGGAAGTTGGCTGGGGGTGCTGGATCTCCTCTGCCTCTGCTCTTTGGGGTTTTGCTGTAGGAGCAGCAAAACCCTTCCCTGCTGTCAGCCTGGGTGAAGCCCATCAGCCCTGCTCACACCTGAGTGAGGTATGAGCTGTTGGCAATTGGCTGTGAAAATCAGAATGTCACCAAGTGCTGCTGAAAGTGGATATTTTTCCCTTTCTCTTCCTTTTTTTTTTTTTGTCAGGACATGCAGATCCCATCCAGGAGGCTCCACTGTGCATTGCCTGCAGTCCTGGGGTCCAGCAGAGACACAGCATCAGTGACCCCACTGAGTTCTTCATAGTCTGAGCAAAACCTTCTTTTCCCTTATTTTTGGGAGTGCCCAGAATCAGGAGGATTCCCCTTGATTTTTTCCCCTCTTTCTCAGCTGCTCAGCATATCCATGCCCTCTGGAAAACACAGAGGCTGTGGCCTTGCTGTACCAGCTCCAGGGGCTGTGCTGCTCATCCAGACTCTCTGCTTCCCAAAAATCATCTCTGTGCAGCTCTGATCTGTGGGTCTCAGGGATCCCTGAGACGTCGCTGAGAAAATCTGTCTCATGGTGCCAGCCTGAGCTACGTAAGGACATGAAAAGAGAGAAATGGATGGGAAATAACTGGGATTGAAGTGGAATTACAAATGCCAGCATCACTTCTCTGCTTTGGATGCATTCAGATACATTCTTCAACAGCAGGTTGTTCTCTGAGAGTTTCTGGGGTTGTTCCCGTGAATTATTCACCTTGTTCCCCTTCTGCCCTAACACTGGAGGGATCATTTGAGAAAGATGCATCATTTGAGAAAGTTGCATTTAAAAACTATCCCCAAAACTGAACTACCCAAGTGCAGCTCTGAACTGTTTAATGGGACTGGGAACAGGGAAGTGGTTTGAACAAACGCTGGGTCAGTGCCTTGTGATGAGACTCAGAAAATCCCAGAGACCCTGGATCCTTGAATTGCAGAACCCCAGAAGGGTTTGGGTTGGAAAGGGACCTTAAAGTCCATCAAGTTCCAACTCCCTGCCATGGGCAGAGACATCTTCCACTCTCCCAGGTTGCTCCAAGCCCTATCCAACCTGGCCTGGAACACTTCCAGGGATGGGGCAGCCACAGCTTCTCTGGGCAACCTGTGCCAGGGCCTCATCACTCTCGCAGGGAAGAGTTTCATCCCAATATCCCATTTAACCCTGTTTTTTGTCAATTTGAAGCCATTTCCCCTTGTTCTGTCATTCCAGATCCTTGTCCAAAGTCCTTCTCCAGCTCTCTGGAGCCCCTTTAGGCCCTGGCAGGGGCTCTGAGGTCCCCCCGGAGTTTATTTTCTCTGTGAACACCCCCAGCTGTCCCAGCCTGGCTCCAGAGCAGAGGGCCTCCAGCCCCTGGAGAATGTTTGTGGCCTCCTCTGGACTCACTCCAGTATCTCCACAACCTTTTCAAGCTGGGGCCCTCAGACCTGAACCCAATACTGCAGGTGGGTTTCTAAATATTAATATTTTTTATTTTATTTTCTTGCTGATGGGAAACATGGCATATTTGCATTTTTGAGCCTGAATAGTTTTAATTTAGTTTTTTATTGTACAAGCTCAAGAGGAACATTTACTTTGTTTTCACTGATTAGTTATACAATTATTCCTTTCAGATACCACATGAACCATGAACCATAATATTGTGTTCTTTGCTAATACATTTTGGCTGAGGTATTTACATGAAAACACAATACATAAATGTAATGAACTTTTCAAATGAACACATTGGTAATATAAAGTAATCTTTCTTTTTTTATTTCTTTTTCTGTACACCAAAAATTCATTAAACTTTTCTCAATTAGCAAACTGACTTTTCTAAAGAAGCTGCTGATTGAGCACGAGCCACAAGCTGGATTTGATAACGTTGGATGGTGCCTGTCACCAGGGACGGAGAGATTATCTCTGCCAGCCCAGGGCAGGCATCTTCTGCTGGATCTGACACCTCTTGAAGGTGAAACCACTTCCAGCTGCTCACCAGTGAGGAGTCAGGGCTTGCTGATGCTTAAATGAGAATAATCTTCTGTCGAGGAGGTGAAATGAATTCCTGGGCTGAGTCCAGCCTTCAGGCCTGTATCAACATCTTTGCTGTGGCCAGCCAGGTCAGGGAGAGGAGGAAAATGGGAATGAGGGAGGACAAAACCTGGTTAATTTTCAGCTGGATGAAGGCACAGATGTTGCTGTTCATGTTTCTGCAGAGCTACAAGTGTTGTGGAAGTGTCCAAGGCCAGGCTGGACAGGACTTGGAGCAGCCTGGTCTGTTGAAGGTGTCCCTGCCCATGGCAGGGGGTGGAACTGGATGAACTTTAAGGTCCCTTCCAACCCAAACCATCCTGTGACTCTGTGATTACATTCCATGATGACACAAGCTGTTACGGCCTGGAGAAATAAAGTCATCCCTCCTTCTGAAGTCAGCAGTGTACTCTTTTATTTATTTTTAATTTTATTAGTCTTCTTTTTATTTTTCATAGAATCCAGAGGTAGTAATTCCTTTTGTGGACTCCTTTAAATATTCTCTGCAGAAACCAGGGACTGATGCTGAAATCTTGGTCTCACTGAAGTTAGTGGGGAGCTTGCTTCTGGCTTTGTTGGGGGGGATTTGGCTCTGGCAGAGTCTCTTTGTGTGAAGTGGAATAAATCCATCAGGAGTGGAGTGTCTCAGCACAATGAACACCTCCCAGTGCCTTTCACATAGATCACACTGTTATATCATGTGCCTGACCTACTTTGCTTTAATAAGCTCATCTGTGTGCAGTGGAAGATAAGCAAAACCACTCTTCTGACACGAAAATCCATCCTGTCTATCAACACGTGTGTGCTGCTCTTGGCAAGGGGCTGATCCTGGGCTGATAAGGGCTGGTTTCCCCTCTCATGGAAGTAAAACTTCCACTGGAATCCAGTGAGGCTCAGACTGGGAGGAGCTGGAAAAGGGTGCCCAGAGAAGCTGTGGCTGCCCCATCCCTGGAAGTTCCAGGCCAGGTTGGATGGGGCTTGGAGCAACCTGGGATAGTGGAAGATGTCCCTGCCCATGGCGGGCGTTGGAACTGGATGATGTTGAAGTTTCCTTCCAACCAAAGCCTTTCTGGGATTCAGTGACTTGACCCCATTTCAGAGGTGGGAAGGACAAGCAGCTTCAGGGTCTGGCCATGAACAAAGAGCAAGGAGTGGGATCAATGGTGGGATTCAAAAATTGTGTCAGGTTGTTCCCTGTGTTGGGATACACAGGGCTTGAGTGTCCATCTCCTCCTGGGTGAGCCTGAATGTTTCTCTTTGAACACTTTGTTTTCCTGGTACAACTCCCCAGGGCCACCATGGGGTCTCCCAGGGTTGTTGCTCCCATGGGACAATCCAGGCTCTTGGTCCTGCAGTGTCGCAATTTACGACACAAAAGAACCACACTCACCACAGGTTGAAGTGAAGAAAAGAAGTGCAGTTTATTATGATTTGGGGTTTAAACAGGATTTGGAATTTGATTAAAGATTGGAAAACAAGAACACCTCTCTGACCCCAGTAGTCAATTCAAAAGTCTATCACAAAAAAATATAAAAGCAATCTACTTTGTTTTGAAAAACTTCAGAAGAAGTACGTAAACAAAATCATCAGAAGGCTGAAAATTAAAGCAATACTGCAGAGCATCTTTGTGCTTGGGTTTCCCACCAGGCTGCAGCTGAGCATGAGGCAGCCTCATCTCCAGCATCTCTGCCTCTGGATGGAAAGGATCAGAGAATCACAGAATATCCTGGATTAGAAGTGACCCACAAGGATCATCAAGTCCAACTCCTGGCCCTGCACAGCCCCAAGAATCCCACCCTGTGCTTGTGAGCATTGTCCAAATCCTCCCTGAACTCTGGCTGACTTGGTGCCTGGGCCACTTCTCTGGAGA
Source organism: Sterrhoptilus dennistouni (assembly GCA_013397095.1). Taxonomy (NCBI): domain Eukaryota; kingdom Metazoa; phylum Chordata; class Aves; order Passeriformes; family Zosteropidae; genus Sterrhoptilus; species Sterrhoptilus dennistouni. Next base: position 242,402 of record VWZU01006076.1, on the reverse strand, counting down.
GCCTGGCTCTCCATCCTACCCAAAGATATGATGTTCCCTTGGAAAATCCCAGCCTTTCCTGGGAAAGCTTCCCCCACAAACTGTGCTAGATATGTCAGGGTGGCTGTTATGGCTCTCACTGTCAGAGGCATCCCTGAGACAACCCCTCTGATTTCAAAGCATTTCAGCAGTGCAGAAAAGCTGGTTTGGCTCCCAAAACAGCTCCCACACACGACACCACAAATGACAAAGCTCATTACCTGGGTCATGTTCTGGGGCCTAGCTGGCAAATTCCTCTGTGAGAGAAAATCTGCCTGCTGTGGAATGCCCTTTACTAGCCCCAAACATGCTTTTCCTGGACTGGGAAGAGATAGGAGCACAGACAGCCCTGGCTGAGCAGCAGGGAGGTCAGCAGGACCCTTGTCGTGAGCAGGGGCACAGAACCAGGATGCATCTTGTGGTCTTGTGGTGTTCTCCCTCTTTTTTCTTTTCTTTTCTTTTCTTTTTTTTTTTTTTTTTTTTTTTTTTTTTTTTTTTTCTTTGCTACTGGATTTGGGTCAGTATTTTTAATCTTTGCTTCCCTGTTTATTTATTTTGTTTATTTGTTCTCTTCTTTACTTTTTTTTTTTTTAAACAGCGAGAAGATGGGAAAATAAATAAATAAAGCTAGCAGCATGGAGGAAAGAGATTTGCATTTCATGTGCTCCTTGTTTTGGAGACACAGGGATTTTCCAAGTGTTGCTTTGATTGATTCAGCCTTGATGATGAGGTGGAAAAAAGAGAAGCATTTCAGCCACTGGAAAAACATGAAGGGAGTGTTCTGCATGAGCTTCATCCCAGCTCTGATCCTGACTTAGCTCTATTTATTTTCTCCTCCTGAGGTACAGCAGGATAACCTGGTGTTATCAGGGTCTCAGGGCCTGATCCTGGCTCTGTTGGGACTACTGTTCACAGGACAATGTTCTTCCAGCCTGGAAAGCTTCATGGCTGGCCCTGACCCCAACTTTCTAAAGGTCTGAGGCTGCTGCTATGAAAACGCTGGTCTGTGACTAAAAGCAAAGTGTTTTCCTCTGGAGCAGAGGACTAAAGGAGCAGCAGCTTCTAGGTGGAAAAGACATGGAGACATAAATAAGGTCTCTGCCAGCCTCTGATTGAAATAGCTGCTTGCAGGGTGTCATCCATGGAAAAACTGTTATTTTTCAGCCACCTGGCAACAGCAGTCATGACCTACAAGCTGCTTCTGGAGCCACCAGTTGTGTTTGGGAGAAAGGCTCAGGTTTGTTCATGTCAAACCAGCTTAGGGTCCTTCAAAGCAAAACCCCAAAGCAAGAACTTGAAATTAAGCACAACTTCAATTTTTTTGCTAAGTGGGGTTGGAATATCCCCTCTTACCTACATGCTTTGAGGACCTCATTTCCTCACCCAGCTATGGTGGAAGGTAGTGTGGAAGACAGTCTGGTCCACTTTTGGTGTCAATGTGCTGCTGAAGCAGCTCTGCAGATGAATTTAACCCTTTGTGTTTTGCCAGTGAGATGGGAACACACCATGAGAATCCCCAAAGGTTGTTCTGAGTCCTGGGAATTGGATACCAATGTCCCTTCAGGGTCAGCAGTGCCTTTGTTTGCCACTCCTGATGTTAACATTTGGTCCTGTGGGACATCTTTGGCTCCTGTTCTTTCTGGTTAATCACAGCCTTTGTGCAGTCTCTCCTTTGCTGGGGGGGAAAGGCTAATGCAGCCCTCACTGTGCTACAGCTGCTGGCTGGGAATTGTCAATAGGTCATAAATAAATCTACCACTGCACAGGAAAGACAATGAGATTATACATCCTCCTACTACTGCCAATTACAGTAAAAGCAACAATTATAAGGTAGCACTCCTACAGCTACCCCGGGGAGAAAATGAGAGGAAAATGTTCCATTAGCCTAATGAAGAGAGAGCGGTGGAGCTACAGTCAAATTTTCTCACTATTAGCCCTGACTGTGTGCCACTAACACACGAGGGAAGCAGGAGTCATAGGGTAACAATTAAAGTTGCTGGCAATTAACCCCTGCCACGTGCATGCCTCTAATCTGATGAGAAAATTAAAAAGAGGCACGGTTACATTTTCTCACCGTTAGTCCCCAGAATGCACTAAGTGGCATTTGCAGGTGACAATGAAGGTTTGTCACCACTGAGGGCCTGGGAAGTGCCACGGGTGCTGCAGATTTGGTGTTAAAATGCTCTTGGGAGTGCTGGGGTGAGGAGGAGCCGTGTGGAGATGGCTTAAACCCCCTCTATTTAACACAGAGGAAAGAGTTACTGCTGCATTTCCTCATTAGCCCGAGGAAAGGATGGAGTCACCGTGGGGAATTCTCTGGTGTCCAGCCCCAGAGGAGAAAAAAGAAGAAAGATCAACTTTGGGAGTAGCAATGGGAAATATAAGAAATATCTTGCTGGATTGATATTGGCAAAAGGACAACCTGAGCCCTGGCTGACAACACCCACTGGCCACACCAAGAGCTGCTTCATTTCTCCTGGGGTGGTTTAGTCAGTGCATCCCAGTATTTACCAAGGTTTCCTGAAATATTGCTGTTTCCAGGACTTTTTAAGGGAAGAGAAAGACTGATATCTTGAAAACCTGCCCAGAGCAAGCACTAGGTATTCTGATGTGTAATGGTGGCTCCTGAGGTGTGTTGCAAAGCCACGGATCAATTTTTAGATCAAAAGTTATGGACTAAAATTCCAAACCCACACTAGCACGGACCCAAGTCCACTCTTCAAATTCCTCATTTCTGCTGTTGCCTCTGTGTCAAGTTAATATTAGCTTGAGGATCACAGTCAGGAGCCAGATTGGCATCTGGCTGGGGGATTTGGCCTAGGATGGGAATTGGCTTTATTTCCACACCCCATAAAATGTGAGAAGGGAAAAATCTGTTTTCGGACCTCACACAGACTCGTGGTGTTGGAGTTTCTCAACGCCGCTCGGGCTGTAACAGAATTATCCTCCAAAAGCCCCTCTGTAGGGGATGTCAGGACCTCCTTGGGATCACTTACAGATCCTTCCCTCAGGGGAACAACAACCATGCCTTTAGTGAGAGGCAGCTTTGGTCTGGAAGCCACATCCCACAGCAGGAGCAGGAATTAACCCCTGGTGTTGTTATGGGCTCTTCTGTCTGCAGCTGCCCCTGTTCCATCTGTGCAGGACTGTGTGCACTTGCCCCACATCCCAGGAGGGTTTGTGGCACCTTCCCAGCAGAGATTTTTAAGCTGGGAGGGTCAGCTGGACCATCCCATCTCTGCCATAGGTTGTAAAGGCAGGAAAAGGAGCCCCTTGTGCTTAAGCTGGGCATGATTCCTAAGCAGTCCTGGATCCCTAGAGTCTCCCTGTGGGACCCTGGGCACAGGCTGGGGCCATCCAGGCATTGGGATGTGCAGCTCCAGCCTCTTCCTCTCTGGGGCTGAGACACCCACCCTGAGATACTCCTGCCTTGCCATTTTGGGGGGCAGCCATGGACTAAGCCATGCTAATTCCCTTGTACAGCTTTAGCTCATCCTCCCTCAAGCTGCACTGGACCTGCTGCTTTTCCTAACTTGCTGCTCAGCAAAAGGGCAAAAAGCAGTTTTTGCCATGCCTACAAACACAAAAAGGCTCTCCATCCCTCTCCTTGCCTTTCTTTCCCACTACAAGCTCTCTGCCTTCCGAGGTGTCCATCACTGCCACAGATTTACTTTAATTTTGGTAACTCGTTTCTGAGTTTCAAAGATAACTTGGCATCCATTTATTTGTGTGACATTGGGAATGAGAAGCAGGGTGGGAGCCTCAAAGCCAGCAGAGAGGTTTGGAAGCACAAAGGAATGATGGCTAAATCCTAATTTCCTGCTCAGAGAGGGTGTCCCTGCACAGCCCCTGGGTGATTTGTTGCCAGAGGGATGCTGGGGCAGGAGGGAGCTGGGAGAGGGAGATGATGGCTCTGAGACCACGTTGAACTCTCCAGAGAATCCTTTCCATGAGTTAGAGGTGGTGGGGCTAAAAACTTCACTGCTCTGAGTGATTTGTGTAGTAATTTCTGAGCTGACATGCACTGCATGGCAAATCTGATTTCCACTTTTAGCCCTGTTAAGAGATAAGGAACAGTGATTATTATAATTACGATGTGGTTACTTTATTGGTTAAATTAACATTTCGTTGTTGGGGTTGCTGTGCAATATACAATATTATTTTACCTACTGTGCCTTCAAAGTCATCTTGTCACAGCAACAGCATGGCAGCATGGAAAAAGCCTTTTAACAAGTAGGTAAATACATGCCTTTGGGGGAGGCAGAGCAATAATTATGTCAGCTTCAATACATTTGACAGTGGGAAAAAAAAAAGCTAAAAATAAGTTGAATCAAAAATGAGAGAAAATATTGAATGCTTGAAATAAGGCCACTACAATTAAAAAGGTGCAAAGTTAAATACTTTTTAATACAGTGGCCTTGCTCTTTGGATCAGGTGTCAGTAGTCCAAATACTCAGAGTGCTGGGTTGCTTTAGGTTCACAAGGGTGTGTAAAGGAATCCTACAGCACTTCTCTGGAGATAAAGGGATTTTTATTGCAAATCCCATCTAGAATTGAACAGGTATAGAATCACAGAATGATTGGGCAGGGACACCTCCCACTATTCCAGGTTGCTCCAATCCCCATCCAACCTGGCCTTGGACACTTCCAGGGATGGGGCAGACACAGCTTCTGTGGGGAACCTGTGCCAGCACCTCCCCACCCTCACAGGGAATAATTTGTTCTGTATATTTGACATAAATTTCCCCTCTTTCAGTCTTAACCCATTTTTCCTTGTCCTATGTCTACAGTTCCTGAAAAGAGCCCTCTTCCAATGAACTAATTTTGTTCCATAATAGTCATGAATAAAAGAAAACCAGAGGACACCTTTCCTCTCCATCCTTTTTTAATGCATGATGAAGTTTTCCTTCAGAATCCAATGTAGCTGGGCAGGGACAGGAGTAGATTTTTGCTTGGAGAAATTGTTTAAGGTGGGGCTTTTATGGAATTTGATGGCAGCGTTGTGCCAGACACAAAGCAAAGATGGGGAAGAGATAACATGGGAAGCAAATAACACAAAGGATGTTTTATGGAAGTTTTGGGCTTTCAGGAGGAAAACAAAGCCAAACCTACTTGTAGGCATGTGAGTCTTGCAGCGGAAGCTTTGCTGGCCAGAGTGGCCTCATTCAACTCAAGCTGGTGCAGCTTTGGAGATCAAACGGACCTTGGTCCTCATCCAAGGGCTGGCTGAGTGTGGCAGTGACCCCCCAGCACGGGCTGGAGTTGTTATGGCTCATTCTTTGCTTCCTGGGAAGAGCCAGAGTGAACATCCAGCATTTGCTGCAGGGCTCACCTTGCTGCCTTGCCTTGGGATTTACTCTCCTGCTGCTTCTGGAGTGCTGGGCAGGAGAGATTTTGTGCCCCATGGAATGCTCCAGTTTGGGATCCACAGGCAAAATATCACCCCCAAAAAGCTCTTGCCTTTCTCAAGAGAGGTGGCCAAGAGCAGCCAGCACACAAATCCTATCCCTGGGACCAACACTCCCCTTGCTGATGGTCTTTGTGGTCTTTCCTTCCACTCTGCCCCCACATACCAAGGAAGAAGAGAAGGAAACAACTGAAAAAATAGAAAAATTCTTTCTGTGACCAAGCACTCCCTCAACTCTTGTCTGGGGGCCAGCAGGCACAAGCAGCAGGAGAGAGTAAAGGGATTTGGGGCTTAGCTTTCCCAAATAATTGACAAGGACAGAGCTGGATTTGAGGTCGTTACTGGGGAAAGCATCAACACCAGCTCTGCTCTCTGCTGTGTGCCTGTCACGCAAGAGCCAAGGAGGAGGGGGCCAGAAGGGATTGTCCCCTTGTGGCAGCTGTCCCAAGGTTTTTAGGGCAGAGTCCTGGAGATGCTGCACCCCACTGGGACATCCCCAGGCAAAGGAGTCTCCATGGGACCAGCACTGCCATGAGAGGAACTTGATCACTGTGATTGTTCTTTCAGTTCAGACCATTCACTTGAGTCACAGTTGGGCATTTTCCCTTTTCTTTTCCCCGGAATGTTATCCTACAGGTAGATTGGTGCTTTTTTTTAATCTATAAAATAAAATCTGGGGCATAATTCAGAAAAAGGATGTCTCATGATGTGCTCATGATTTCCTGCTTGTGTCCATACCCCCAGCAAAGATGCCTCTCCTCTTTCTCCACAGCTCACTGAAAGTCAAAAAGGTTCAGTGAAATTGCAGCTGTGAACTTGGAATTATTCTTTTTACAAACTAATGAGTTTCCTATGAATATGGGGCTACGCAACCACACACAATTAAACAATGCCTACACACAAGTTTGCATCTGTACAAAGCATTGATTGGACATTTTGAATGAATTATTTGCTGTGTGCTCTGGTCTCCATGAAGGAAAGCAGCAGGACTTTTGCCTGACTTGCACATGGCAAGTCAGGCATATACATAAAATGACATTATTTTTGAAGAGAACTTAATTTGGAATTAAAAAAAAAAAAAAAAAAAGCCCCATAATATGCTTTTTCCTTAAAAGGAGTTCCTGGGGACAAAAGCTTTCTCCTGAGGGTAATCTCCAAAATCTGACTATCCTTTCCTTAGGCCAGGAGCAGGAAATATGATTTTATTGTTTTTTTTCCCCCACAATAAAACTCTTGTTCCCACCACTCTCCTCTCCAAAGGGCGCAGCCCATCCCGAGCGGCCGAAGATGAGACTAATCTACCTCCAACACACCAATAAATAAAATGTAAATGTTTGTCATAAGAATGCCTCCATTGTCAGCACCATCCCAGGATTTTTCAACCTTTGACTCCCAGCAGTGACCGGCTGAGTAGCAACAGCTGAGTGCTGAAAGAATTTTTCAACAGCAATTTGCTTGTTCCAATTTGCTTTTCAGGGCTGCTGCTCAGGATTGCTGGCCGGGGCTGTAAAAGGATCTCGTCCTATTAATTTGGCCCAGCTTCCCCTCTTGTTCTCGTCATATTCAGTTTCTCTGGGAGTTCCAGTGAGTAAGTTAATTGAATTGGAAGTGCCACCAGGCGCTGGCCGATGGATCTACAGTTTCATGTCGGAAAAGCGGCTCCCGCCGGCCGCAGAAACAGATACAGGCACCTGTTGAGGAGGTGAAGAAATGTCTGGAGATGATTTTATTCCCCTGGCAATAGCCCCCAGTTCTGCTTTCAGGCTGGTCAGACAATACAGCTCCCTTCGCCTGGTATCGTTCATTCTCCAGGCAGATCCCTGGGCGAGCACGGAGGAGGCTGAGGAGCAGGGTGGATGTGTTGGAACACAGTGATTTTATAGGAATGGGCTAATATTCCCTTCATTCTGCTTGTTCTCTCTGTGGCTCCAAGCCAAATGTGTCTATTTTAGCGATGCAAAGTGTTATTTTTCCTAATTGCCCAATCTGCAATCCCAGCTCACCCTCTGGTACTGATGAATACAACCAGCCTGACAATGTTTCTACTGGCACTCAGCAAAGCTCAGGGATAAGTGTGGACACACTTTTTCTGCCAGGAAGTAGAAAAATTGAAGCACAAATCAGTTCATGATTGCTACTACTTTTTTAGTGAGGTTTAGGGGTGAAAGGTGCATAATATTGCACTCCCGAGTCTTGGGAAAACTGGGAAAATTCTTCTGAAAACTGGAAGAAACCTTGAAGTTCTGCCAGTGGCAAAGCAATTCTGCAGAAATTTGTGAATATAATCCTGAGTCTATTTCTAAGCTTTGGGAAAACCTCTGGTGGCTACAACAGTCTGAGCAGAGTGGGGGACCTCTGATCACCTGGGCCATCCCAGGGAGCTGCTGTGGCCTGAGTTGAGGCTGGATCTGCTCCAGGCTCAGAGGGGACAGGAGTTGCTGTGACATGAGGCTGAGAATGACCCTAAATGCTTGCAAGGGCCAAGCTGTGATAACAGAGTCATTCCCAACTTTCTCCCATCCCCAAAACTAAGCCAGACTCTGAGGAAATGTCTGCCTGGATGAGAAACACACGACAGAATAAAATAAAAAATAGGTGAGGACGAGGGTGGCTGAGTTGAAGGAGCAGAGTGAAGGTGTTTGCAGTGCTCACACCACTGCAGCAAACCAGTCACACCAGTGAATCACAGAATCACAGGAAGGGACATTAAAGCCCATCCAGTTCCACCCCCTGCCGTGGGCAGGGACCCTTCCACTATCCCAGGTTGCTCCAAGCCCTGTCCAGCCCAGCCTGGAACATTTCCAGGGATGGGGCAGCCAGAACTTCTGTGGGCACCCTGTGCCTCACCACCCTCAAAGGGAAGAATTCCTTCCCAATATCCCATATAACCCTGCCCTCTTTCAGTTTGAATCCATCCCCTGTTATCCTGTCACTCCAGACCCTTTGTGAAATGTCCTTCCCCTCAAAATAAAGTGACCCAGTGCCCCTCAGACCCCAGAGAAATCAATGTCAGACCCGGCTCCATCCCTTTGAGGTTTGGGGCTGCAGCGCTGGTTTGGTGCCACCACAGGGGGGCAGGAACGGCCTTTGGAGAACATCAGCCTTTCCCAGGAATTCTGCGAGCAGCGCTGGAGCGAGGGAAATTCTGCCTTTATTAATATATCCCTGCCCTTTATTGAAATCGGGAGATTGACCTAGTGCACATTGTATTTAAAACAGAGCTCTGTGAAGTGGTTTGGGGTGTTTTTCCTCTAGAAATACTGCTGAAGAGTGAAAAATAGGAATTATCCACATTTCAGGGATGTTGGGGATGCCTTCTGGTTTTGAACAAAACCCTGTTTATTAAGCAATTAACCGTCGGATTACTAGAAATAATTAGTAAACAGCTTTTAATTTAATCAGCATAGCATCTCATCTTATCTTATGTATTTGATGAAAATTTTTAATTGCTCCATTTGGGAAAAACATCCAACAAGACTGACAAATGCCATTCAGCTGTTTTGCCATAAGGTATTTCTCAGCTTATTTATGTACTTATATATATATTTATTGTATAGACATGAACACAGACCCACACAAATATGACAAAACAGCAACACCCCCTCCCCACTCTTCTTTTTGCTCAAAACAGGAGTGAACATTTTCTGAATCTTGTACAGACACAGCCCAATTTTCTATATAATTTAATTTAAATTAAATTTTCTAAAATTATTTTCCATATAATTTAATTTAGCTAAACCAAGTCATCAATTATCTGTCACTGATGAGGCACTACAGAGACCAGCATGGGGTTTGTGGCTCTTTGCTTTCATTGCTTGCAGTCCCCCTCTATTTATTATGCAGACAACAATTTGGGCTTATTTTCAAATATAAATTTCTCTCCCTCACTGGCTCATTGCAGAGTTCATATAGTCAATAAAGCAAATACAGGAAATATTTTAAAACCCTCCCATCTTATTTTTTTCCTGACTTGTAAGTGGGTAAACTTCTCTTGGAAAGCACTTGTAACATTATATTTGCTAGAAAGACCCTAAAGCCTTCTGGACTATCACGTTACTCCAGAGTCTGGCATTTCTTAGAAGGGATTTCTTTCCTAAAGCCACTACACTGTAATGGCTCTTGAGAAGCTGTTACTGTCTCGAGTGCAAATCCTTCTTAGTTTGTGTATTATTGACCTGATCAAGTGTGATGGGGGCCTTCGATGAGCCTTCGGGGGGATTTCGAGGCTGTGGAATCCCATGTGGAAATTTTTCATTGGAAATTAAAATTTCCCTTCCCGTGGCTGGCACGGGGTTGGAACTGGATGATCTTTAAGGTCTCTTTCAACCCAAACCATTCCAGAATCCTGTGATTCTATAAAATGGGAATTAATGAGGAGGGGGTGCAGCTGGGGTGGGGGGACCAGGCTCCAGTCCCTTCGTGTGGAAGAGCTCATCCTGCAGAGCAGCTTTTTAAAAATCCCAATTATTTCCCATAAGGGAGTAAGAAAATAACAACCCAGATGAAGGATGGTTTACAGTTTGCCCGTGGAGTGGAGAAATACCCAACTACAATTCTGCAAGGACTTACGAGCACGGTTCTGCTTCAGGAGGTTGATTTTAACAGATTCTACAGACAAGGAATTTGTTTAAGCAACTGCCTGATATCTCAGGATGGGATAAAGCCCTAAAAGTGAAATAAGATAATTTTCTTCCCTTCTCTCAGCCCTATTTACACACAAACAACACCCCCTAAAATCAGTGGAAATCCCAGCAGCCACTTTCACCGCGGGGAGAATCCCACAAATGATTTTGTTCCGCCTTTCCCCTCAGATAGGGAAATGCAGCTTTGTGCCCAATCCCGTAATCAGCTTCTCACGGGCTGACCCAGCTAAGCCCCAGATCAGGACCGTGCTCCCGTGGTCGCTGCAGCGTTTTTTGGAGTTTGATGCTGCTACAAAATGATGTCGTAATTTGGCAAAAAAGGGAAAACGTATCGGCGAATGAACGAGCAAAGGGAAAAATGCTTTATTTCAGATGTCAGGCAGCCACGCAGCAGTTGCCTGGATGTTTTTATATTTTAGGGGATGATTCTGTCATCTACAGTGATGTGTTTTCCTTCATGAATAGGCTTTGGCGCAGAAATTTTTCACCGCGTCTGCTGGAGGTGTAAATACTTATCCAGCCATATCAACCTGTCCCAAAATGATCCCAAAGAGCCCCAGGAACGGCAGCAGGCGAGACCTGGTGTTCCTAAGACAAAGGTCAAATAAAAAAAGGGATAGCCCTCCAGTTAAAAAAGAGGTTTTTTGTTTTTTTTTTTTAAAGAATGATATCTTAAATTCCAACAAATCAGGATTTAGGAGTTACTGAAAGTGAGATTGATCCATCCCTCAGCAAAACTTTCTTGTTCTGATGTAATTTGGGTGGTTAGCTCTATTATCAGCTTTTAAAATATATGCATTTATAATACATATCCATTTATATATTATATCTATTATACATGAAGAAATATCTATACTTGCTAGAGAAGCGCAAAAAGGGGATTTCTTAGCAAAAATGAAGAAATAACAGCTCAAAATTGGGGAAACATTTTCCCAATTTTCCCGAAAGCAAAGGTCTTTTCCACAGTGCCACGCGCTGATCAGAAATAGAGAGGCAGCTCTGGAAGAGTGAAAATTCAGCTGAAAGTGGGGTCAGAACAAAAACATCCCGAGCAGTGGGAACATCTTGGGTCGGGAGCCGTCGCTCGGTCAGGCCCAAGCCCCACTTGGTATTCAATTGACTTTCTAACTCGGGAGACAGGACTTTCCATCTTCAAATAGTGGGAATAGATTGCATTCCTGGCCCTTCCCTTTGAACGGCTGGGGAGAATAAACGCACACCCCGGCCGTGTTCTGGTGATCTCCCTAATCTCGGTTGCACTTTGTCAGGACGAGGTAACTGGTAGTTAAGTGAAATACCTTAGATCAAAGGGGGATTAATCGCCAACTGAATCCTTGCTGAATAAACCTGTCATTCAAGAAAATTATTTCCACTGAACTTAGCAGAGGATTGAAGGTATTTGCATAACAGGGACCCCACCGTACTTCAGCCAGGTTAAAAGGTTCAGAATTCAGGCAGTGTTTGGCTTTTTGGCTCCTTTTCCTTTCAGCGGCCCTGTACAATGGTTTTTAATCTGATAATGCAGCTAACTATCTAAATGATGTCAGAACAGGAAAGTATTGCAAAGTTTGGCTGAGGGATGGATCAATTTCACTTTCAGTAACTCCTAAATCTGATTTGTTGGAATTTAAGATGTAATCCTCATAAAAAAAAAAAAAAAAAAAAAAAAAGAGAAAAAAAAAGTCCCTTTAAACTGGAGGGCTGTTTATTAACATCCTTTTTTTATTTGACCTTTGTCTTAGGAACACCAGGTCTCGCCTGCTGCCGTTCCTGGGGCTCTTTGGGATCATTTTGGGACAGGTTTAGACTATCAGTGATGCCCACAGATCCATGTGCCAAAGATCAGGTGGATCTGGGGAAACACACAAACAGATTTTCAGGGTTTTTGCTTTTTGTTTTTGTTTTTGTTTTCCTTTCTAAGCCCACATTTCGGAGGTCACGCTGAATCTGAATATTAGTGAAAAGGAGATAATTAAATAATGGGACCCAATAGGCTCCCATCATTTTCTAAGATCAGCCCTTGGAGGAGATTTAGGGTTTGTTGTGGGGTTGTGGCAATAATTTTAAACCTCACCAATTATCCCTGTTTTATTATGGCAGTTGCTTATGGCTGGGACTTTTCACTGGGAATTCATTTCTCCAAGAGTGAAAAGGGGCCCTGCCAGGGCTGGAAGGCAATGGCTTTTTAATCTGTACTATAAAAATTTGGAAAAACTTAAAATATATATATCTATTTCTGGAGTATGCTTTATGCCATCTCCCTCGCCAGACTTCCTGGGGTTCGTTTGCAAGAGCTTCCACCTCTCCTTCCTTTGGGAATGATGTCAAGCTACACGGAGGACGTCAGGTTTCATAATCAGATTTTGACAATAAATGGAATTTAGGCACTTCTGCATCCAGCCCGAGCCTGACACCATTCATTCTTTCGGTGGGCGCAGTTCATATTCATCACAAACCCAAAGCATCTTTCAAGTTAAAAAAAAATCACAAAGAATGGTTATCAAAGAAAATGAATAAAATCCATATTGAGATAATTTTTTAGAAAATGATTGAAGTTTTAACCCAAGAAAGGACTCTTAGAGTTTCTTATAGCTTAGAATAAGAACGTGTCAATCACGATTAAGCTTCTGGAATTGGAATCCCTTTGAAATGCAGCTGTTTCTTCTTTAATTGTGGCAGCGGACTCAAAAGAAAAGAAAGGTCCAGCCTTAAAGATGAGTAAGGAATACAAAATAGCTCAGGATTAGTTGTGGAGTTCAAAGGTCGCTAATTACACTAAGGAGTTCCCAGACACAGGGAAAACATTAAACAGGTCACCTACCAAACGGGAAACAGACTTTGACTTCAAAAAAAATAAAGAAAAAGGAAAAAGAAAGGTCTTGAAGAGATAGGTTTCTAGAGAAAATCAAAAGCAACCAGCTGATCTCATTGGGGAGAAAATGGGTTGGGTTTAGTTCTCTGCTGATGTGTCTCTCTAAATGGCATCAGGCTTTCAAAAAATTATCTAGAGCTCGACCAGGTTTCTTGGAGGCCTCATAAAAGCAAGAAGGAGAGAAGGGGGCAGGCCTGTGGCTTAAAATATCTGATTTTCAGTTGCACTGTGGGTCAGGAGTCCTTGGAAAAAAGCACCCCTGAGGGTTGAGAGCTCCCTGCAGTATTTGGGTTGATTTGTTGAGGGTGTGGCATCCTGGAGGACAGGTGCATCTTTAGTGGAAGCCTTTGGGAGAGCCCTCCGGCCCCTTTGAGGACTGTGAGGTTTGGTTGGGGGAGCAATGGGCCATCCCAGTCCCTGGGAGAAGCACAGCTCCTCTCTTCTCCAGCTACCCTTGACTTAGGATAGGCTGGTGGTACTGCTGTCCTCCCACACATGCAGCACTCCAGTTCCAAGGATGCTGCTTTCCTTGGAAAGTCACTTGGGAATACTGGCTGGGTGTCCTGTCTGCTGCAGGACTGCAGTAAGCAACGACCCCGGGGTCCTTTGGGTCTGTGTGTGTGTGGAGAGAGACAGTGCTTTAATGCCAGCCTGCTCACAAGAGAGAAAATCCCCATTTTTAGGAGAAAAGAGCCCTTTTTCTCTCAGGTCCTGCTGCCCTGCAGGGGGAATTACCACCCTATTGAATTACCACCTCATTCCTGCAAAAATGAAAAGATTGGTGCAACATGAGATTTGGGGAAATAGGGAAGAGGAATTTTAGATGGCCAATGAGTGGCACCTATCCCCATGCTGGGGGTCCTACTTGTGCCCCAGGATGTCCAGGAGAGTCACAGTCAGAGTTAAGTCTCTGTTCTCTGCACCTGAATTGTTGTGTTGTGTTTGTGTGGCAAGATTCTGGTAGCAAGAGGGGAATACAGGCATGGGAATGAAATTTAGAAGCAACCCCAAGGTGCCCCTCTGGGATTCCCACTGATAGCCATACAGAGCTACAGCAGCTCTCCCAGGGAAGCTTGGACTTCCTAAATTAGGATCCACAAAATTCTCATCTAATGTCTCATTTAGGATTGAGGGCTGCAGGGATTTCCTGCCATGGTGCTCTCAGCTTTGTGTCGGCTTGGTTTTCCCCAACACTTGTAGCTTTTATTTTGGATAAAAGGATGAGAGAACAGGGAGGTGGTGGTGAGGGAATCAGCAAAAGTAGTGAGGGACAAACATGGACTTACATACTCTCTCCTGGCTTAAATCTCGGCAGGGTTTGTACAAATAGGACAAAGTGTGACCAATTCCTGGGTCAGCATGAATAAACAGGGGACAACCATGGAATGTTTGCTGCCTTGTTGTTCCAGTGTTTATTGGTAACAAGTGGCCACAGCAGTTATTGTGAAAAAAATGCAGATATGGGAAGTGTTGAATTATGTGAAAAAAGTCACATAATTATCTGAAGGAACAGGATTTACCCCAAAGTTCTTGAGGAACTGGCATAAACCATCTTGGAGCTGTCACCAAATACCTTGGTGGGAGGAAAGGGCTTCTAGAAAATTGGAACACCATCAAATCACTGAGAAGTGACCAGTGACAGATTTGACAACATGGAACTGTGTTAGGGGGACTCATTCCCTTCTCTGGTGAGAGGAACAGGAATTGCAGCTTCTCAGCCTCTGGGAACCTCAGTGCAAATTCCCCATTTCCTTCCACACCTTCCACAAATGTTAAGCAATAGAGTTGGGCTCTAAAACATGTTTGATGAGGACTCCCCAACACCACTGGATTTGGAAATCTCAGCCATTTTTGCTGTGTTTACTGGGTTATACATGGATTTTGCATTATTTTAATTTCTTTAGAGGTCTGTTACATCAATTCTCATTGCCAGCTAATGTACAGTCTCACCTCAAAAGCTTTGACAGTATGTATTTGCTTTAAATTAATTTAAATTGCTGTTCCTTAAATTACTCCCACATTTTAATGAAATGAAACAAATTAATTTCACTAATGAAGTGAGTTCCATATTAACTCCTTAATATTTATAGCCAGTATTTTTTGGGGGGGGTAGGGGGGGAATGTCAGGTTTGCAACCCATTTTTAAAGTCCTTACATTTATTGTTTTCAGTTCTTTGCATCTTAGTTTTCTTCTGGCCCGCTGAAACATAATACAAAGTCTGGAGAACTCTTTGGCTACTTCTTTTGGAAAGTCTTCATGCAAAGTTACCTTCACAAAGATCTCATATAATCAACGCCTGTGACAAAATTATAAATAGAAGCACTTCAAGCAGCAAACACTCTGGTAGAAGAAACAACTCTGTACCAGAAGAATTTTATTTTGGCTTTTTCCCTTGAACACATTTTTAAAGAAACTGTTGTATTAAAAACTTGTTTATTTTATTAAAGAGCTAAAGGTATGCCACTGAATTTGATAACCTTTAGAGTCCACCAGAACCTCTGGAGTCCTGGGAGTCCTCAGGCTCATGTGAGCTCCACATCAGATCTTCCTGATTTAGGTTTTTGAAGGGCTTTTCTCCTTTTATAAAACAGGTGATCAGAGCACAAAGAAACACTGAAATTATCTGGACAACCACAGAGGGAACAGAGAAACCCGGAAAGGTTTAGTCATTTGTAACTCCGTGAACTCTTCCAGTGTTATCTACCCAGTGCCCCCTAATTTAGTGAGTTTTCTAAGCTGAGTTTACTACTTTCCTACCTCATTAATACTTATGAAGGATCCATGAGCATGGGCCCTTCCCAAAGGTCAGGAGAAGCTCTTCCTCTGGCTTCTCCCCCAGCGTGGGTGTCCCACAGGGGTTGCACAATGCTGGGTGAAGCTGTGTGCCTTTAACCCAGTGTGCTTTGCCACCTTCCCCATTCCTGGTGTTTTCCAAAGAACAGGGTGTGCTGCACACTCACACCTGCAGAGAGATCTCAGCCACTCTTAAAGAGGCAGACAGGGCTCCTTCCCCCACTTTTCTCACTACAGAGCTGGCCCTGAGCAGAGCACTGCAGCAACTACAGAGCAAACCTTGATAACAAATCAAAACGGGCGATGGCTGACGTGAGGTTGTGAAAGCTGCTCAAGGCTAGAAGGGAAACATCACCTGCCCCCTCCCTCCCTGCAAACCTGCCCTACTGGGTACAATGTGTACTTCATACACCCAGTTCATCATTTCAGTTCACAGCTGCTGTGAAATAAATGGCATTTTTACCTTACCAAAGCCAGAGCCCTCCATTCCTGAGCACCATAACTCTCCTAGGAGTCTCCTCAGAGACACAGGCAAGAGGGAAACACAAAGGATCAGGTTTTAGAAGAACCCCCTCCTATTAAGTGCAAAGGGTCTCCTATAACATACCATGAATTTAGGCAGTGCCATTGCTTCCCAGAATTTACTGGGGAGTATTTGAGTAAGAAAAGCCATTCCTGCAGAGTGCTGCTGTGCAGACCAGAGCTCCCATCTTTCTCGTGGGCAGGTGGAAGCCAAACATCATGGCCTGGTGTCCAGAACAGGCTCTAAACCCTTCCAGCAGAGAGAGCTCCTCTTCCCACTCACACTGCGGTGTCCAGGCACGTGGACAAGTCCAGCAGGGAGGGGCTGGGTCCTGGGAAAAAAATCACAAACTCACCTTGTGCTGCTAAACAAAACAGACACATCACCAGACATATCACCTGTGTGAAACAGGGCACAGAGCATAGCTCTGTGTTTGCACAGCAGCTTCAGCTCAACAGCATTTCACAAGAACAAATCCACCCTCTAGAACATTTAACCAACCTGTTAGATTACTCTATCAATCTAAGTATTTTTCAGATTATAGCTTAAAATGTCCCTCCTTGCAGAATTCCCTGATCTGATTTACCCCACAGAGCACAGTGAGACACGAGGCAGGGCAGGAGCAGCTCTGTTAGGACTCAGCACCCTCTGCTTTTGTGCTGCTCTCCAGGTTCTGGCAGCTCCTCACCAGCCCTTCACAATCTGCACAATTCTTGATAATTTTCCTGAAGTCCATGTTTCCTGTGTTCCTGCAGATCTCAAAATCAGAGGTTTGCATCTGTAAATTGAGACATTTTCCACCTACTTTTCCAGGAAATGCAGCTCAGTGATGGTTTCTGGAACCTCCAGCAAACTTAGCTGATTTTGCCTCAGAACCAGTCTTGTGAGCTGAAAAACCCAGTTCACACCTCTGCTTTCAGAGCAAGCAGTTCACAGGCATGTGTGCAAGGGAACTCACCACTTCTGCTGGCAGAGGCAATAAAGATTCCTTAATTAAAATTGCCTCCACTTTTAGAAGTGCTGCTCATGCAATATTCCTCCTCTTGAAAATCCCTGTAAATTACTGACTGGTGTGTATTCTGTACACATCTTGTAAAAATAACAGAACTTCTGCTTTGAACTGTTCTCTGAATGTGGAGTTTGATGAGACTCTTGTGACTTCAGTAGAGGAACAGGAAGCTGAAACCTTTCCTACCCTGCAATGGCAAAGCAGTGAAGTAACTGGGAATCTCAATGTCTCTCAATGTCTGTACCTGTAACATCAGGGACATATTTTGTAAAAGTTAAAGTTAGAAGGGAAAGTAAAACCAGCCACGGGAAGTACATTTCAAATTGTCCTCTCTAGGCTGTCAGCCAGGACTCAACAATTTTATATTTTATATGACAAGTGACCTCTTGTTTTCCATCAACAGAAACTTTTAAGAACACATAGAAAGCAAAAGTGCTGAAGAATATTTATTTTACCACATCATAACATAAATCTTATTAACACTGTGCTTTGTTTAAATATAAAAATTATTCCCAAGTTCATTAGTCAAGTAAGGGCTTGTACACCATAGGTGCTGGTGCTTTGGAATTCCAGATGAAGTAATCAGAAGAAATCAGTTCCCGGGCTAAAGGGAAAAAACAGGCAAGAGAAATAAGCATTACAGGGTGCCTTACAATCAGACATTCCTTCATCCAAGTTAAGTGACTACTAATCCATCCTTGCCAGTTTACAGAAAAGGTATAATGGCCTCTTTAAACTGTAAGACTCTTACTATTATTTGAAAATAGTTTCTGATAATGAGACATTTAAAGTCTCAGCTTCAATTACCTTTACTAATGTATCAGTCATGAGCTTAAAATTCAAACAGAGGTTAAGTCAAAAGCAGGTGGATGGCTTGGATTTTGTTCAATGAATATAAATTGCATGCTCGATATAGAACATGAAAACGCTGCTTTTTCTGTGTTACAATTTAGGGCTGAGTGTGACCTGTCACAAAATTAACAGTGTAGCCCATGCTTTTCAAAAGGCATGTACAGAGTTCTGCTACCAGGACTGGCAGAAGTTGCAACAGAGAGAGACAGCTAAAAATAAAAACACTTCCATTAGGCAGTGGTGCTCAGGTGTAATGAGTGCTTTCTGTGAGCCATTCAGGGTATTTTTGGTGCAGGCTTGGCAGTGCTCATGTGTTAACAGAAAGCAGATTTGGGTTCTGCTCCACACACACATTCAGTGTAGAGCCACATCCACCAAGGGGTGCTGGTGTGGTGACACTGACAGCAGCAGTGTCACCTTGTGTGCAGGAGCTGAGTTCTGTACCTGGGTACTGCCAAGCCACCCGAAAATATCTCTGACAAAGGTATCCTAAACAAGGGGCCAGATGAGGGAGGATCATTCCCTGTGTCCCCCAAAAAAGTTCTGCCATTATGGAGAGCATAGGAACCAGCCACAGGGCAGAGAGCCCCAGAGAGAAGCTGGCTTTATAAGAGCTCTCATCTCAAAGGGAGAGGCCAGTCCCTACTCCTGGGATGCTTTAAACATCACAAAAAAGCCCCAGCTCAAAAGCAGAGAACAAAAGTTCAATTTTAGTTATGTAATTTTAGTCATTGATACCCAGTTCATAATTTCAATTTAATTTTAGCAACTCACATGCAGTAAGTTTGGGCTTCCCTGGAACAAAGATCTGAACAGAATGCTGGTCTACATAACATCCAGTAAGTGTAAAGTCTGGGATCCTAAAATACAGCTACAAAAAGAGAGGAAAAACACAATCAGATGCACATTGTCACCCTTGCTGTGCAAATCCTGACAAGCTGTGCCACACGCTCTGGGTATGCAAGGGTACTCCAAAGTGACAGGATGTCAAATCCTCTAGGCAGGAGAACAAAAATCCATGCTGAGAATATGAGATTTTAAATCAATGTATCTTCAACTGAAGACAATAAAAAGTGACTGCTAAGGCCTCTTTTCCCGGAGCTTGTGACTTACTTTTACATAAGCAGTGTTCCCAGTGCACACAAAATCAGTCGGGTGCTCTTTGCCTGGGGTGCCAAAAGACACGGTTCCAGTGAGTGAAACTTCCAAAGATTTGGGGAACTTCTGTCCTAAAGGCAGAGACAGCATCTTTTAGAAATCATCCAGCTGTGCCCAGGCTACAGAGAAGGGGCTGGGGGAGGAAGGGCAGTCCCAGGGGTGAAGTCCTTACCAATGATCCAAACCAGGAGGCTTTTCTCCCGGGACAAATCCAGTTGGCCATGACTCACTTTGTACTCTAACTGAGCAATGGGGCCCCTACATGTGAGAGAGGAGAAATAAAACCTCTGCAATTACTACCATTCAGCATTTGTTAATGCCTGCTTTGTTACAGAAAGGCAGGAAATGCAGACAGACATTATTTGTGCACGTACAGACAAATCACACCTATCTGAGCACACTGCTAATTTATGAGAAGAAATAACAGAGCAGGAGGAAATCACGGGGCTCCCAGCCCAGTAATCACAAAGGAGCTGCTGATGTTTTAGTTCACTGATGGTGTTTTACTAACACTATGATCAGAATCAGCAACTTTGTATCATTCCCATCTTTGAATTTTCATGATAATTAGGTGGCAGCGTGGTCGTGGCAGCTGTCAGAGAGGCTTAGATGAAAACTATCGTTTTAATTTGAAATAACTGTATTTTTGATAAGCTGATCTGTAGCTAGGATTAGCAGTCTTAAGGAACAGGTAACCCTGGCTTGGAAGTGATCTCCAGCTTAATCCACCTGGGGGACTGTGGCAGTGTTTCACGTGAGAAAATACCACAGGGAAAACAGGATGAGCAACAGAAGTGTTTGGAATGGGACCAAATATTCTGGTATAATTCTGTATTCTGGAAATTAAAGGAATTCCAAGGTTGGTGTTCACTGGTAGCACCCTGGTGGAGCATAATCTGTTATACTGACTCCTAGCAAGTTAATTTTGGGAAGATAACAGAAAAATGGAAAACATTTATTTAGGCTTTCTTTATTCTTACCTGTTGAAGAAAGGTATACGAGCTTCACAGTACTCAAAAGAATTCTTTATGCTTTCATGGAGCTTTAAATTAACTGTTATTTTTATCTGTGATCCCTCTTCAACGAGTTGGTAACATCCCAAAATTGGCGGAACAGGAACCTGGAAAAAACTATATTCATTCTCAAGATATATTAACACCATCATCACAAGATCATTTATATACTGTTTTCATTGCTAAAGTACTTTAAAAAAGATCCCAAACATATCTTAATTACTGACTATGCTAAACTCTTCAGGCTCCTTATGATAGAGACTTGGGGGGCATGCATTTGACATCTCAGCTTGGATATATTTTGTCTAATTCTAGCATTAAAGTGGCTGATTTAAAGTAAGAGCAGTGTTGCCAAGCAAAGGTACCAGTAACTCCTGAACGTGACTCAGACAACTCGAGTCCTTAAGTGCCTTCCAAGCAGCTTATTACATAAAACCCATTTTATATAACATTTTATTATCTATATTGGACTCAAACTCACTCCAGCACGCCCATGTTGGCTGATGTCCACACAGGTGTTTTTATTTCTGTCTGAACACTAGAAAACAGCACGAGCTGGGGGTGTGTTGTTACCTGGGAAGTGTAGTAACACAGGTCGAAGGACTCTGAAGGAGGAATGAAGGGGAATTTGTAAGGTCCATTGTACACAGAGTCATTCAGAGGCTCAGCACTGGTGGACATCAGCATGGCAGGGTCCACGGAGGTGACACAGTGATGGACCACGATGTCCTGGAGCGGGGGCGCGTTCGTCGGGAGCGTCAGGCTGAGGGTGACGTTGGGTGCAGACCCCTCAATGTCACACTTGGGAAATGGAAGTCAGGACGTTATTCTAAAACATCTGAGTCCAGTCACAGTGAGATGTTTGAAACTAAAACGCATTTTTAGCATTAAAAATAAATAAAATCCCTACCAATTTTCAGTTGGCTTTGATCATTATAACTAACCACCAGTACTAAGACATCACTCACATGCTTGCTGACAATTTAATTAATTAGGTTGCTTTAACAACATCCATTTAATGGATTCCAGCATGCTCTGGATGGCCTCTGTGGTCCCATGCCAGCTCTGTCACAGCAGAGTGTCCCTTGTCTTGTCCCTCCCTGTGCCAGTTCTGCAGGCCATGATCACAGCTGCACTTTCTTCTTGTGTAAGGCCATCCACCCACCCTGCAAAATGGCCTGGGAATTGTCCCTCTGAGAGCAGGAAGCTGCTCACCCACACAGTCCCTACCAGCATGGCAGGTGGGAAATGACCCAGGCTTTGGGAGTGCAGCATTTAGGCTGGCCTCCTTTGGAGATGAGTATTCCACTCCATGCAAATAATTAAATTATCACTTTATTAGCAGGTCTCTCTCCTTGTTAATCACTTACAAATACAGTGTGCCAAGACAATATTGTGTGCTCCCTAAGCATAATTCAGAACAAAGAATGAATTATAGTACAAATTATAGTTACAAATTTTAATATATTTCATAATTATTATGGATGTATTTAGTCAATAGTCCCCAGTTTGCAATATGAAACAATAAGATATTTTAATATTAAACAATGCCCAGGGAAACCCATCCCTGGAAGTGCTCAAGGCCTGGTTGGACAGGGTTTGGAGCAGCCTGGTCTAGTGGAAGGTGTCCCTGCTCATGGCAGGAGGTTGGAATGAGATGATTTTTAAGTTCCCTTCCAACCCAAACCATTCTGAGATTCTACAATGAAAACCACTGTCACATCCAAAGCATCCAAAATAACAATACAACCAGTTTCTTCCACCAGGTTCTTTATCAACTGTTCTTATGTCATGAAACACCAGCATTTGTGGAATTAAAATGCTGTAGTAGAACAAGGAAGGACAGAAAATTAAACTTTCATTTGTCAGGAAAAATAATTAAAAATGCTCAAGTAAAGACACTTTTAGTAAAGACACTTAGACATCTCAGCCTGGATATATTTTATCTAATTCAGGCATTTGAGTGGTTCATTTAAGGAGTCAAAGGTAACTCCTGAAAGTGACTCAGACAACAAAATCGGGAAAAAATTTCAACTCAATATATAATTTTACATCAAATGAGTATTTCTCTTGCACAAAAATTACTTTGCACATCAAACGCTCTCACCTTGCAGTTCACAGCCCCATAAACTTGCCACGTGTCCACCACATCCCTCTGGTCGTACTGCATACACTTGACCTTCTCAGAGATGCAGACATTCACCTGAGGCTTGCCCTTGTAGGTGCTGGATCTCCAGGCCGGCTGATCCTTATCCGCAGGCAGCTCCTGGATGTCGTCGAAGGAGCTGTTCAGGCTGCGGATGTTGGTGTTCAGGGGGGTGCCCAGGGGACAGGCCTGGATCAGCAGATTCCGGAGCTGCCCGACCTTGGAGCTCAGCTCGGCCTCGTTTTTCCGGCTGGGAGAGACGTAGTCCATGATGCCCAGCAGCAGAGCCAGCCCCTGGGAGAGCCCGGTGACGGTGAGGAGGGGCGGCCGCGGCTCCAGGCTCCCCTCCACCAGCGGGACGCAGGCGTAGATGAGGCCGCTCTTGTGGAAGGCCAGCACGGGCCAGAGCTCCCCTGCAGGAGTGGACACGGAGTGCACAGAGGAGTGGTTGATCCGGGTGCAGGTGTCCCGCTGCTCCACGAACACGTGCTCGTCCACCAGCCGCAGCTCCAGGAGCAGGGCCTTGAGGAAGGCGCTGTCCGAGGGGATCGGGACGTGTGTGGAGCCGTTGAAGGTCTCGGCGCGCAGCTCCACCGTGGGGAAGCGCCTGCGGGGAGGGAATGGGAACAGCTCAGTGCCTCATGCCTTCCTGACACCCATAATGCCACCCTGATCTTTTTCAGCCTTCTGATATTTCTCTCTTGCTTCTCTCAGAGAGGTCTGAGACCTGAGCAAGAGGGTTTGAAACTTGGACGGGGGGTCTGTGCAGGGGGGTTTGAGACCCTGCCACAGAGCCCAGGAAGACACAGGCTTTGATTTTAGTCCATGTGAAAAACTTCCAACAAAGAGAAGAATTACAAGTCACAAATGTGTAAAAGATAGCAGTGTAACTAATCACCGTGTAGAAAGTTTTGTAGTTTTGGGTTTTTAGAATAGAGCTGACTTGGGGACAAGATGGTGGAATTAGGGTGTTACCCTGGGTTCTTCCTGTTCTCCCTTGGCATCCATCTTCTGCAGTGATGTGGGCACAAGGTAGTTTGATAGGATTGGGTCAAAATAGAAATGACCCTTCTTGTATAGGTGCTAGGCATTGGCACAGAATTATAAATAAGAGACACGTAGTTATCTGTATAAAGGCAGAGTGACCTCCCATCACAGGGGGAGTCACATCGTGTCCGAGCTGCTGTGAACACTTTGGCTGGACACAAAGAATTTGTAAGATAAGAATTAATAAACAACACGAGAAACCAAGAAAACCAAGACCTTGAGACTCCATTCTCGCACCAAGCACAAACTCAAATCTAAAGCCTTCAGAGGTCAAAGAGAGCAGAGACAGAAAAACACCCACTCAAACTACCAGCCTGAAATCTCAGAGAAAGAAAACTAAAACCCGAGACATTTTTGTACTGGAGTTTCTCACAGACTTTCAAGCGATGTTATGGCAACTGTCCTTGTTTTGGAAATTGTTCTTGATATTTTCACATTCCTCTCTGGAGGAAGGACAATTGATGGACTTCTAGTTTGACCAGTGGGGTTGGAGAGGTGGCAACCTTCATTCTCCAATCCCATGTCATATATGGGAAAGGGAAAAATAAACCATCTCTCTTTTTTTCGCTCTTACAACCTGACTGCGTGTTGTTCTTTCATGTCCATCTAGTGACATCACCCCAAAGCAGAGCTCCAGGGGCAGAACCACACAAGCCCTCTTCTGGCTGCAAAAGCACTATGGAAATCTTTGGATGACTGATAATGGGTTTTTCTTTATTATTCAAACGACTCCCCAAAACCCACTGGGCCTAAAAATAACCTCGTGTACACGGACGCCTGTAGCAACTCGATAGAAGCAGTGGTGGGATCAGAACATAAACCACTGTCAATAAAACTCATAAACACTGTCAATAAAACTACTCATTCCACGAGTAGTTAGGATTATTTCTAGCAAGTCTAAACTTTGAGTAAATACATTCTTGTGAGTAAATACCCGTTTTTTAAAATAAAATGTGAATCTGTCCATCTGTGCTGGCTGTCACACAAAGGTACAGGATGTTTGTGTGACACTAAGGAATAACTCCCAGCAGTGCAGAACTTGAAAATATTTCTAAGAGGTGAGATCACACTGACGACAAGTTCTCGGATATTTAAGAAAATGGATGTTCTATGTAATAAAATGCAACTACAACAACTTTTTGCCTAGATAGAGTACACTAGTGCTACAGCTTTGCTGCTATAACAATAACAACAATAATTATAATAATAACAACAATAATAATAATTCCACAATATATGTGACTTAAAGCTTTTACAACCAACCTTTTTGTAATTTCATTTTATCAAGTATTTAAGATGTAATGATAATGTAATGATAATGATAATGGACAGAAGTTTTGTAAAATTTAGAACTGCTATGTTGTACCAATACATATATTTAATTTCAAATTTTCTAGAGATAATATTTGAGGAATATCATATTAGCTGTTTAAAACTATATCTGGGGTTTTTTGGGTTTTTTTTGTCCTGCAGTAGTATCATCTTTTAATGGGGAGCAGAATGAATTTCTTTTCAAGGTAACCTAAATACCTTGAAATACCTAAATATCAAGAGGAACTGAGGAGTTGTCTTTTAATAAATAGCTGAGAAAAGAAAAAGGTATTACTTCCATTAATGCACTGGTTTGGAACTGCAGACTCTCCTGGGTGTCTCTTATTTGATGTTTGCTGACAGCCTGGCTTTCCTACATTCTGTTTTGTAGATTCCCTCAGAAGTTATCTACAGACCCTCAGAGTGCCCATCACAGGTCACACACACAAAATTAAATCACTTTATGGATCATCCTGAAGCAGATGTTCTCAGATGTTTGTTTGCACTCAGAGCCATGTTTGCACACCAACATGGCAGGAAAAAAACTGTACAGATATATAAATGCCCTCATTTGGTGTCCTTTTTATACCATCTTTTTAAGGACACATTGAGAGTCTGCTCCTTAAATTGCCATGGAACTTGCAGGCCCAACACTCTGTGACTTTGTTATATCTATGACCTCCATCTGTAGCACTTCCCTCCTGCTCCTGAGCACTTCCATGGATCTTATCCTGTTGCCTCTAAGTCCCACCTACATCATCTTTTCTTAACTCAGTAGCTGGAGGCAGCTACACTTCCTCAGGCTTATTTTCAGAGACTCTGCTTTTTTTTCCTTTGATTCCTAATCAGGCATCCAGGGCTTTTGGGGTTGGTTTTTTTTGGTAAGGGAAAAGCAAACATAGCCAGAGCTACAAAATTTCGTAAACAGGATACAGATGACAGCAAAACACCTCCCTGTGGTCTCACATTTTATTCTGAAGAGCAAAGAAACAAAGTGGATTTACAGCTCTAAAATTTATGAGGCTTTGCGGAGCCAGGGTGTTGATAAGAGGCTATGTGTAACCTTGGTGAGCAGCTCTTATTTTTGGCCAACATTTCCAAAACAAGGGAAGAGGAGATATTTCAGTCTGGTTTTGTTTTAGTCAAGTCCCAGTCTCTCTGCTCCATTTGCTGAAGCTGTCCCCACACCAGAGCAGCCTCCTCCTCCTCCTCCCACTGAATTTTACTAGCTGGGTCATTAGATCATTAGTTAGCCCTTCAGATCCCAAGTTTTCAGTATTCCCTTCTAGAAAGTGATGCAAACTTTAAAAAAAAAAAGATGAAAGTTTCCAGGGATGAATGAGCTTCGGTGACTCAAGAGAGAGAGACCATCCTTGTCGCCTGAATTAAGTTATGATCAACTCCAGAAAAAGAAAAAAGGGGGGAATGCTTTGATGTCCCCGATGTCTCCCCTGAGGTTAAAGATCAGGGCTCACGTATCTCCAGCTGAGTGCCTAAGTCCTGAAACCAACAGTTTCCATGTGATCCGGGCATTCTTCTTATTGTCTGCGCGCTTTGTTGAATTTAAGGTCAGTTAGGAGGATAAACTTGGGGGCTTCCACAGCCCTATTATTTCCTCTGGGAACTTGAAAGATCTAAGTCTGGAAATCACTTGAAGCATCAAGGATAGTTTGCCCTTTTCAAAGGAGTGCTACTCCTTGTCTCTGCCGCTCGCTGTGTGACAAGTCACTTCAGACATCGCTGTCACCAGCCCCCCCTGCCCCATGGTGATTACACTCCCTGAGGTTTTGGGGACAAGGTTTTCTCTTTATCTCTGTTTGTAGAGGGGAGGCCTCATCTCTAGTCCTGTAGGTAATACAAGGACCATAATACTAATCCTAAAACAATCAGAGGAGTGACCAATGGAGAGATCTGTCTGCACCTGAAGATGGAAGATAGTCTACTTACTTTTTTTTTTTTTTCTTTTTTTACTCCTAGCTTCTCTCTTTGGTTTTACTGAATTCAGACTAAGTCTGTAGGTCACTTTATCCAGGTCTTTTTTTTTTTTCCCCACAAACTTTCCCTAGCCCCAGTTATTTTTTCTTCTCATTGTCTGGATTTCTCTGAAGTCACTGAAGAAAAAAAAAAAAGGATAACAAATCTTTCCAGCCCCACAAAAGTAACCTGCCTAGCCCAAAGTCTTATTTTATACCTGCAAGAATTCTGAATAAAAACTCTTCCTTTGGAGAACTTTTTAAGTCCAGTAACTTAAAAGTCCTCCAATAACTTAAAAAAAATGTATTTATATGCAAAAATTAGCATCAAATGAAAAGCTGAATTTCTCTCTAGTTTTTGTACAGCTACAGAACAACATGAAGAGAATACAAGTAAAATACAAGCAATAATATATGTTTTCTACTTTGTCCATTTTGTTAATCTGACAGTATTTCACAATCACTGCTTTGTCCTTTTCCATGTCAGGATGGAGAAGAGCTGGGCAAAATGTTTACAGTGACAAAACAAGAAAGAGGAACAGAGCAAGGAAACTCACATGCAAAATGCAGAAGCTGTGAAAAAAACCTCCATATTTAGTTAAAAGCACATTTTGTGAACCTGATTGTAAACTTTTGGAAACCAGGGTCAGAAACGCAGAGCATCCAGCGGTTTGGGGGACTAGACAAGGGATTTGTTCAGTATCAGATGGTTTTGGTGTTTTTGCATCTGTTTTGGGGGCCGAACCCAGGCCCCACAGGGTAGAAATGTCTCCCAGGACACCCAGAGCCCTCAGAGCACCCAAACCCCCAGGGCATCCGGACCCCCAGAGCAAAACCATCTCCTCAGGGCACCAGGATTTCCTCCAGGGCATCCGGACCCTCAGAGCACCCAAAACCCCAGAGCAAACCATCCCTCCAGGGCACCAGGATTTCCTCCAGGGCACCCGGACCCCCGCAGCACTCGAACCCCTCAAGGGGAAAACCACCAGGTTTTCCCCCAGGGCATCCAGACCCCCAGAACACCCAGGCCCCCTCAGGAAGATCCGCGGCCCCTGAGCGCATCCCGCTCTCCCCAGGGCGGCCGCTTCCCTCCACAGCTCCCGGACCCCCAAAAGCATCCACTCCCCTCAAGAACACCCGCTCCCCTCAGTACACTCGAAGCACCTGGTTCCCCTTCTAGCTCACCCAGACCCCCCAGGTCACCCAGCCCTACCCCGGGACCTGCCCAGCCCTCCGTGCCCGCGCGTCCTCCCCGGAACCGCGGCTACCTGGAGAAGAGCACGGCGCCGCCGGCCGCGGGGTC